>JAQJVL010000184.1:0-365550 GCA_035578905.1 Stictocephala bisonia
TTTCCCTTCCTAGAAAGCAGTTAGACTGAGAGTGGCCGAATGTTTAGGAAGTAAAATAATTTGGCGAGCGCGAACATCTAGTGCTTTAAAAACAGTCAACTGAGAGTTGAGGTTATGTTATTGTTTTCAAAACTGGTTGTAGACCACTGGGTACGTAGCTTATTGATGTTGGACATTAAAACATTTAGTTTATATTCGTGATTTTAGTTTGTCTTTGTGCTAAACTTGAAAACTATTCAATTTTTATTTCACAGGCATAAAAGGCATTTTGTACCAACTCAATTTTCTCAGCATAAAACACAGTAAAATTTATGCCTGTCAAATTGGACACTACATCATTGATGTACATCACAGTGTACACGTCCGTACAGTGACAGTGGTATTGACACACCCACACACCCATTCACGAACAGTTGTATTGACCCTTTAAATGAATGTTTTATTGACTTTTAGGTAAATGTTAATCTAAGTGTCTGCTGGGTGGGTAAATGTCAATCTATATGTCTGCTGTCAGGGTGGGTGAACTCTTAGATTTTTTATATCTATAAGACATTTCAAGGTAAATATTACTGGTTCAACTTCCAGTCAACAATACACGTACAGTGGTTCAATCTTAGTTAATTTCACTTATCACGCAACAAACAATAAATAAATACTGTATTAATGATTGTCAAAAATATAAATAGCTTACTCGTTCGTCAGTGACAGTAAAAAATTATGAAAACTATTTTGATTGGTCGTAGATTTTGTTATGTTAATGAATGACAACATTAATCAATTATGCTATTTGTTTGGGAACAACCTGTACGTGGGCATAAATGGTTTTTAATCAAGAGCTACTCTACTGAGTATGTTGAGAATACACCCCTGTTCCTGTTACAGTTTCAGGGTAAATTAAACCAGACAATAAAATAGTTACAACAAGTTAAATGTCACAAAATAAATATTATTCAAAGGGAGTTGTACAATTCTTAACAATGATGAAGATGTTTTATCTATTAACGGTGTACTTAAGAGCTCCTCTTTTCATTAAGACCTATGTCATAATATTTTGGTAAAATGTCTTTACGAACATCTATGCCATAATAACTAGTAAATTTAAAATATCAAAGAGAGTACAGTACAGAGAAGAGTACTGTACTCTTCTCTATACTGTACAGTACAGAGAAAGTAGAGAGAAAGTAAAAAAATTGCATGTACAGTAAACTCGATAGCGTAGGGCAAGTTGACTGTAATGCATCCACACATATTGTTGCACATCCGGTAAGCGAGCGGTGATGTTGTTGTATGCATATTTACCAGATTTAAGTACCTAGAAATCTACTGTAGTTTAGTGGTTTCATCGTTAATTTATTCTTTTTATACTGTAAAAATATATAATTTACTTTGCAGTATATTACAATACTATATTGAAACATTTATAGTCTATTTTTATTGATTTCAATAAAAAGTTACCCTTATAAATTACTGGGCCTAAACTTTAGCTTTTTGTTCTCTCAAAATCTGAAAATGGAATATGAATCATAGCAAATTAAATTAATTGATAATTATAGTAGTTTACTAGGAAATCCAAAAGAACGCATTAAGTTACAGAAATATCACTCTATAAAATACAACAATAACAAAATATTTCTTTACTGGACGACAGTAAACAAACAGACTAATGATTGACGATGTACCCGATCCACCCTTCATGACAATTAATTTAACTCTTCCAGCCACGTTGTTACAACATTGTATATTTTGCCTGCGGGTTTTTTGGGTGCAAAACACAGTTACTACTGAATTACGACTATTATTTCTTAAATTTAGTGCATATATTGAAACATTTCACTAAATTACTGCAAAGAGGAAAGAGTGCAACGTTACCACGTTCGAACGGAGTGCCGCCGCCTACAACCAGCTTTGAAACCAAAATTCTAAGAAACTTTTCTCATAAAGACATTTCGACCTTTTTAAAATATTTTTACTTTAATTTTGTTTGCTCATTTAATTGTGTTGTTCTTAGGCTTCCCCTTTTTTTATTACAATTTATTAATTTGCATACTTTATGCCGCAGTTATCACTCGTTTTCACATTATATAGATCTATTATTTTGCTACGATGAGTCAAGGGATTTTCGAAACACTAAATCAAGATTATTTATCTACATAAACAGAATTTGTGAAAAAATACAAAATAAGGATAAAAGTTTAATCAACAAACCACTACAAATACAAATCAATTCGCAATTGCTGTATTATCTTAAGTTTATAATAGTAATATATCATAACTAATGGTTTTGTAAGGATAGTAACGTGACTAAGCGATTGATTTTCCTACCACTAAAAGCCAAGATAGAGTTGAATTTAGGACAAGTATAACAATTTTGTTTGAAGTAGTATATACTTTTGAAATTAAAGTTAAAAAATAAAACATACAGAAACGTTCTTGTCCACCTTGTATTAAACACGTCCAAAAACGAAGTAAGTAAAGTTAGTGAGTCTTTTGACATGTTTTATATAAAAAGTGTACGAAAACAGGACATCTCATAGAGGTGGCCCACTGTACACACCACTCAAGTATATTTATATGTTCGCTAACTGGAATTTATATTTTGGTGTGTTCACAAGCTGCATGACTTTACACTTGTTCGCAAACAAGACAACTGTTCACACACCGCTGTCACACCACTATGTCGACCGCTGACAAACTTCAAAGACCAGTGTACAACTTGCTCCAAAAGGCTCCCTGGTTGCTATAAAACAAATGGTTTAGTTTAAACGTTTTAAAACTAAAACTGGAAGACTTATCTGGCCTAATATCCCTTTTAATATTTTGATACAGGCCTGAATCGTTTCTTATCTAGTAGATTATTAAGCATTTTCTTATTTGTTGCATGAAATGTGGCCCCCCCTGTGAACTAAGTCTGTGTGGCCCCGGGGCACTTTGCCCCTTTTGCCCCCCCCGTCTGGGCGGCCCTGTAATAGTTCACCTGGAAGGCTCGACAAACTTCTTTACTAGCTCTCCAGCCGAACTAACGGAGCCGAACTAACAGTCATGTCAGCTGGCAGATATCTCAGTTCCCGTGGCACAGGATGCATTCAAACCTCGAACCTCTTCACTAGCCCTCCAGCCGAACTGACGGAGTGTATGAAACTGTGACGTGTATATCACGCCAGCTGGCAGATATATCAGTTCCTGTGGCACAGGATGCATTCACATTTGCATTCAAGGCAACAGGATGTTAGCAGAAAATTAATTATTTACGAACGGTTAGTAATAAATACAGGCCAATCTGAAAACAGGTATTTGTCGGCAAGTATAAATTACTGCTATTTAATACTACGCTAAACTATAATTAAATAGTTATTTATTTTAATGACCACCCATTGCGTTCTTTTCAGGGGCGATTAGTTGGTCTTCATTCAATCATACAAGTAGTTGTTAAATGGTTATAAATCCTGAATTTTGCTCTGTGACGGAAGATAAATATTTAAACACTAACACACAAGAATTTAAACTTTATATTTTATTTTTGAAGTTATACTTCTTTGCGCCCGTTAGACACTTTGGGATGGGATGTTGGTCGAGAAACCGCGTCACGCTGAAAAGTAAGAACAAATTTTTAAGAACTATCGATTAATCGATTGTTAATCGAAGAAATTTAATCGAAGAAATTACTGATAATGATAATATAGGTGTATAATATAATAATCAAGTCACGTATAATATATTGAAGATAAATATATTGAATAATATTGAAAAATGTCTTATATTTCATTTATATATCCTGTCTGTTTGTGTGTGTGAGTGGGTATGAGAATGGCCAAAGAAGTATAACTTCCACCGTGTGGTCCGACGCACACCCAATTTTTTTTTTTTTATTTAGATATTATTTATTGGTATGATATCTATTTCTCCTCATTTCAGTTTGGTTTTATCAATTACAATTTGTTTTAAGATTTAATTTTGTTAAAATCCAATACAAAAATAATTATTTAATTTTTCCACTACAAAAGAAATACATTACTTCTTTGCGTTATGCAATGTAACAAAGGGAGAGCTCCTCAAAACTTTTGGTGCATTTTTTAGAGGCAGTAGGTCAACATTTATGAAACATTGTTGTATATCAGCGATCGTACATACAAAAAATTTTGACTAGGTTAGTATTAATTTTTTTTTTTCAAGTACTGGAAATTAATCTTACCAGTCTTGTGAAACAATCTCATAGGCAAGCTGGCAAGCTACTCATTTCTATAAAACTGACTGGACCATCTGATGGCCAAGCATTTTACTTTCTTCCATACGTTAGCATAGAGAACGTATTGTGATTGTCCAAAAAACATTTTTATACAAGTTAGTCTAAAAATCCATTTTAGGGCTCTCTGAACACAAAAAAGTGGTTTTATTGAAAAAAGTGTTGGTGTCTATCTGTATTTATGTATGTGCACTTAACTGGAGACCAAACGGATAGATAGATTTTTATGAAATTTGGTATGTAGGTGTATTTAGCCAATATAACCAGAATATTTTTCACTCTTTTTAAATTTTAGTTGTTTTTATTTTTATGGGCAACAAACTGACAAAGATGGAATTTTCTCAAAAATGGCCTAAACAATTTTGATTAAATTTTGGAGAAACATGTAAATTACAATTTAAAACATTTTAGTAAAAACTGCATGTCGATAACTTAAATAGTTTTTTATTTATAACTTTTTTTATGTGCAAAGGCATTAAAAAATGCAAAATATTCAAGCTTCATTCTAAAGATTGTTATTACATGTTCAGTAAAAATGAAAATTATCCTTTGAAAAAATTTTTTATATTTTATTTTATTTATTAGTTACCACCCTGCTAAGTTTGTGCTGGAGGCCGAATGCCGGAACCACAACTCAAGTTGTTGAAGGTTGTTTACATAAAATCCGTCTATGTGATTATTTGAACAGCTATTTTTGAAGATTATGCTGTCCATACTTTTTTTAATAAAATAAGTGTTTCGTCTGTATATTCCTTAGAAATGTAATTAATTGTACATCTGTTTTTGGTAAACAATCTGACATAACAAAGGAGAAAGTTTGTGCCGATTATAAATGATTCCATTTATTTATATTAAAAGGAAACTTCATTCACCAGTTGACAAGGGCATGTGCATGAAGTTTATTCAAGGAGTGAAGTTCTGAACTTCAGCTCAGTTGGGGATTGGAAGCTTGAATTCCGCAGCCGTAACCTCTGAGCTACCAAACCAATGCTGAACTAAACAGAGGGACTCTACTGTAATATCTATCATTGACAAAATATTCAAAAATAGTCTGATCATAGTATAAAGTTCTACTAAACTGTTTTATTCTCTTGCCTCAAGATATAAAACAATCATGACGCTTGCCTTCATTTTATAATAAACTTAAAATTGGTTAATTTACCAAGTATTAATTTCTTGCTTTACATTATAACTTAAATATGAATTGGGGACTGGTGGCGCAGTGCTGTAACCCAGCTACTTGGGGACAAAGTGTTTGGGAGATTGTAGGCGATAGGTTGGATGCTCGGTCCTCTTAATACCGACAATGTGTCCGCTCAATGGTTGCTATCAGCGTGGACACACTAGAGAAGTCTGGGGTGTCCATGTTGGGTGGTAATCATTGTGCGGATGTTGTGTGGGGGAGATAACTGAGTATCAGGCTTGTCAATTAGCTGAAAATCAGACCAGCACTACGTGGTTCAGATTCCATGTAAAGCTGTAGGTCCCTTAGTTGCCCTGGATGTTGGGATATTAATAAATTGCCCTTTCTGAGGAACAGTTGAACTCAGTTAGTAACCAGACTACACTCATCCACACTCATCCTACGCTCATATAATCATTCATATTCGCCTTACAATACCAACAATGTTGTGTCGGCGTCTCATATGTAAGAGTAAGAATAAGAATTGTTTTGGTTATGCTTACTCATGTTATGACTAAATATATTACCAATTGTGTGTATTGTTTATATATTTAGTTTTATTTAACACACCACAGAAACTATATCATGTCAATAAATGAGGACTGGACATCGAAATTGTATTGTATAATTTTAAAATTAATTAAAATAGCCACCAATTACCGGATTATGGTAGTTACAATTTACTAAATACACTTACAAATATATTATAAGCCTAATATTTAGAAATAAATATTTACTATTATATAAAACTAAGAGTACCGTATTTGGTATCTATGATAATGGAGTACAATATTTAATTTAAAATTTTAGCTTGTAATTTTTCTACCCTTCACCTGTTTCTTACATTTATCTGATTATGCCATAAAATAACAGTAAAAAAATAAATAAATAAGTCACAGCTACACCATGTATGTAATACTATCTATTCAATAAAATTAGGTCATACAAGGCGGATAGGCAAATCAGTCAACCACTCGTGGGTTATCGAGATCTCGCCGCCCTCAGCTTCTCCTTATCCCACCCTTAATTGATTAAATGCACTCTGAGAAAATTGCCTTTGATTTGTGGTCCCAATATGCTGTAAAATTACCTTAAAAACACTAAAATAAAAAATGTGTGTGTCATTAAACAAAACCTATTTCATACAAGAAATATTATTTGTAGTGTTTGAAATTCAGATGAATTTTGTTCGGTAATTAAAATTATTAGAGCACAATTTATAAAATTATATCTATTCTGCTTTAACTATCAGATACTTTAGCTTTAATTCTCACAAATTTATTTTAATATTTTGTTCATGTTGTACATATCTTAATATATATAATCCAAAAATGATGTACTTACTCATCAGAAAATCTCTAACACCAATAAACAGATTTTAATATTGTTTTGAGGGAAGTTAGCTTTTGTATCATAGAGATCTACTATAGACCAGTCGTTCTAACTTTACCTCTGAGGGGAGCACAACTTGGCAACATTGTATCTCTTGGCTCCTTACTGTCCCACGGCTAATTTGTTTCTGGTTAAGATAAATCACAGCTTGGGCCTGATAGTTTTTATAATGTCTGATCGACTTCTTTTTTTGATATTTGTAAACAGTAAAAAAAAGTACTTCCCAGTTAAACAGTAAACAGATTTTAATTTCCACTAAAAACAAATAAATTTGTACCCTCCTACATTCTTCCCAATTGTGAGTCACCAGACGTAAAATTTAGATGAGAGCTGTGGCGTTCTGGATGTGACGTTGCCTATGTCGATTTTCCAGTTTATCCCACAAACCAGAGGTAAAGTTGGACTGGCTGGAATATAAGAAATAATTTATCAAAACACCATTCCTATGGGGTATAAAAAGTCCCTCATCCTTTCGTTTTTCCATAGGAGTAACATTGGCACTAACTTAATAATTTATTTAAAACGGCTAATACAAAAATCATAAACATAACACAAACATGACGCTAATCTGGTTTTCATTGTAAAATGTTTAAGGTAATATCTACTAACCCTGATATGATTGCACTACTTTGTATCCCCCTAAAGTAGTCTAGAGGGTCTAGGTCTAGACTATAAAACTTTATTATGTAGGAGAACAGCAGCAGGCTGAGCTTTTACAATGATTGAATGGTTTAGATAGTGCCTCAGAGGGAAAGATACACCATGTAGTGCAAGCAAGGGCTGTTAGCTAGTATCATAAAAAATTTGTATTGAGTGACGTTCACTTGTTTTGCAAGAATTAAATGAAAACCTAAATTTCCAATCAATGTTACACACAGATTTTCAAGTAGTCTTCCTTTATCCAGAAAGGAGGATTGACGAGGTGTTGCAGGAACATTTCCACATTATACAATATATCAATTGATGCATTGTTTGAAATTTATATCAATTAAAATTATAGACAAGATGATACAAAAAATCTGTTGTGATTGTTTTTATCATTGTTAGATTAATCTAAATAATGTACCAAACATTTTCATACAGAAATAGAACTTTATTCTACATTGGGTTTGACATATAATTCTATCCTAACTTTTCTTTAAACCTCAAGCAGTTTTTCCTGCCTGGATAGGTTTTGATTGTATGGTACGAATAAGATAGTTTTAACGTTTGAAGTATGAAAATATAATATTCCAACTCTTTTAATTTAAGACATTTTATAACTATCTCCAGATTTTCCGTAACATTAACAATTGATCCTTTCGTAAAATATTATTCAAGATGTCAAGACTAGAGCAATCTTGTCATTATCACCAACCTAAGATAGGATGCTTGTCTAGAAAATATAGAACATGTAAAATAGTTTTTCAATTTAGATATAATATAGGCACAAGATTTTTCAAATCCTATTTTAACAGAAAGTTCTTGCCTGACAAATCTTCTGCCTGTCTCTAGATCCGAAGTATTTATTTTATATCTGTTCTTAAGATGTCAAGATAAGGGTGAACATGAATTTTGAACTGAGTGTGGTGAATGTAGATGAGTGAATGTATTCATTGCTACAAACTAAGGAATAGTTTTTTAATTAGCATAATACGTGTTGGTACATATACAGTACAATTAAACGTCACACAACACAAATTTATTACAATATAAGCACAAAATGCACAAATATATTACAATACAAGTACAAAATGCACAAATATTATGGTGATCAATTTCGGTGAACCACGCTCACCTTCCTCAGACCAGAGGGATTCATAAAAGAAACTAAGGCCAACCATTGTTTAGAAAGTGTCATTAATGAATAGCTCAATGAAAAATAAATAGCTGGTGGACGTCAACTGACCCTTTTCAAAATTTGTTATGACTGTTTGGGATCGAACTGAGAACCTTTAGTTTATAAAGCTGTGCTTTAACCAACTTCATTTTTGTTCATGATCAATTTTAGTTCTATGTTAATACAAGCCTTGTGTTATGCATCGATGAAATTTATTTTTACTTCCAATTTAAGTATTCCTTAAAAACAGAAATAGTACAATTATTTCACCCATTTTCCGTATCTATTCAAGTCACTCATTTATTTATATAAAAGACAATAAAAATATTCCTTTAGAAATAAATTTATGATTTTTGAAAACCTCTGAATATATTAATTTGAGGATAAACAAATGATGTTGTATGCAGAGTAACAATATAACTTTGTGTCAACAATTTTGATAGTTAATTTTAATAAAATAAAATTGGGAAATACGAGAAACAATCAAACCATGGGATCATGATTCCAAGTTGGAATATATTAGAAATTCTTGAATTGACAACGGAATAACTGGAAAGGAACAGCAGTAAGTTTTATGACAGCGTGACCATTTATAAAACTTATTCAAAGTGGTTACTTAATAACACTGTACGTGTTTGAGTGGGTGGGTCACTACTACTTTTAGTGTACGGGTGGGTGGGTCTGAGGAGGATTCAGGTCCCAGGTTTCTGGCAGAAGAAAAGTTGGGACGCAAAGTAAAAATCTATTCATATATTCTTTGATTACTCAGCTTTTTTGGAAATCCAAGAAGCTACCTCTGTAGGATTTTGAAAAAGTAATTAAGTGGAGGAATAGGAAAGCACAGTCCAAAAGGTTTTTACAATTCTTTAAAGATCTGAAATGGGACAGTCCAAAAAGGCTTATTGTATGGAAATATACAATAAGCCATCTAATAGAGCTGAGAGGTAATATCTAAGTCAGATAGCTTTCCAAATACGATAAATGTGGAATGGATAAGAAGATATTCAGATATTGTGAATATAGTAGAAAGGTTGGCAAGGATTGTACTTATGTGAAAGTTGGATTTGAGAAGCTCCATTGAGTCACCATGAGAAGGGAACATCAAGAGTTGTGTGTATAAAGATGGAGTGTACACAGGGTGAGAAAGTGTTACACTCATTGTGTCTTAAACATTTTCACTCCGCTTCATTTGTGCAAGCCACCATACAACTGTAGCACATTTTGACGTGAAGTAAATGTAAAACTAGTCAGGAGATGTTCTTGTGGATCGACACGAGTGTCACATACTGTTGATAAAGTCAATGTAGTCATTAGTTTATAGAGGTTCGTAAAAATTTTGGAATCAACACCTGGACAAAAACATTGTGTTCAACCTATCAACAAACAAAAGAACTGTGTGCTATACTTCATCACTAACAAATTCTAGGTCTTCGTGGTTCGACTGCGTTACTGTGTTATAACAAACACTAACAAAGTAACGTGGTCGAACCCCAAAGACCTACTATTGTAAAAGAACAAATTTTATACTATTGCATTTGAGTGTCAACAATTTCAAAGTGTTACGCCTTTTAAGTGAGAGTATTTTAAAAGTTTGCAGAAGCTGTCAGCCGTATTGGTTTTAATCCCATAAGAACAATGTTATTTGCGAATCCATATTTTTTCATTATTTATTGACCAAGTCATTTTAAATATTATCATATTGCTCATTGGGTTTTCTTTTGATGTTTTGAATACATACGCCTAGTTTTGAAAAGTAAGTGAAAATAAAAACTTCAAACTAAATATTTCTTATATTTTAGTACAGTATATAAAACAAATTAGGAATTTGGAAAGCAAATAATTCCAATGCACAATTTCGTTATTGATCAAATGCAATTTGTTTGGAAAAATCTGTTTCAAAATAACTGTTTATAACTTGGATAAGCGTGATTGTATGTTCAGTTCAAAAATAACATTGTTCTTATGTGATTAAAACCAACATGGCCGACAGCCTCTGCAGATTCTTAACAAGAAAGATACAAACTGAAGAAAAAGCAGGCTTCCTGAATAAAGGCTTTTCATAGCTCTAACGTAAGAAAAATGTAAAATATATGGAAGGCAGTTGGGTTTTTCTTGTTCACTTGAATAAAAGAAGATCAAACTAATTTAAAAATCAATAATCTACGTAAAAACCAAACACAGGACAGAAACTGGTCTCAGATGCAAGTCTGAATATGCAGACCCAAATACTGGTAAAATCTAAAGACTGGGTAATTTAAAAAAAAAATTCAGGGTAAGAGACAAACACTGCACTAACTGCTGTCTAGTGTTAATGTTTTTTTAAAATTTCTATTGTATTTCAACTCCAGAGGCATATTTTATTGACTATTCAAACATTGTAACGGGACAACAGTCCGAACCCATCAAACTAAATTTAGTTGGACTTCCTGGGATTTGAACCTGCAACATTCTGCATTGAAGTCAGGAGTGCTATCCATTGCAGGGAAAATTTTAATGTTCTAGCAAATGTTTGACAATGTCGAGGGAGCAAAACTGACGTGGATCACTTGTTTCTCAGCGTTTGTTCCCTCAGTGAGCACCCAGCCTGAGTAGATTGTTAAAAGTGTATATGTGAAGCAAGTAGGGAAAAGAAGATTGTTGGAATCACCCAGTTTTGCACATAAGGAAAGAACATATGTGTAGAATGAGGAGGTATAGGAAGCTATGAGACAGAAGGTTGTGAGTGACCCAACAGCAGAGGTTGTGTCTGTGAGGAGATAATTAAAAGTATGAATGTGCGAAGAATAGTTGAATATACCATGTGAATGAAGGTTGTTGAGTCACCTATTTGTATGTATAAGAAGTGTGTAATACATGTACATAGGACAGGTAGGTATATGTGAATCCTCGTGAAAAAAAATGTTAAGTCACCCAGTACCACTGTAAGTGTATGGGTAGGCGGTTGGATCAATGCCATTGTACGTGTATGGGTGGGCGGATGGGTAAATACCACTGTACTAGAATATGTAGTCCATGTGTGTGTGTTAGATTGTCTGTGAGGTGAGTAGTTGAATACAAAGCCATATGAAAGAAAAAAGGGTAAAATTGTGCATTGTATTGCTGTTTTTTATGTTTCATCAATAAAATGCAAACTTAAGTACAAACAATAACAATATTGCTTGTATTATACAGCTAATCTTTTGAATATGTATTTGGTGATGAGCACAGTAACTAAGCCATGGTGGTTCAGTGGTTAAGCTGCAAAGAGCCAAGGTGCAAGATCCAAATTCCCAACTAAGCTAACGGTCGGTACTTCACTCGTTGAATAAAGTTAATACTCAGGTCAGCAGGCCCATGTGAACTGGCGAGGGAAGTTTTAAAAAATAAAAAAACAGTATTTAACTGTTAAGAGAAGCCCTGACGAAACTTATCCAATGAAATGACTACTGTCGGCGCAGAAATTATATGTACCCGAGTTTGAAGGCTGTTTACTAAGAGGCCTATGTAAAATCCAATCACACCATTGTTTCGTTTGTTTAATTGTACGTTATGACATATGCATTTTAAAACGTTATTATAAGTTTTAGTAATTTTGAGCCTAGTTGGAACAAAAAAGTACCGGAATTTTAACTAGTTTTCACTGTGCATCAATTTTACACTTTTTACTAAAAAATATGTTAATGTATCACATTTGTATTTTGATACATGTTTGACAGGAATGTTTTCTGTTTGTTTTATAAATGTTAGAGTTTTAACTTTTCAAGAAAACAAATTCTTACCGATTTTCTGAAACAACATTTTTTTGGCTTCAAGTGGTCGTAAAATTAATTACTTTATCTTGTTGTAATCCTTATGACATTTATAGTGAAGATACATAATTTTTGTATGTGTAAGTAAATTCAGTAATTTTAAATAAATTTTTATCAATTTAAAAACACCATAAATTGATTTAATTTATACTGCTGCCAATTTTCTATGCTTCCCAATTATGATCATTTTATCTTTTATATTGGAGAAGTTACTACTAGTGGATCATTCAAAAGGATAGGTGGGCTGAAAACAATAGCTTACTTTCAATGTTTGTTGTCAGCAACCATTTATTATTTTTAAAAAACTGTTATGTATAATTTGAATAAAGATCCAAGTCATGATATTATTGATTAAATAAACTTGGAAAGTGATCTCCTGTAACAAAGCTAAGTTCAATCCATCAAGTCTCACTGATTCTATTTATGCTGGCTAATCCTTTCGTAAAACAGTCCAGGGGTCACTCTGTAACTATGTGATCCATTGTTTGGATAGACTCCCCGTAATTACATGATTGATCTAGTGTCAATCTCTATTTATACTTACAGTAATTGCATCTGCCAATGTTAGTTCGAAATCGATTCAACAGTTTCCACTCCCTACAAAAGAGGTTCATCCCACCAACAGGTGGTGTGATGTTGTTCGCGTCTACAGCAACTCCTTAAAGCTGTATGTACACCCTGGTTAGTTTTAAATGAGCATCAAATATGGTAGTTGGACTGTCACGATTTTGTAATGTCTCAACTATGACAGTTATCAAAAACTCTCGAACTCAACACAACAGATACCCACACGATTTGGCTTATTGGCCTGACATTCAATCTATGTTTTTGCTATTGTGATTGATCTCTTAAGCCCAAGACTATTGGAGAGAAACTGTTTGATTCCTTCTTCAACATAATCACAGATCTGAACATATTTCAGTAGGTATACAAATCCCTACAGAAAGAACCTTAATTCAGACTTGTTGGAATTTTAATAAAGCAGATTGGGAAGCCTCAACCTTGATAATTGAATCAGGTTTACCCCTTTATTTAATAGTAAAAAAACTATGATCTGTTCATAAAGCTATTCCATGGAATAAATATTAATTAAAATTCCATATAATCTCACACAAAAAATGAAGTTTGCATTTACAATCATATAATTTATTAGGGTAAACAAAACATCCGAATAAGGAGACAGGACTACCAATAAAAATAAATAAGGCATACAAATTCCTTTTACCTCTTATTTGTCCTGTCTATAATTCCACAGAGGTTTTTTAAGGATTATACGAATATATCAGGGGAGCCAAAACTGTAAATACCTGTAAAACGGGGTTTAACAGCACCAGTGAGTCTGACACAGCTGACTGTCTGCTTTCTCTCTTTTTACAATTAGAAGGGAGGAATGGATGGACACTACTCAAAAACTCAGCTTTGCTATAGTAGTTAATAAGTTTGGTCCAGTAATAGCTTGTTGCTTCATTCAAATCCTGGTGCATTAGCAAAACATAAAATTACTTTGTCAAAGTCAGCTTGCCACAGACAACAGCCAACAGTTAAATGAAATGAACAATAGTTGTCAAGCACCGTTGTCTGTATAAAGAGCATTTGAAATTGAGGAGTTAGAAACAGCCATCACTGCTTAACTCCTTGAGAAGGCTCCTGGATTTGATGTCCGACCATAATTTATTAAACACGCTACAAACCAAGTGAAAAATTAACTTATCTTCGTTTTTGATAAAATAAGGCAATTAGAGAATTGTCAATGTAAAAATCTATTGAAAGGATTTCCATGATTGGTAAATTTTTTGGTAATTTCTAATACTTCAAGTGTTTTAAAGAAACAAACAACTTTTTGACAGCTATAAAATTCCTATCGACTTCAGGAGTTGATACTGACTACCTTACAAAACCTTTAAAACTATTTTTTTGTATTCTAAATTAACCCATATCAATGTAAGAGAACCCTTAAGGGTGTTCAATCAAAAATTATTTTTGAAATTTTTTTTAATAAAATTGTTTGTCTTGTAATAATTGTTTAAATATGGCTACCCAAAGTGGCTTATTTGACCTTTCTTGGTTCCTAACTCATTAACAAATCGTGCGATGTTTTATTCAAATTTTGAGAATATAGTGGACAAATGGTACTAATAAAAAATTAATAAAAACTAATAAAAAAGAATATTTTTTTAGGTGTAACCAATTATTATTTGATGATTGACATCTGTACGAATTTCGAGTTGAAATTTGTACAATTATCTTTGGCCGAAAAAGTACATTTGTATAATATACTGTTATTATAAATAAAATTTTTACTGATAAAGTTTATAATAAATTAGGGAGTTATTCCTGATTGGGCTTTGGACATGCAGCAAGAGTGCTGTTACTCTCCCATGCCCCCAGCAAGGTATGTACTTTGGGACAGTGGCAGCGAAATATTGAACCATCCAGCACCGAACTGAGCCGGTCGGATAGACACAGTTAAGCAACTACATGCTTATTGATTACGATGTACTATTAAGAAAGAGTTATGTCTTCTTACGAACTATGACAAAATATACAATGAAGAACAAAATATGAAAACAATATCAATCAATAATTCATAGAAAATATGATTAAATATTCAACTCATCCAACAGCATACAACTCCACATGGTACTAGGGACCAGGAACCAGGAACCACTGCATCACGGGCAGAACTCATCTTGTCAATGACGAACTGAATCCCCGTAGCAAGCCAATCCGTGATGAGAGGCGGAGAAACTCCTCTCCATGTGATGCCTATGTGGACTATGGCAGGGGTAATGGAGGTGTTGTAATTGTCTCATATTATTTTTTTGAAAATTTTTTTGTGCTCTGAAATATTCTTGTTGGTTTGGTATTTCCTCATGAAGAGCCTCCAAGCTAGTGTTCAAGTAGACAAATTAAAAATCCAAGCAGATCTAGGGCACAGGTATCAGGAAGGCCTGATGGTTGTTGGTGTGTAAATTGTCCATGTTTCTTTTCGTAAGTTGGCAGCTTAATGTTTTGAGTTTTCTGGGACGAGTACTCAATATACGAGGGCTCCGTTTGCTTACTGTGTGGGAAGTAGAGGGGGCAGGGCCACCATCTTGTGCTGGCGTACACGGCAGGTCAGTGGGTGTCCACCCATATTAGAGTGAGGTAGCGCTAGTTACTTTTCAGTTGCTTGTCGAAATAGTGATGCAATAAAAATTCCTGCAAAGTGTGAAGTTTGTTTTGTCCTTCAATTTTTCGTAGCTAATCAGTATTCGGCAGCAGCAACTCATAGAGAACTTTGCGTTGTGTATGGGTCAAATATAATGAGTGCAGGAGTTGTTTGAGAATGGATTCGTGCGTTTTAAAGTGGCAGAACAAATGTCAACAGGCCGTCTGTGGTTACTGATGATCTGGTTGAGAAAATAAATGCAAACATTTGTGACAACCGATGCTTCACTATCTCAGAACTTTCAGAAGAATTTCCACTAATTTCCAGGATTATTTTGTATGAGGTAGTATCTGACAGGTTAGGCTGCCGAAAGTTTTGTGCTAGGTAGGTACCGAAAATTCTTTCAGAAAACCACAAAACTCGAATGACAGAATGCACTTCACACTTTGCTGTAATTTTTATTGAAACACTCATTTCGACAAGCGACTGAAAACAAACTAGCACTACGACAACTTTCACTCTAATACGGCTGGATGCTCACTGACCTGCCGTGCGCATCAGCGGAAGATGGCTGCCCTACACCTTCTACATCCCCCACAGTGAACAAACGGAGGTTACTTTCCGAACAGCCCTAGTAGAAGATGAGATACACGATTTTGGCAGTTGACAAGTTTTTAATGACCTTAGGATGCATGAAAACAGCAGCTAGAGGCAGAGGCATCTCAGAAGGCGAGCCGCGCTACTACTCATTTCGCCTGCCTTTTGTGTACTAACGTGCCTGCAAACATTGAATTCCCGGAAACTGAGGGGTGGGTCTAAAGGCAATACTTACGACGTTGTTTCATAAAATCCTTTTTCTCATTGTAGATTTATTTATTTGGGCGCTCACTCTTTTTCCGTAGGTCAAGTATTTGTCAGTTTATTAACACCGTTAGTTGTTAAAGTTAACTGTGATTTTTATTGATTAGTGCAATTATTTTGACTGTTGAATACATTGAGTTAATTAATGATTACTAGTTAGTATTAAGTTTCTATTGAGTGACTAATAGTGGAAATATTAATAACGATTATTATGTATTATCATGCCTAAGTTAGGTGGTAAAGGAACTGTTCTACACAGTCACGGTAGGGAAATAGTTTTCAAAGTATATAATTATTTTTGTAATATTCAAGAAGGAAATAAATTAAAGTCAGTAGTAATAGATAAAATTGTTGAAGCCACTAAAGTTTCCCCACTAGCATTTTTTACGCCTAAAAAAATGTGAACAGGAAAAAGCCAGTGTGTGATCTAGATTCGTTCGATTTGGAAGCCTTGAGGCTGTTGATAAATAATTATCACATAACGCATAAATCATGTGTAACCGTAAAAAAATAATGATTGAAATTGAAAATTCAAATATTAATTTTAAGGGAAGCCCATGGTCTCTACGGCGAATTATGCATAAAATGGGATTGAAATGGAAGACAACTTAAGATAACAGAAATATACTTGTGGAACGACGTGATATCAAACTCTTAAATATCTTCGACAAATTACCCAATATACAGCAGAAGGTAGACCGATAATTTTTACAGATGAAACTTACATTCATAGCACACACACGAAGCAACAGTCCTGGATAGATTCACATAATTCTAATTTAGGTCTTAAAAACCAGTATCAAAGGGATCCAGATTAACTATTCTCCATGCAGATTAGAATAAAGGATTTATTCAAAATGGTTTATTGATGTGGAAATCTGGATTAAATCCTGGTGACTACCATAACGAGATGAACAGCAAGAACTACAAGAAATGACTAAAGGAAAAGCTTATCCCCAACCTACCTCCCAGATCAGTTCTTGTATTGGACAATGCATCGTACCATAATACAGTAAGTGTCAGACAGCCTACAAGAAATATTGTTAAATCAGAAATGATTAACTGGTTAAATGAAAGGAACATCAACTTTAACCCTAAATTAACAAAACCAGAACTTTATGAAATTATAAGAGTTCAAAAGGGAGAAGAGAAGCAATACAAAGTTGACGATCTAATGGAAGAACATGGCCACAGTGTTTTGCGTTTGCTCCCATATCCCCCGGAACTTCACGTAATTGAAAAAAATATGGGCTGCCGTGAAGGGAAAAGTAGCTGAGAAAAATACTACATTTAAAATTAATGACATTATTCACCTAGCCGCAGAGGCCTTCAATGACATTTCTGAGGAACAGTGGGCCAAAGTATGTCGCCAGGAGAAAAAACGGACCAGAAGAAAAAATACATTGAAGAAGAGCATATGTGGGAAATTGGCATGGAACAGTTCATCATAAGACTTCATAATAACACATCTTCTGATTCAGAGGAAGAAGACGATATCGATTGCGGAGTTAATGAGCTTCTCGCAGAGTAACTGTAAGCTATTTAATTTAAATAAACATTTTTTCTTATAAACTATTTATTAGTAGGCCTAGTTTAAGTAATTGTGTTTATAAAATAACAGTGGAATATTAAATTATATAACTGTGTAAACAATTATCATGCGGCACATCGAAAAAATACATAAAATACTTCATAATATTTTACAGTCAGTGGTTTTTGTTCTTGATTTTTTAAAATTTAAAACGTAAGATAAATATTTTTCAAACGATTCCACATAAATCATTTCAACTAATTGGCCATTTACGTAATATTAGCTTTAGTAGGTAAGCAAATCTTAAGACCTGAGGTCTTTATGGTTCCTGAGATATTTTTTTATTTTTTTTTAATAAAAATTACTGTAATAACATAATGAGACACGGTTAAGGAAACAAGATAGACCATACTGTTTGGTAACAAGTTTTGTTTATTTTCATGTCTTGAACAAAATCTCAATTTTTGGCTACAGAATTTCCAAACTTCCTGTATATGTATTCTGCACTGTGCGCGGTTAATATTTTTAGGACAGTCTTTTGACCGAGCGAACGCAAAAGGCTAGTAGTATTCCGGCCGGGTTGTTCGCCTTTCGGGGCGCCTCTTGCTCTACCTATGGTTTACAACTAGATATCACATATATTTGCCAATCATTATTAACCCATTAAAGATGTAAAACGGGCATTGCATTATTTAAATAGTCAATAAATGTATCAAACAATGAGTTAAAATGGTTGAAAGACAAAGCTTACCTATTTATGAGAAGTACTAGTGAAAAAACAAGAACTACAGCCATATATTAAAAATCCCACCTGAAAGCCTGGGTTTGAATTTCATTTGGAGTGCAAAAAGATGACGGCTGCAATTTCATTAGTACTGTTATTCAACAGGTGTAAGGCCCAATACGAGCTTCAGGCTTGTGGTTAGAGCAGGGCCGCCCAGAGACTTTTGGTGGCCCCGGGGCAAAGTTTACCATGTGGCCCCTTCCTTCACTTCAAAATAAATTTAATTACTCTGAGTATCAAATATACTATAATTGATATTTTACTTTTAGTACATTCTACGATATTCTTGCCATCTCTTTCGTTAGATTACTATTGTAATTAAGATTCTTGTTCATGGACGTTTTCTCAGGACTAGCTGTGAAGCTCCGGTAAGTTTTTCTCTAATTTTCATATTCTTTTTAAACATTATCTTAAGTATTACCGCTACAATAACATCAGTCTCTTATAACAAAACTGCTATTCTTTAATATTAAATAAATAATAACCAACTAAGCAATGCCACAGTCAGTTGCATAGGCAGTTGCATAGTTGGGCGCAGCAGCTCTTCGATTGCCAGTTGAGGAGCCATCGTCGCCAATGATATTAGCTGTGGGTGAGGGAGGGAGGGGCCAATAAATTTGTATAGGCCACTTGGCTTCCCTAGCTAAAGAGCAAGTGGCCGAATGTTCACGAAGTAAAATAATTTGGCGAGCGTGAACATCTAGTGCTTTAAAAAGTCAACTGAGAGTTAAGGTTATGTTATTGTTTTCAAAACAGGTTGTAGACCACTGGGTACGTAGCTTATTGATGTTGGACATTAAAACATCTAGTTTATATTCGTGATTTTAGTTTGTCTTTGTGCTAAACTTTAAAACTATTCAATTTTTATTTCACAGGCATAAAAGGCATTTTGTACCAACTCAATTTTCTCAGCATAAAACATAGTAAAATTTATGTCTGTCAAATTGGATACTATATCACTGATGTACATCACAGTGTACACGTCCGTACAGCGACAGTGGTATTGACACACCCATTCACGAACAGTGGTATTGAGCCTACTGCTCAACAATACACGTACAGTGGTTCAATCTTAGTTAATTTCACTTATCACGCAACAAACAATAAATAAATACTGTATTAATGATTGTCAAAAATATAAATGGCTTACTCATTCGTCAGTGACAGTAAAAAATTATGAAAACTATTTTGATTGGTTGTAGATTTGTTATGTTAATGAATGACAACATTAATCAATTATGCTATTTGTTTGGGAACAACTTGTACGTGGGCATAATTGGTTTTTAATCAAGAGCTACTCTACTGAATATGTTGAGAATACACCCCTGTTCCTGTTATAGTTTCAGGGTAAATTAAACCAGACAATAAAAGAGTTACAACAAGTTAAATGTCACAACATGAATATTATTCAAAAGGAGTTTGAACAAATCTGAACAATGATGAAGATGTTTTATCTATTAACGGTGTACTTAATAGCTCCTCTTTTCTTTAAGACGTATGTCATAATATATTGGTAAAATGTCTTTACGAACATCCATGTCATAATAACTAGTAAATTTAAAATGTCAAAGGAAACATTACAGTAGAGAGAAAGTAAAAAAAACTGCATGTACAGTAAACTCTGGTTAACCGGTTAAATATGATGGAAGATGAATCCGGATAGTACAGAACGTAACAAAATTATAATTTTTAGACAAGATTATGCCACGCAATTCCTCCCCCGATAGCGTAGTGCAAGTGAATGTAATGCATCATACACACATATTGTTGCACATCCGGTAAGCGAGCGGTGATGTTGTTGTATGCATATTTACCAGATTTAAGTACCTAGAAATCTACTGTAGTTTAGTGGTTTCATCGTTAATTTATTCTTTTTATACTGTAAAAATGTATAATTTACTTTGCAGTATATTACAATACTATATTGAAACATTTATAGTCTATTTTTATTGATTTCAATAAAACTTTACCATAAATTACTGGGCCTAAACTTTAGCTTTTTGTTCTCTCAAAATCTTTAAATGGAATATGAATCATAGCAAATTAAATTAATTGATAATTATAGTAGTTTACTAGGAAATCCAAAAGAACGCATTAAATTACAGAAATATCACTCTATAAAATACAACAATAACAAAATATTTCTTTACTGGACGACAGTAAACAAATAGACTAGTGATTGACGATGTCTCCGATCTACCCTTCATGACAATTAATTGAACTCTTCCAGCCACGTTGTTACAACATTGTATATTTTGCCTGCGGGTTTTTTGGGTGCAAAAAACACAGTTACTACTGAAATACAACTACTATTTCTTAAATTTAGTGCATATATTGAAAAATTAGCTGATCAATGCCAGGAAAGAGTGCAACGTTACCACGTTTGAACGGAGTGCCGCCGCCTACTACCAGCTTTGAAACCAAGTTTGTAAGAACCTTTTCTCATAGACTTTTTGACCTTTTTAAAATGACAGATTTAAAATGTTTTTAATGTAATTTTGTTTGCTTATTTAATTGTGTTGTTCTTAGGCTTCCACTTTTTTTATTACAATTTATTAATTTGCATACTTTAGGTCGCAGGTCACTGATCACTTGTTTTCACATATCTATTAGTATATATATATAGATAATAGATCTATATATATATAGGTTATATATAGATCTATTATTTTGCTACGATGAGTCAAGGGATTTTCGAAACACTAAATCAAGATTATTTATCTACATAAACAGAATTTGTGAAAAATACAAAATAAGGTAAAAGCTTAATCAACAAACCACTACAAATACAAATCAATTAGCAATTGCTGTATTATCTTAAGTTTATAATAGTAATATATCATAACTAATGGTTTTGTAAGGATAATAATGTGACCAAGTGATTGATTTTCCTACCACTAAAAGCCAAGATAGAGTTGAATTTAGGACAAGTATAACAATTTTGTTTGAAGTAGTATATACTTTTGAAATTAAAGTTAAAAAATAAAACGTACAGAAACGTTCTTGTCCACATTGTATTAAACACTTCCAAAAACGGAGTTTTGAGTAATACAAATGTAAAGTTAGTGGATCTTTTGACATGTTTTACATAAATAGTGTACGAAAACAGGACATCTCATAGAGGTGGCCCACCGTCAACACCACTCAAGTATATTTATATGTTCGCAAACTGGAATTTATATTTTGGTGTGTTCACAAGCTGCATGCCTTTACACTTGTTTGCAAACAAGACAACTGGCGAGGGGTACAATTGCAGTCACACATCAACCAGAGCGTATGCTGTCACACCACTATGTCGACCGCTGACAAACTTCAAAGACCAGTGTACAACTTGCTCCAAAAGGTTCCCTGGTTGCTATAAAACCAATGGTTTAGTTTAAACGTTTTAAATGGAAGACTTATCAGGCCTTATATCACTTTTGATATTTTGATACAGGTCTGAATCGTTTCTTATCTAGTAGATTATTAAGTATTTTCTTTTTTGTTGCATGAAATGTGGCCCCCCCTGTGAACTAAGTCTGTGTGGCCCCGGGGCAATTTGCCCCCCCCCCTCTGGGAGGCCCTGGGTTAGAGACTGGTGTAGCGACATGACAGAATGGTTGGAGGGTATTAATGTATTTTATATAAGTATATTGGAGAGATAGGACATCAGCAAACTTACCTAAGAAGACAAGTTCACTAACACCAGAGTACTAGTAACATACACAAAAGAATCACATAATCACATGAATATTTAGTACCAATGGCACTTTCTTCAGGTGAGTAGAGAGCTAAGTTAAGTTTGCTGATGTCCTATCTCTCCAATATACTATTTCCTGGCCTAGTGCCCTTTAACCTAACCTAAAATTGTATTTTATATAAGTACTACAAAGTCAACAGCATCAGTAACTGCACCAGTTTTGCTAATCTTTAGCTTGAAATTGACTTTAGCTTAAAGTCAGTCGAACTTACTTCATACAGTAGAGGTAGTAGTGCCATGCACAGTAAGATAATGTAAAAAGAAAATTTAAAAAGGCTGAATACATGGCAACTAATTATTTATATACTCATAGTGTAATAGTTGTCTGTTCAACAGTTCTAGTTTCTGACGGTAGAAATACAAAAATCTAAATAAACCAAACTTTTCCATTTACCTCACTTTTCTGCTTTAGACTACTGGATGTAATAATAATGAACACAAAAACCTTATTAAGACAATTTCTCCCATTGTGAAAATAAGGTTTATTTCTCAAAAATAAAATAAAGATGTTAAGATAGCAAGAAAAGATGCCTTATTTGTAGAAAAGTATTTATTGATAACTTATACACAAGTTTGATATAAAGTACAGTATAATGTAAAATCACAATCTTGAGATAAAGAAACTTAAGTACAATAATTACTTTATTAAAACTAATTGATACATCTACAGCTCTAACTTAGACACAAATGTTACACAAGTTTTGATTTGATACACAATCAGCCAAGGAGTGGTCAGACTCTGGCAGCGACCATGATAGCAGCCACTAGGGGCAGAACGGAGTTCTGCAGCACACCCGCACTGTTTCCAGTACACTCAGCCAGTTTCGTTCCCTTCATCTTACTGCACAATGTTTTCCTGAAGTTGCTCATTGCCTCTGTATTTTCTTTGGCATCAAATTTCTAACAACAAAATTTTAAATTTTAGTTAGGTTAGTTCATTATGTTCAGGTCATTAGATTCAAGAAGAACCCTGAAGAAGGTGGATAAGCCCATCAAACCACCTGGGAGAGAAGCTTGGTGAGTAGTCCAAGAAATTGTAAGTTAGATATAGGCGTGAATAAAAGGAAATATTAAATAGTTAGAAAACTAAAGCCCCATTTCTATTATTACGAATTCATCTCTTGACTTGTTACACAATAAGTGACAGTACAAATTACCATATTCAAAATAGTCTGTGACATCATGGGACAAGTAACAAGGACAACATTTGCCGCAACTTGTGCCACAGCCAACAGAAACAGGATGCAACATGTGCCCAAAACATGCACATGCGCAGTGAGCCTTTAAACCTTTGCACTCGAGAGGGCTCTTTAAGAAATGTCCTCTGGGTTCGTATGGCCACTGTGAGTGGTCACAGCCATTTCTGTGACAGCTCGTAATTTTTGTTGTTGTAAACGTCCTTACAAATCTCAAGGCCACTGTGAGTGGCCAGCGTGAAAATCGGCGAACACTTGCACGGCCACAATCAGTGGCCACGATTCAGTTCTGTGTTTAGTATATCTTTTTCAATATTATTCCTCTGTAAGGTGGTGTAACCTGTTGAGAAACTTTTAAACTAAGAGTCTGCCAGTTTCACTCTATTTTAGCCATTTGTTATGTTCCATAGATCTAACCTCTCTGCCTCACTGCTTGCAAGCCGCTATGTAGTGTTTGTGATCAGTTGTCAAAGTAATAAAATAGCCATACATTATTCAAAATTTATTATTATTTATGTACTAGTGTTTTGATTGCAGTTACGTTAGCATTTAATATTTAGTGAATATGGAGGGAAATGATGACTTACGATCAGATAATATCCGAGACTTACTGGAAACAAACTCACAAATATTCTTCCAGTTCTCTTAAACTGATATTTTGGTACAACCTAGTTTTAAAGTTATCATTAAAATAAGGTTATGTAAATTACATGGGCTTTTAAATGTCCATTTTGCCATATCAGCAGAGTGCCAACAAAACAATTCTGACCCAGTGACAACTGGCAGACAACATCGCTGACGCTTAGCGCAAGATGGTGGTGCGGCCACTCACTGTAGCTGTGCGACATGGGAGGGTAGTTCAAAAGGAAATTAATAGGAGTTGTCTAGTAGTGGCAACTGGCCACTACCAATGGCTTTTAGGTGCAAAGGGTTAATAAATTTTTTTCTTCTGACTGTAAAGCACACAGTGTAAACACCTGTTCAAGAATGTTGCACATGCAGTAAGAAATAGAAAAACAGTACACAAATTTAGCGGCACTTGTGTCCGGTAGTATTAAGCGACTTGGGCCTATTATGGCTCAATCTCAATTTCAAATTCATCCATTTGATATTATTAAGAACTTGACAAAGTTAAGAAATTATTTCATTTCTTATTCTACACATTTCAACATGAATTTAATGTAAATCTGCAGTAATTTCAGTTCATTGCTGCAGTCATTGCTGTACAAAATTATGGAGTTTTTCCTTAAAATACGCTTCCATACATTATGCATTTGTTTCATAAATGATAATAAAAAGAAATAATACTATTACAATGGTTTATAACTCAGTATAACTTGAATTATATCAGCTGTTTTTATTGAAAGTAAAATTTAAAAATAGACGTTTTTAAAATTTTGGTTTTTACATTTTGATTTATTCAATACAAGGATTAGAGTTGGTAATGTATTTTTTGTAATTTTCTAATTACAATAGAACAATAGATTAACATCAAGCATGTCTTATACAGTAGTGGGAATCAGGATCTGTTGCACAAGTGATGTCCACATACCATTTGCCGTGGGTTTAGGTATACAGTTGAGTCAAGTTGATTGAAAGTATATAACAGCTAATTGGTGGTTTAAATTAAGTCAAGAGAAATACTACGTAATATAGTACGCCTGGTTTATTTTTACAAACTAAGTTGTATTTTTAACAAATAACTTTTTTATTAACAAATGAAAAATTAATTTAGTTTCCCTAAACAATTTTGCAATACAAGGATGATTTAGAGAAAATAAATAAATGTTTCATGCATTAAAAGATAACCACATTTTAATAAATACTCAGATGTAATTTTTTTAGTAATAAAAAAAAATTCTAAGAAATAATATTTACATATCACTTGTTATTTCTTCCTAGTCAAGTGAAGGAATGGCGGCTCACCTACCTACATTGGTATTCAGTGTTTTATGTTTTACATGGGAGGACAGTCTTGGTTTTGGTACATGGTTAGTATGACAATGAACAAAGAAATGTCATCGGCACAGCTATACTCTTCTGAATATTTTTATAAAAGTACAAAATGAGGATTTATTTAAAAAAAATTTCTGATCCACTGTAACATTGATTATGTGTGAATGGAGAGTGTTGAAGCCCGATTGTAAATTGTAATTAACTATATTTTTCAATGTTAGAATTATAGCAATGCATTTTACTTTCTCCCACATGCATTAGCATAGAGAAAGTACTGTATTGTGATCGTCCAAACAGTTTTTTTACAAGTTGGTCTAAAAATCCATTTTAGGGTCCTCTGAACCCAAAAAAGAAGTTTTTTCGAAAAAAAATGTTAATGTCTGTCCGTAAGTCTGTCTGTGTGTATGTGCAGTTTGCTGAAGACCAAACGGATGTAAATTGGAGATCAAATTATTGAAATTTGGTGTGTAGGTGTATTTTAGCCAATATCTCCAGACAATTTTTCCACTTTTTTTGAAATTTTAGTTTTTTATATTATAGGCAAAAGAATGAAATTTACTCAAAAACCGCTGTAACGATTTTGATTAAATTTTCAGGAAAGATGTAAATTACAATTAAAAATATTTTAGCAAAAGCCGCATGTCTGTAACTTGACTTGTACTTGAGTTATAGCAAAAAAGGTTTGGGAATCAACCTGGTGATTTTAAAGTTTTTATTTTTTAGTGTTTAATACGGCAGAAAGTTTGTGCTAAATATTTGGAACCATTTATTTATACCAGGATTCAGTCCTTAGACTGTAATTGGCCGTACAATACTATACTTGTTAATGATTCACAATTAGCACATTTGTAGGAATATTAGATGCTACAGTTAGAAGTACAAACCTCATTAAATACAACGGTCGGAACAGATCCCAGAGGAGGACTTAGTGCATCTGTCATTTCTCCATACTCCAGTAGATACTTCTGTCCATTGGGGCCGTTGGCACACTCCTCAATTGCTTCAACACTGAGAGGTGTCTCGGCTGCACACTGTAAACACACAGTTGCCTAGTTAATGAAAGTGGCTAAGTAAATAATGCCTTTATTTTCAAGTGCTCTTCAGTTTACTCTGTTTTTCAAGATAGCTCAAGTCATAATATTATACAAGTCTTAACTAAACTACTTTCTTTAAATGTAGTTGCATTAAAGTAGTGCACCCTTAAAGGTTTCACAACTCAGGGATTTGACACTTGTAGGTAGGACATTGTATGCTTGGGGTCCAAAGTATGAGAACCGTTTCTTTTCTGCCAGACGCTGCACTCTTGGCAGTTCAAGTATGTCATCCTGTCGGGTACAGTAGTCCCTAACCGTGTTGCGTGGCAAGAGCTTTTTCTTCAGATAGCAAGATAAGCCTGATAATATAGTTTTATGCAGTATTGAAACGGTTTGAACAAAGAATTGTTTCTCAAGGGATTGGACTTTGGCTTGTTCATGATACTTTGTTATGTGTTCAAACCTTCCTAAATTGTAAATAAAATTCAAAGCTCTATTTTGCAATCTCATGAGTATCACACAGCTGTCCGGTGTTAAACATTCTCCAAAAGATGGGAGGGCGTAATAAATTACTGGTAATATCATGGACTTAACTTATTCAAGCTTGACCGCTTCCGGAAGATTATGCTTCAGTATATAAAAAGCTCGTAGCCTATATAAAACTCTCTGACAGATGTACCTTGCATGAAAATGAATACTTAGTATTGACTTTGACCCCCAATATGCTGACTGTTTCAGGTACAAGAAGTCACTTACCATCAAGAATCACCATTCCACCATTCCATTGAGTTTGTTCATCGGTTGTAACTCAGAGGATTGCAGAGGGAGTGCTGAGCATTTTTCGGGATTGAGTTTCGAGACCGTGACTATTTAACCATTCTATAAAGACAAGTTGACACTAATTTTGTCAACCACCTCACTAAAACCATGAGGAGGGAAGGTCAAGACTAACTGAGAGTCATCATCAGCATAGGAGTGTAAGAGCAGAATTTTATTTCTTTCCTGATGTCACATGTACTGTATACAACAGGAGCAGGATGGGTCCAAGGCAAGTTCCCTGTGGGACCCCTATGTTTCTATGAAGTACACCAGAAAATTTTCTATCCACCTTAGCCAGCTGTGACCTACCGTCTAGATATGAAGAAAACCATCTTAAAGAACCTTCATCAAATTTGAAAATTTAAAGTTTAGATACCAGTAGCTTAAGATGTTGAGGGTCAAACATCTGGCCCTTGAGGAGAGTCAAATCCAATATTTGGGGATGGTGTAACATACTCTTAAGGAGTTCAAAAACATCTTGAGGGCATGACATTAATATTCTTGTACCATCCCATCATACAATGAGTGATTGTGCCGAATGAATGTAGTTTTGAATAAATGTTATGAATAACAGTAGTTTTGTTTGAGATAGTCGAAATATTTTTAAGTTTAAATATAATGTTTCACATTTTTTGATTTTATATGTTTTAATTCGTACATTGCAATTTCTATTTTGTATTTCCTTGTAAATTGTTATTTATATTTGAAAATATCTTGTTATGTATGATGAGGTTAAGTGGTAGAGAGGGCTTTGCAGCCCTAACTTCGCCTCTTGAATATAAATAAAGACGTTTTTCATTTCATTTCATTTACATGAGTCTCACGCCATGAGCGTTGTCTAAAATCAAGAAATCTCCCCTGAAAACATAAATGAGGATTGACAAGAGCTCAGTCGTGTGATTCTATAATAGAACTTATCATGTCCTACTGGAAAAACGATCACATAATTTCAAATAGTCCCTTGGGCTTATTCATGAAAGAATTTGCTGTTATTCATAGAATTTATGAAGAGGGTTTAGAATTACTTGACACGATGAATTGAACTTTGTGACAAAGACCAATCTTGAGTTTGACTTAAGAGCTGCATGAAGTCATCATCTTAACAGAATTTTAAAAATGAATTTGATGAATTAAAGTAAATGGGCTAAATTATTGACTATTAACTACAGTAAGCCTCTCTAACTCAACTCCCAATCATTCAATTCAACATCTGAAATGGTGCTAGTCAGTCTGGCTTTAGATTATGTATCAAATAAGTTGAAGAATCATTGCAATATTTGCATCAAGGATCACTGCAATGGATATATTATTCCTTTATGATAAACCAAGCAGGTTCTGAATTAAGAAAAACCATCTTCAATTGAATATTGATCTGAAAACCTTTAGCTGCACTGTAATTATTGAATAGTCGAGACTTCTTTGCAGATACAATACCTATATACATGTAAGTAATAAGTTTATGACCTAACTCTTGTCTATTGTGTGTTCGTTTGATGAAACTCATTAAAAAATTCAATGTTCTGGTTAGCTTGACAACTCCCAAACTGCAATCTCAAGGTCCGCAAAGTGTCGAGTTATTGAGGTTTTACTGTGCAGCTAAGCAGGTGTACGCAATAATTGTATATTTTTAAAAATAATTTATATACATACAGAACTAGTAAATTACTTAATTAATCTGTTAGTAGTTTAAAACATTACTCAGTGCTGACTTTCTTAGTTATATCAGTTTTTTTAATGGTTTAGTTAAAAAAAAATAATTTATCATGGCTTTTAGTGCGGAGATGCTCGATAAAGACACATTCCCACCCCCGCATGCTTAGACAAGCCCATTTTTGTTTTGTAGGTTTGTTGGACCATTAGCTTAACTTGACTTCAGAACCTCAGGAACAACACAGTGGTAAGGACATCATGGTCACACCAGAAATCAAATCTGAACCAGCTGCATAGCAAGCCACGGGCTAAACCTCTTAGCTAAGACCACTCCAGTTTATATTGACAAAGTTATAATCAGTACTCACCTCTTTGACTGGGTATGTTTCCCGTTTGGTGTCAGTTGCTATGATGGAGCTGGTGCAGTTGATGAACTTGAAGACATCCATAAAGTTGATTGAGGTGTTTTTGAGAGCACAAGCAATGACTCTGTTGCCGACACATTCATGTTCCCCGTGATGACAGGTCACCTCCCCTGATTGATTCTTCTATAAACACAGTTTTATTTACAATTTTGTGATAACAATTCTTTTTTATCTATTATGATATAGTTTTAGAGTTACAACTAAACGGAGGGATAAGAGTATTCTGTAATCCTACTATGAAAGATGATTTCACCGTTAACTATAGAAACAAGAAGACTGTCCGCTTATATGGGTCACGTGAAGCCGGTTTTCTGTTCAGTGATATCAGTTCATTTTTTTGTTTTATTAAGTAGTGCCAGCGGTCCCCCTCTCCCTACCTCTCCACATCCCTCTCTTACCAGTACACTCTGAGGTGTCTAATAACTGAGCTAAAAGTATACCAAACTGTCATCTAAGTGGTTATTTGGAACAAACCACCTTTAGATAGCAATTAAGGTGCACGTCTATCAAATGCGTTTCCTTGGTCAGTGTTTGTTTATACAGACAATAATTACATTAACCCTCGCACTGGCGATCAAACTTGCCTAGACTGGCAGGCCATTTTTACAGTTTGTGCAAACGTTTGTTTGAAAATTATTATAAAATAATGAGTTGTGAAATACAACGCTGCCAGTGCATACAGGCTGAAAATGAGTTGCAGATTATGACTTTACCAGCACGAGGATTAAGCAATAACATACTTCACAAAAGTAAATAAACTTTTTATGTCACACAGATACTTTCTTCAGGCAAGGGTGTAGCTATTGTAGGAAACTTGCTCCTGGCCTGGTGTACTTTAAAGTTTCAGTTTGCTTAAAAAGCAAGAAAAATTAGGATGGCATTTGAATGCGAGTTGTTACTCACTTTTAATATGGGAACAAAACTAAGTGTCACAAAACAAAGTGAAATTTTCCTTTTCAATAGTCAATTTAAATTCTCTTCCATAATTATATGATTGAGGAGAATTTAGAATGTTATATCATTCTTTAAATTACTTACCTTAAAGATAAAATCAAATCAAACAATTTTTTATTGCCACAAGAATCATCACTTGACAAGCCAAGAATCACTGAAAGCCAAGTCAGGTGAAAATAGAAACATTAACACATACAAATCACACAAAAAAAATCAGGCAAAGCATTGGGAAATTTAAGTTAAAACATTTTTCAATTGGAAGAACCCATCCTGTGAATTAGGTTATCTAATATCCAAAAGTAGTATTCATTCAAAAATATTTTGTATTATTATTCTTTAGCACCAAGGGTATTCATAAAAATCCATCCATTCGTTTGGTCTCCAGCAAACTGCACATACACACAGACACACATACGGACAGACACCAAAAGTTTTTTTTAGAAAAACCCACTTTTTCGGGGTTCAGGTGACCCAAAGATGAATTTTTAGACCAACTTGTAAAAATTATTTTTGGACAATCACAAAACTTTGTCTATGCTAATGCATATAGAAAAAAAATATCTTTTTTCTAAATATATTACAAAAATTAACTAAGATATTAACATTAATATGATTATTAAATGAAATGAAAAAAATATTGTTTTTATTAGGCGGAGTTAGGACTATTAAGTCCTCTCTTCCACTCAGCCTAAAAATTATTAAGTTATCTTCCTGTCTCTAATTGATCAAAAAGAAGATATAATGATTCAGTAAACATTCTGTGTAACTTATTTTTTTTAATTAACCTCAGAAATCTTGAGATGTCTTAAATAATTATGCACGAAAACAGGTTCTGGCAATTACACTGGTAAATTGACATATAATTATGTATTTGATTTCATGTACAGAACAACAACATCCTGATGATGTAACCACTTCACTGACACAACAGAAATCAACAATTGCTAACATAAAAAAAAGTCTAATATTGAACTTAATCTTTATAATCTTTATACTATAAATCGTTTTAACCCAAGAAAATTTCTCTTTGTGTTTATTCATAAAAATTGTAGTTATTCTACTATTTCAAACAGCATGCACTGATTGTTCATGATGTATTGGTATTTGATTTAGATTTTAAATCAGGTTCTGAAATGTCTGCTAGTTTCGCAAAGCTAGCCAGCTCAGAAAATTCCTATCTTCCATGTGTGTCAGTATTATTTGGGGCAATTCTGATATTATTTACATATTTTCTGAAGTTATTCAGATCAAACGTAATACAAAACTAAAAAAACATTTAAGATGACTATTTTTTTGTGGTTAAAAGGTTACTTACTGTAGCCTTCCCATACGGAACGAGAGTGATGTTCATGTGATCTTTCAGTGATGTGACGTAAGCAGGGTACAGCTGTTTTGTTAGGAATTTCACACTGTCTGGGCAGTAGGACTCAAAGTATACCGTCACATTAACAGGATCCTCCTAGAAACAAATAAACAATGTTGAAGAACAAGTTTTATCATCTTAATAATTAAATAACTTTGCATTAAATCAAAAATAAAGTAAAGAAAATTGTTCTTAAGGAGGTAAAGTTAGGATTGACGTTTTCCCTCCTTAACAGTCTCTAAAGTGAATAATTCTGCCGTACTCAAGCCTCCAACCCTCTACCAGGTGTTGAATTTGGAACTATTACAGCTTTTTTGCCTATCAGAAGACTGGTTGTAGTCTGTCCGTTCGTCTACAAACCATTGTATGATTTGAAAAGTCGTGGAAGATGACTCTCCTTTCCCGCTTGACCACCAAGCAGTGCCAATTATCAGTAGCTTATGCCCATGTTTTGTAGCTGAACATTACTTCACTTTAAAACGTTTCACGCCTACATTTTTAACATGTGCATTTCAAATTGTATAATGTTTTATACAACAAGTGTTAATAGTGCCTCCTAAAACAGATTTGTTCTAACTGTTTTAGTTTATTAAAATAAATTAAATTAGAACGAAAGTTATTGATACATAAAAAATAAACCAAAACAGTTAGAAATAATCCGCCTCAGAGGACTAGACAAGTGTCCTGCTTCAAGAAAAGGTCAAATTTTAAATTGTATGTTCATGTAATCTTATTTTGAGTTGAACATTGGCCTTGTGGAGAATCAAATGTGATATAGTGGTAGTTGTAGCTGACTCAACAGTTGTTTGCGTGACTTCGAAGTCAAAGTAGCGGAAGAGAAAAAAAGGAGTTAATATTTCACTTGGAATCAAATTCAAATCAGCTGCTTGACAAGAAAGCCCCTTAGCTTCTTAGCCACACCTATTAGTAAATTACTTTGATACAAAAATACATTTTGGTTTTATAAAAACACTACTGATCTAGGGTTAAGTAGAGACAATTTTATCTGTAACATAACGTTGGTGGCACAGTGATGTAACCCAGCTACATGGGGACAAAGTGTTTGGGAGATTGTAGGCGATAGGTTGGATGCTCAGTTCTCTTAATACCGACATGGCGTCCGCTTGATGGTTGCTATCGGTGTGGACACTACTAGAGAAGTCTGGGGTGTCCAGGTTGGGTGATGATCATTGTGCGGGTTTGTGTGGGGGAGATAACTGAGTATCAGGCTTGTGAATTAACTGAAAATCAGACCAGCACTACGTGGTTCGGATTCAATACCACTGTATGTGTATGGATAGGCAGGCGGGTGTGTCAATAGCTGTAGGTCCCTTAGTTGTCCTGGCTGTTGGGCTATTAATAAATTGCCCTTTCTGAGGAACAGTTGAACTCAGTTAGTAACCAGACTACACTCACCCACACTCATCCTACACTCATATAACCATTCATATTCGCCTTAAAATACCAACAACGTTGTGTCGGCGTCTCATATGTAAGAATGTAAGAATTCCAGATATTCACTAAAGCAGTGTTTTCCATATTGTGGTCCGCATCGAGATCAACAGTGATTCAGTAAGAGTCCTAGATAAATATTTTATAAACACTTCATTGCAAAAAAAAAAAACGATAGTAAAATCTTCACTATTAATTTCTTTCAATATAATTTCAGTGCAAATTTGCATTGAAAAAGTTGCTTTAAATCAAAGTAGAATACCTTTCTTCTAGTACTAGGCCTCAAGAGAGCCTAGTACTAAAGCAGTAAAACACTGCCAAAATATTATCAGGCAGTTGCCCTCAATGTTTATTCTAATAAGTGTTAGATAGGTCAAATGTTTGCCGCATCAATATGACTTCTTTAAAGCCAAGTATTGAAATACTTCCCAGTGATTTGCAAGAAAGGGAAGCTACAGAGATTCTGAGCTAATAATACAGCTAGGCATTTTATTACGTTTGCTTAACTTTACACTTGTATGGGCTAGTTTTTTATAATACACTTACAGTATAGTTTGCAGAATATTAAATATCAATACAACTTCAAATGTAACATTTTTTTTGTTATGTTTAACTGGGGACACCCCTGCATGTGCCAACCTCGACGCTCGCTGTGCCAACCGATACACCTCGGCCTTTGGCCTTGGCATGTGACTTTTGACTACAAATAATTAATAGTAGATCAACTATATAACGTGAAATCACAATATTAAATGGATTTATAGTATCTCACTCACACTACTCGCGTTGTTATCTATTTATTAGTATAAATACCCAATGGTATCAATTGGGTTTGATTTCATCTTGTTTAATAGTTGAATAAACTAATAGTATAGTAAAGTATTAAAAATGCATCAACAGTATAATGTCAAACATACAAAATAAACATGTTTATTTATTTACAAAACAGATGTTATTAATTATCTAAAATCAACCCAATGTTATCCTTATGGAAAAATCTTTTAGGGGTGGTTTATGCCCCTTAGGAGTACTTTATCACAATGAAAATACTTTAGTTGTCTTATTTAAGACCTAAAGAAACAGTGTACAAAATTCCAGTTCTCTACCTTCATGGGAAATTGGAGAATTAGTGATGAGTAAGTGAGGGCTTTCCCTTTTATGTATCAAGATTTATCTAAAATAGCTTGTGGTCTGCCAATTCAGTATTTTTATAAGTGTCTAATGCTCCTAAGGGGTAAAAAAATGAAGGAGAATTGTAATCAAACAGGTGTCTGGGATTTCGCCAATGATACAAAGAATGCTGGCTGTCATTGGTAAGCTCAGTTGCCAACGACAGCCTCAAGTTTGTTGGCTTCATTCCACCTGTCTTAACAACTTGAAAGCTGCAAGTTTACAATGCTTATTTCTCTTGATTTACAACTCTTTTCAATATCAAATCTCCTATCTGTCATCTTCTATAGTAAATATTTGTTTAAGAACAAACATTTAAAACGGAATTACCTAAATTAGTGATTTTATTTATTAACAGCTTCATCAAAAGTGTTTAATATCCATGAGATTTTCTGAATTTTTGTTATTATTATACTACTACCTCTCTCTGTACGTGAATGGGTGGGCGGGTGGGTCACTACCTCTGTATGTGTACGGGTGGGCGGGTGGGTCACTACCTCTGTTCGTGTATGGGTGGGCGGGTGGGTCACTACCTCTGTATGTGTATGGGTGGGCGGGTGGGTCACTACCTCTGTTCGTGTATGGGTGGGTCACTACCTCTGTTCGTGTATGGGTGGGCGGGTGGGTCACTACCTCTGTTCGTGTATGGGTGGGCGGGTGGGTCACTACCTATGTATGTGTATGGGTGGGCGGGTGGGTCACTACCTCTGTTCGTGTATGGGTGGGCGGGTGGGTCACTACCTCTGTTCGTGTATGGGTGGGCGGGTGGGTCACTACCTCTGTTCGTGTATGGGTGGGCGGGTGGGTCACTACCTCTGTATGTGTATGGGTGGGCGGGTGGGTCACTACCTCTGTTCGTGTATGGGTGGGCGGGTGGGTCACTACCTCTGTATGTGTATGGGTGGGCGGGTGGGTCACTACCTCTGTATGTGTATGGGTGGGCGGGTGGGTCACTACCTCTGTTCGTGTATGGGTGGGCGGGTGGGTCACTACCTCTGTATGTGTATGGGTGGGCGGGTGGGTCACTACCTCTGTATGTGTATGGGTGGGCGGGTGGGTCACTACCTCTGTTCGTGTATGGGTGGGCGGGTGGGTCACTACCTCTGTATGTGTATGGGTGGGCGGGTGGGTCACTACCTCTGTATGTGTATGGGTGGGCGGGTGGGTCACTACCTCTGTTCGTGTATGGGTGGGCGGGTGGGTCACTACCTCTGTATGTGTATGGGTGGGCGGGTGGGTCACTACCTCTGTTCGTGTATGGGTGGGCGGGTGGGTCACTACCTCTGTTCGTGTATGGGTGGGCGGGTGGGTCACTACCTCTGTTCGTGTATGGGTGGGCGGGTGGGTCACTACCTCTGTTCGTGTATGGGTGGGCGGGTGGGTCACTACCTCTGTTCGTGTATGGGTGGGCGGGTGGGTCACTACCTCTGTATGTGTATGGGTGGGCGGGTGGGTCACTACCTCTGTTCGTGTATGGGTGGGCGGGTGGGTCACTACCTCTGTTCGTGTATGGGTGGGCGGGTGGGTCACTACCTCTGTATGTGTATGGGTGGGCGGGTGGGTCACTACCTCTGTTCATGTATGGGTGGGCGGGTGGGTCACTACCTCTGTTCGTGTATGGGTGGGCGGGTGGGTCACTACCTCTGTATGTGTATGGGTGGGCGGGTGGGTCACTACCTCTGTTCGTGTATGGGTGGGCCATATACAACTGACTCACTCATCCGAAATCTCAAAAACCACCAAATGGTTTACACAACATTTTAAAGGAAGTTAGCTGTAGTATTGAAGGGACCCACTAAAAAAGAATTTTTTTAAATTCCATTCCTAAGGGGTACAAAAAGCCCCTCAAAATTTCATTTTTTTCCATAAGAATAACATTTGGTTAATTTTAGAAAATCAATAACATCTGTTTTGTAAATAAATAAACATGTTTATTTTGTATGTTTGACATTATACTATTGGTGCATTAAGAGTTTATCTATAGCTGATAAAACAAAAACAAATTAAATAAACGCGTTTGAAATAGGCTAAGTAATATCCTATACTAATAAATAGGTAGCAACACAAGTAGCGTGAGTGTTATAATGTAAATAAATTTATTACTGTAATTTTATGTTATACAGATAATCTACTATTATTTGTAGTCAAAATCACATGCCGAGGCCAAAGGCCGAGGTATATGGAGCGCAGTGAGATTTGGGGATGGCACGCGAAGGTTGTAGGGGTGTCCCATAGTTTTAGAATAAAGAAATTAAATATTTAAGCTTTTAGCGAATGTTCCTTAGTGTCATTCCATTTCAAGTTTTCAGAGTAAAAGTTAGTTGCAGTGTTTTTTTTTATTTTACATTTCAGTACAGTAACATGGCTTCCTTAAAAAATTGTAATTCGTTCTTCCCCTTAATTCAGCATGAACTTAACGTTGGATTATTTTCCATCTTATGACAATTTATTATCTCTTGAAACATGTTACAATGTTTTTTTTTTTTGTAAATAAAATCTGAAGCTGAATTTAAAATGATGAAGTAGCCTTGGATCAGTTATATTATAACAATACTCTATCCCAGTATATTTAATGCATCCAACTGGGAACACTACGCCAAACTTTCTATCCATTTGGGAGTATTACTATTTGCAATTTCTTCACTAATTTTGTGCTTTCATTAGATATTTTCAAACTTTAAGATGAAAATACATATTTTTTCATAAGTCTATTAATAGTCATGTTAACGAAAAATATAAGCACAAGGAAAAGAATGATTGAATTCCATTTAACCGTCACAAGAAAATTTATTCTCCGATTAGAACCAGATAAACTTATGAAATTACCAATCAGTTAAGAAATTGTAATGTCCACACGTTGACTGAGAAGTTCGGGAAGAGTAGCTAATTAGATGAATAGAAACGGTGACACATTGGGTATTGATAGACCTCGTGTCCTGCAGTCTGCTTTAACTTGTATGCAAGAACCTGTAATAACTTTATGATATTTATGTAGTCATACATTTCACTGGTTATTTTTTAGCAGTAAATTGTGCCTAGACTTTACGTTCTTGGAACGTATTGAAGAAAGTTTATTTTGATTTTTATATATTAACCTCGTGAGTGTTATATTTATACAATGTTGTTCGGTCACAAATTTGTTTCACTACTTTTTATATAATTAAAACTATAATTCATAAGAACTATTATAAAAATTAAATATAAAATTATGTTTGAGCCTGAGTTAGGGGTAGCGCAGGTTCCAATCAATAGTTTATGGTGAATGGGCAGAGTAAAAGTTAAAGAGAGGGATAACATTTCCTTGATATAAATATCAAATGCAGTTTTTTATAACATATATTTATCCATAAAACAATATTTATCACTTTAGAATTCCTTAAATAGATATTGTGTGAGCACTTCACAAGCCTATTAAGGTCACTTCACCTTGTTTGTTAGAATGTCTCTTGACTGGGTGGCCTTAAGTAAATACCAGCTACAGTAATAGAACATGGACTTGTATTTACTATTGACTGATTTATAGAAAGAGCACAGCCTTAAATAACATAAAAATAAGAATTTCGTCCTTTAAGTTAGTTTGATAATGTCGGGAAATTGTTTACATGACGTAAATATGTTTTTGTCAGTAGTTTCTGTCAGTATGAGAAAAATTCATGAAATTACTAACAATACCTTGTGGGCCAAAAGAGAACTAGGAATACAAAATGCACTCTACTCATGGAAATCCTAGACAGCTGCTGGGAAATTTAATTGGATTCCTAACCAATACCACGCTGACTAAATACACCCACTTGATTCAATTTATTTAGAGCGAACATGCAACACTTGGAACCTGCGTTTTAAAAGACTGTCGCAGGTATCTCGAGGAAGCATGCCCTCCGGCGATAGAAATCGAGGTGCCTTTGTGCTTCAATGTTACCGTTTGAGTCAATAGAACTAGGTACGCGGTGACACCAAATATGTTACATAAAAACATCCAAAAAATTTATATTTTTGAATGTAAACAAGTCTATATTTTGAATGAGCTACGTCAGTCCTTCTGTATGCTTGATTGAAGGAGAGCATGCATATCCAAGTGACGGTGTATTTTCCTTTTTTAGGATTTTTAAAAATATTGTAGTTTGCAACATAATAGTAACATACTATCGTTCGCAATAAACAAATTGAGAGTTCATTCACTGTGAAGAGAAGGTAGAGAACATCAGTTCCAGTTCTCAGCTCATGTGGAATAAACTGCTCTTCGGTTGTTGCTGTTTTCTTTCTTTTAATTACCTTGTAAATGTAAACGAACATGTTCATGTTGAATAAGATAAGACGATATTTGGAGCATGCAAGGCTGTAATGAGGGAACTCATTACAAAGGATGTACAATAATACTGATGTTTACAAAAATAATTACTGTTTATATGACAAAAATTGATTATTATGAAACAATTTCTCTAAATAAGGACTGTACATGGATATCTGTAAACACTTTTTCTTGTAGAGGGTAAATTATGAAAATGTCCATACAAATTTTAAATACAAAAGTTTTGTCTTTTTTAATCGATTTACAATCATAACTATGGACCAAGTCATTGAAATAGAAAGCCAATCATTTGGGAGTTTTTCAAGGAGTGAAACGGCCTCCTTAAGTTATTTTTCTGATTCATTAGGGATCATTCGCCTGAAATGACAAATAATTAATTGACAGTTGCTTTACCAAAAAAATAGATTTTTAGGCACAATATCGATGTTTTACAAGTTACCGTACAATGACTCAACTAACTAACAAATGTTTTATGCAGCTCAATTATCAAATTCAAAATGTTGCTGTTTTATAAATGAACAACATTATAAGGTCGGCTCAGTGGTGTTTTATTCTTAATTAGACCAAATTGAAACCTTTAATTTCTTTTAAAATTTGTCATTTCCTCTAATTTCTAAGATTTTCTTCCAACTCCTTGTGGGCCATACGTGATTGAATAAAAAATGTATAGTTGCTTCAAGAAGTAAATTTGTTATTTGGCATTGATGTATTAAGTTAAAAAGCTTAATCTTTACTGGTTAAAAAAATATAATGCTGGTTCCAGACTTTTTTCATGCCCTGAATAGCAAGCAACAAGATTTGTTAGGAGACTTTAATGGGTGGTTTTAAGCAAAGCAGTTTAAACTGATCTAGTAAAAACAAGCAGATCTAGATAACTTTGGAAAACAACAAAATAAAGAAGAAAACTACTTTTTTATCTCAGGTTCAATCTTTTTTATGTATAAGGCACTAATTAATTTAAAAAAATCTTATTAATTTAAAACAAATTTTTGTTCATTACCTTTTAAGTATTATATTTAATTTAAAATAAATTCAGAATATTGGGACAAATACTGTATTTCTGAATAAAAAATAAAAAAATCACCAATGAAATGAAAATTGTCTTCATAGAAACATATAAGTATGTAAACAATAAGACTTATTTATATTAGAACACAATGATTTGATTTATTTTTCAAACAAATCGTTTTCATTTAATTTATCTTACTGAAAAATATATAAAAATTGACTTGAATTCTTACTTTGTGGACTAAGTACAACGTGAAAAATAGTTTGATAACTAAATCCAAAACAGATTTATTCAGAAAGCATAATTTTTTACACTGAATTTACAATCTTATAAGTTTTAAAAGTTAAGACAAATACCTCTTGTTATATATGTATGTAGTTTGCAGCAACATAAATTGTTCTTATTACTCTATGTACATTGTAGTGTTATATAAGGAAACTGTGGAATGTAACTAGACTATGCTGAAGCTGACACACATCTACCTATTAATATAATGTAGACTATTATGTAAGCAATGAACATTAAACCTTTTTATAATACCATCTGTGTATTAATCAGTTGTTGTAACCTAGCTGACACCCAAACACATCTTGTTTACCAGTCTTATAGTGCAAAAGGAATGCGATATTAGTATATTCCAATGTCAAGATGTACAACAATGAAAATAGGTCTGTTTTGATTCTACAGCAGTCAAACAACATGGATGAATGATCAGTTATTGCCAACGTTAATAAGTAGTTTATTGAGGGAACAAGTGTTATTTCAACTAGTAGAACAATTAATATCAATCTGAAAAATTACAAAAATGTTATGTTATAAAAATTTCGTCATTTATTGACCGTTTTAATTGTACCGCTGACAATAGAAAAAGGAAGACAGTCGGCTGATATGGGTCCTAGTGAAGCCGGCTTTTCTGTTCAGTGAAATTAGTTCATGTTTGGTTTTAACAGATAGCGATAGTAGTCTCTCCCCCTCCCTCCAAATATGCTAATTATGCTTATTTTAACCAATCACCGCTACACAGCAGCACTGGCACACGTCTAAATAAATTCACTGCCTTGGACAGCCTGTCTATTTCTATAGTCAATGACTGTACTTAATTAAAAATAACAAAATAAATGTTGATTGTTTTAAGAGTTTAATAAATCATACGGTCCACCGTACAAAAGAAGTGCTCTACCTGACCAAAGCCACTGTTGCGTCACTCGTCAGGGTCGGAATGACCAGCTGATTCTACTTACAAAAGAAATCAGAACAAACACCGACCTCTGCACAGCAAGCAGCATCATTAGTTTGAAGCCTCAGTCCAGGATCACTTGATATAAAGGGTGTTTCTTTTAAAACGCAACCCATAATTTGAAATGGGTTGAATTTCATTACAATACTTTACATACAATTAACAATACATATAGTTAGTTAATACAATGGGTTCAGATTACTGTTAGAAAGCATCTTGATATAAAACAAACTATTTTGTTTAAAAATATTCCTCCACAATAAACACTAATCTGGTCTTTGCTCAAAACCATGTTTATAACCTACGAAGCCCAAATAAAGTGAACAACAATGTAACTAAGTAAATCAGCTGATAGCTAAGGAAGAAGAAGAACCAGGGACACCAACCTATGAACTTGTAATTATCTTAAACCTTCATTTTTTAAACTTGTAAATAGGGTTGCGTTTTAAAAGAATCACCCTGTATTTATAAATTTGTACTTATACTAATGCTTCGTAAATTTGCCAAATTTCCGTTTCCACATGGTTTAAATGAAAAAAATTAAATACAGTTGAACCTCATAGTTTGACACTCGGTACTTTGAGACCGACAACGGCGTGGTGATGTGACGCCGTTTTCTGTTCCACTTGTGTCTGTGACAGGCTATGAACAGTTCAGTCTAGCGCAGATTGACAAAAACAACAATGAAATATTATACATTTTTTGACACTATGTTGCTATGCCTAGTAAATACTGTACTGTCCATACTTTGATAATTATGTACTGCCGTACTGGAACTCCATAAAAATTCAGTACAAACATCAGTACACAGCTTGTTTTTAGTTTTTTTTAATTCATGAAGAAATCAAAGTAATTAATGAACAATAAGAAATTCCAATTAACCCTATTATTTAAAACAGGTATATTTTTATATTATTAGATTGTTATCTGGTGGAGTCGCAATCGTGACACAAAAGTTGTGATACTATAATTTTGTAGTTATCTAGTAATTATAACCCAATGGAGTAAACATGAAAACCCCTATAAAAACTACTGATGTTGTATTTGATAATTCATTGACATTGCTGGCATGTCGGAATACTAACTGATGGTAAAATTAAGGAAAATACACAGGAGTAAGATATTGATGGTAGCAAATCTGAAGCACAGGTTTGTAGATTGAAGATAAAAAGCATGATGTATGAACAGAGTTTTCATTGAACGTTTACTGAACTTGAAAAACATCGGCTTGAACTGAAGAAACATCACAAAGAATATGGGCTGATTATGTAGAGTTGTGGTGTTCAAAGGCCAAACAAAAAATCTAAAAATGTATTTAAAACCCTTTTTGAAATAATTTACATTTTACTGTCGTAGTAAATAATTAAGCAATAAGGAACTGTGTGTTTAAAGTAAACCTATAATTCATAAATTCTCAGATATGAGACGGCGACACAACTATGTGCGCATTTTAAGGCAAATATGAATCAGGATATGAGTGTGGGATAAGTAAAGACAACCTTTGCAGACTGGTTACTGACTGAGTTCGATTTATACTCAAAAAGGGCCCAATAGCCAGAACAACTAAGGGATCTACAGCTTTACTTGGAATCCGAACCACATAATGTTCGTCTGTTTGCTTGATACTCAGCTATCCCCTAAACAAACCACAGACACTAATTACTACCCAACATGGACACCCATTCTTCTCTATAAGTGTCCACGCCGATAGAACATATCACCCACAATCTCCACAACAGTTTCCCTAAGTAGCTGATTTTATGTTATTAACATTTTATATTGTTACAAAAAATATTGTGTTGGGTTGACTAAACGTGTTGTTTCAGTAGAAGTTAATTAAGGAGTTTCATCAGTAGTTGTTTGTGCATGAGTAATGGAGCGGGTGGGCCTGACGTAATAAAATCCATGATGTGAAGTGGTGGTGACAGCCTACGATAACTATAAACGAACGTGTGTTAGGCAATCATAAAACAATTAGTACTTGGAACTTGCTAAATTAATTACTGAAGATTGGCTACGAACACGAGGAAATAACAGAACGTTTATTGCCATAGTCGAGTTGCAAGATTGTGGTTAGGTTTCAGTTTCCAAATGTTACGCAATGTTCCACGGTATGATCATCATTAGCCAAGCGAGGAAATCGTAAACATTTGGAACAACACTGTCTTGCTACCATAAATAATATACTGACCTTACCTTGTGTATTTCGTCTTATATACAACTTATTCTACGACCTTGTGTCCTCTTTTAGAGGGGTAATTAGCGACTCCTGACTAACTAACTTCAGCATGAAGTCTAGCTCTGAAGAAAACAAGGGCCGAGGTAATGCCTTGCCTCAAACCATTGATTATAGAAACAAGGTGACTCATATGGGCCCCTTGAATAGGGATGGCAAATATATTCGATATATCAAATTATCGATATATCGGGTAACCGATTCATCGAATTGTGAATCTGTTTAAAATTATGCACTGACTCTTTTGTGATGACCAAAATTACCCTCATGTTTTGCTGTCACTATTTAGAATAGCCTACTTGGTGTAAAAATTAAATACATTTATTTGCACGAAACAAGTTGTGGTTTTTGAGGTTGAATGAAAAAAAAATTTAAATAAGAATAATTATACCTTTCATTATTATGTTAATTATAAAAGAATATTGTAATAATGGTTTGTAAGGCGACTGGCTAGACATCTTAGAGTCAGCGTTGGCAACTCATACAACTTCATTTGAACCCCCGTTCCACCCGTCTACAAAGAACTACATTTTAGTGCGTTAACCACACGTAAAAAAAAACTAAATCCTGCACGTAAAAAAAATTAAAATCTAAATGCAGTTAACTTTATTATTTTAATACATGTTTTGTACACATAAGACGCATTTAAGAGTGTTTATTACGAATCGTGATAATTTTGAGAAAAAATAACTTCAATATTTAGTGATATATCGATATAACCGATATTATCGAGTGAAAATGTCGATACTAATATATCGAATCATATTTTATATTTCGTATATATCGTTGCCATCCCTACCCGTGAAGCCGGATTTGCTGTTCGGTGAAATTGGTGGATTTGCTCATGATCGGTTCTCACAGATGGTGCCAGTGGTCCACCTCCCCCTCTCTTTCTCTTGATATTTCTCTCTGTCTCTCTGCAACACACGCTGAAGAGACTAACATCAGTGCTAAGGTACACAACAAAGTCGTCCGAACGCTTATTTGAAACCAATCGCCGTTAGATAGCAGCACAGGTGCGCGTATTCAGCAAATTGAGTTTGTTTAAACTGTCAGTGCTCAAACTGACGTATGCTGACGATATACCTCAACATCAAACTCTAACAGTAGGTGATATAGTTTCTCCAACTACTTCCTAACAGACGCACAATCTGCTATTTCTTTCCAACCGTGTTTCCTGCTATGCTTCCTCGTTGTGTCTAAAGAGGAAGTCAGTGTCCTGTTCTCATAAACCGCGACATAAACCTTGTTCTTACGATTATCCTTCTCATTTAATTGTCTGCATTTCCTGGACGTTATTGAATACTAACTGTATTCATGCTTTGCTACGGAATCAAATGCAATTCAGTAATATTTTGACTGGGCTGGGTGTAAGTATGGAAACAAAATAATAATAAAAAATTGGGTGTGCGTCGGACCACACGGTGGAAGTTATACTTCTTTGGCCATTCTCATACACCCACTCACGCACACAAACAGACAGGATATATAAATGAAATATAAGACATTTTTCAATATTATTCAATATATTTATCTTCAATATATTATACGTGACTTCATTATTATATTATACACCTATATTATCATTATCAGTAATTTCTTCGATTAAATTTCTTCGATTAACAATCGATTAATCGATAGTTCTTAAAAATTTGTTCTTACTTTTCAGCGTGACGCGGTTTCTCGACCAACATCCCATCCCAAAGTGTCTAACGGGCGCAAAGAAGTATAACTTCAAAAATTCAACTGTACAGTTGTGTTTATTCTTATAATGAGTTATAGTGAACACTATGATTATCGTAGGTCCAAAATGCTTTGCCTTGGACCTCGTCAATAATTACATTTACAATAATTACAGTTTCAAGTAGTTAACTGTATAATTTTTAAAAATACTAATTTTTTACAAAAATCAACATAAGGTCCACAAGAACAGTCTTTGCATATCAAATGACACTTTACTTCAAATGATACAATCATTATTATAGAACGAATCCTATAAATAAAAAGCTAAGTTTATCGTAATTTTCGTGAAGGGAAACGGCTACTCGTGGCCTTTACACTGTATGTATTGCGATAACAACATAGACAACCTTACGTTATTTCCACGTATATGTCTATGTATTGTGCTAAACAATAACCTTGGAAACAGTCGAGGTGTAGGTATTCACACTACATTGTTAAGGTAACAACCAGCCTTGAGCAGTAGGCCTACTGGTAGAACAGGTTATCTTTACGCCTGAGTGCACACTACTGTCGTTTCACATGTAACTTGTAAAAAAAGCATTTAAACGTATTATATTTCTTCCCTGGTGTTTTATACCTCCAGTAAAATCTTCTCGGTGGGATTAAGGTGAATTGCTAAATCTACGTAAAGTTTTGAGGTTATCTATATTTATTTTTACTATAAATGAATAATTTTTCGGGAACATTTCAAAATATATAAATAACATTACCGTCATTTAACCAGTCTACGTTAAAATTTAATTTACCTTATGTACATTTGAAGAAAATAGTTTATTTGTTTATTGACGTCATCACCAAAGAACAGAGATAAAAAACAACAGCAAAATATATACTGTATAAGATTACATATAAAAGAAAGTGGTATAAACATTGATAAAAAATAAAACTAGTGACATGCAGTGCAATCTGTAAACTTAACCTCAAACCGCAACAAGATAACAAGTACAACAATCCAACTGGTCAACATCCTAAGATGGAATGAAAGAATATGTTAGAAGTGCAATAAACACCGCTTGCGGTATAGTTCCGAGTGTTTGAGGGTGGGTGTAGCAACGATATATCGATATATTGGAAATATCGATAATTTTGTTTTAATATATCGATACATTACTATCGAGCATTTCTTTCGTTATTATACATGTAGTTCTTTCTTTATTCCACATGTAGTTCCTTCGTTATTATACATGTAGTTATTTCGTTACTATACATGTAGTTATTTCATTATTATATATGTAGTTCTTTCAGCACTATAGATCGATGTTTGCCTTGCGATATATCGATACTTCGACATGTTGAAAATGTTTGCCATCTCTATTTTAAGGTGGATCAAATCGTAGAAAATCATTGCCAATTACCGTTTACACTTAACGTTTCAATCCACACCAAAGACGCCCGCATACATCATAAAGGGGTTTAGATCGGTTTAAAAATAAATACGCTCGAAAATAGAACCTTTCTGAGGAATCCATGTATCTGTCTACAGCCAATACCTCGATAAACAATAACTCCGGACTATACCTCGATAAACAATAACTCCGGACTACACTTTCAGCCCCAGGTCGGTAATACTGCATGGCGTCACACGAGTGATACATACTCCTTGTGTAAACGTACACTGGAGTGTGTTGCCCCCCCCCATCCACCCCGACTTAACTCAATGAGGGTACATGATGTTGGACAACTAGCTGCTAACAGGCACAAAAAATATATGTCGCGTCCAAGTGTGTTGAATGGGTGTAGAGCAGTAGAAACGTTGGGTTTCTAGTAGAAAACAAATTATGATATTGTTTTTTAGTTGTGTATCTACTATGAGGGGGGGGGAATCAGCAAAAAATCGACAAGGCTCCTGTTCTAGATAATTGCCCAAGTTTACAGTTTAAGCCTCTTGCTGGTCTAGTGGTGAGAACGTCTGCTTCCAATGCAAAAGCTCTCGGGTTCAATTCCCGGGAAGTCCATTTAATAATTTTCCAAAGGAATTTGGACTGTTGTCACTTTACTACGTTTGCGTACACTTGTGTGAATGACACTGGCGCAAAAAAAAAAAATAATAATAATAATTAAAGGGGAAGTTGAGAATTGAACATTTGCATTGATATACGTCGAGACGTATGTAATTTACAATCAAGCTACATAACAAAATAATAATGTAATTTACAATTATATAATTGAAAATGAGAAGCTGAAAATAAAAAAGTATTGTGATCAGTAAATTAGTAACGATTTAGAGAAACTATATTTTGTGATAATAAGATAATTAATGTACAGGAAAGATTGAAAATAATTATAATTTAATAGGAGTTTGGCTTTTGCAATCAGAAAAAATTGGCTAATGGAAAATTAGTGTTTTCTGATTAATTGTAGGATGATCGGGGGAATTTGCCTAATAAGTTAAACATTAAGGATGGAGTTAATTTGGCGGCCATTGACACATTTTAATAAATATGCAAGGTGCCTAATGGTGTATTGATTTTATCAACAACTCGAGGAAAGATTAGGGGTGGCAAATATTTTCAACATATCGATATATCGAAATATCGATAAATCGCAAACCAAACATCGATTTGAATATATTATCGAACGAAAACTATCGACATATCGGGTAACCGATATATCGAATTGTAATTTATTTTAATCTGTTTAAAACTAAGCACTTTATTTTAAAAATTTGGTCTCATGTCAAAAATATAGCCTACTTGTTTTGTATGTCACTATTTAGAATACGAAACAAGTTGTGGTCTAAAAAATTCAAAAAAATAATAATTATACCTTTAATTATTATGTTAATTGTGAAAGAATAATTTTATTTATTTTTTAAATAAAACAAATAAATAAAGTTTTAAATGTAATAATAATTTACGCATAACAAACTATTAAATGTGTCTCATGTCCAGTTGTGTCATTAAATGTAATTTTTCGAATTGTGATGATTTTGAAGAGAGATAATAACGTCAATTTTTAGTTATATGATATTCGGGCCAAAATATCGATATAACCGATACTATCGGAAAAATATCGATGCTAATATATCGAGACTATAAATCTATATTTCCGATGTATCGATGCATCGTTGCCATCCATAGGAAAGATTAGGCTGATAATTATTACTGAAGGAAATATATCTTCAATTTTGTTAAAAACTGTTGAGTTGAAATATCGACGTAATGATCTTATTGTTAGTACAAGTTGCAACAAAAAAATATGTAATACCATTGATTATATATACCTACAATAGATAAACCACCTAATACGAATATTTGAGGTAGTAATTTTGTTAGTTGTGAGGCCTGCAACCACAGCTGGTTTAAACTGCATTGTGCTCCACAATGGACCACAAAAACAGCTGATATTTTGAGACTCAAAATTTAACATTGGATGGGAAATCTATTTGTGTATAAAGTCAATGGTAATACCAATGCTTTATACTATACTAGCCGACAGCTCTTGCTCCGCTTCGGGGTGGTCTCTGCGCTTACTTGCTCTTCCCTCTGTGGTTCAAAAGCTGAATTGCCTCCAAATTTCATCAAAATCTGTTTAGTGTTTCGGAGATTTTGTGATGAGTGAGTACGTATTTAATTAATTTATTTATTGTAATAGAATTATAATTCAACTTCAAATGATACAGGTATACGAACACCTCTAACAGTACAAAATAGAACTAATGTTCAACTTGTTTGAACTATTTGTGAATAGGTAATTGAAACGTGCATGGTATTTGTGCAGACTGTACACGGCAAATAACAGACAAACAAGTACGGCTAACTAGGCAGTCATTATGTTTACCGAGAATATTAAATTTGCACTCGAGTCAGCAGTGAAAGCAACAACTTGTGTCAGCTGATAGAAATGTGACTGTGCAATGGTAAGGATGTAACCGTTTATTTTATTCCAGGAATAGTGACGAAGAACTGGCAGAATTACGTTTAGCAAAGATAAACATAATATTTTAATTATATCTGATAAGACATAGGCCTATGTGTAACAGGCAACGTTGAAATATTTGAAACGATAATATCGAAGTTTAAAATTAAAGTATCAATTTGGAAATCCATGGTGGTGTAAATTTGCTTACTTACATGGTTTTAATTAAATAATATCCAAAATATAGGAATTACAGTTTTAAGCACGCTGTTAATTATATGAGATTTTCTTTAAATACATTTTACTTATAACACAACAAGAACGTTACAATCATATTATCAGCGTTTAAAACTATTCGCTAATAATAAATACTTTAACATTATTAAATTTTTACTTAAAAAATTAAGTAACTGATTTAACAGATTGATTATTTAGACATTAGATCAGATAATGACTATTGGATAGTTATCCTAACCTCGTTAAGAAACTGCAGGCGTTTCGACTTCTTACTATTCCCTTCATCAAGTAAACTAATCCAAGATGACGTTTACACAAAGCCTTGATGAAGTCTGATTTACATTAAAAAGCTCATGAATATTGACAAGTTTTTTTAGTGTAAACTAAACTTACCATCACATAGACTTAGATGTCAACTTTGATCAAATCACTAGATAGTGAAAGAGATTATACGAGTCAAACACCAAGCAAATTTACTTTATTAATTCAGATTTACCCTATAAAGTAAGCCATTAATAACTCTTTAAGTGATAAATATATTTAGAAGCATTTATAAATTAAAACCGCCTATCAATATCTTAAGAACATTTCGCACGTTTGAAAGGAGTTCAATGCACATTGACACCAACTCGTTCATACGAGTATTTTGTACACAAACAACAATTAATATAGTTTACCTGCAAGTTAAGACTGCCGAAAACGACAAGTTTGGCAAATTAGTGAAAGAATTTCACCTGCATAATTGCAAATAAATTACGCACAAATGTCTTGTACGGGGGGGGGGGAGTTGTTAGCCATGTGGGTAGAGATTAGGGATGGCAAATATTTTCAACATATCGATATATCGAATTATCGTAAATTAAATATCGATATAATAATAATAATATCGAAAGAGGAATGTAGATATATCGCGTAACTGATATATCGAATTGTAAACGATTTATCTGTTTAAAATACAATTATGAATTAACTCTTACGTCATGACCAAAAATACACTCATGTTTTGCTGTCGCTATTTAGAATATCCTGAATGTAAAATTAAATACATTTACATCTACACGAAACAAGTTGTGGTCTGTGGGGTCGAATGAAAAAAAATCAAAATAAGAATAATTATATCTTTAATTATTATGTTGATTATAAAAGAATAATGTAATAACATAGTTATTTTTTCACATTGTAAAATGCCAATTAATAGGCTTCTTATAAACACTACAAATTAGACAAATTAATTCACAAAACTACATTTAATGCGTTAAACTCACACAAAAGTACAAAAAAAGTTACTTTATTATTTAATGCATGCTTTTTACGTATAAAAGGCAGCAATTTAAATGTGTTTTTTTAAGAATCGTGATGATTTTGAGGAGAGAGAAAATGTCAATATTTAGTGGTTTGATATATCGGACCAAGGTAGTATTGACGTATACAGTTATTAACCCGCCAACCCACCCAAAAACTTATGGTGGTACTGACTCACTCACCTACCTATACACGTAAGGTGGTACTGACCCATCCAGCCCCACCCATACACGTACAGTAGTATTGACGTATACAGTTATTGACCCGCCCACCCACCCAAACACTTATGGTGGTTCTGACTCACTCATCTACCTATACACGTAAGGTGGTACTGACTCATCCAGCCACCCACCCATACACGTACAGTAGTATTGACGTATACAGTTATTGACCCGCCCAACCACCCAAACACTTATGGTGGTACTGACTCACTCATCTACCTATACACGTAAGGTGGTACTGACCCATCCAGCCACCCACCCATACACGTACAGTAGTATTGACGTATACAGTTATTGACCCGCCCACCCACCCAAACACTTATGGTGGTTCTGACTCACTCATCTACCTATACACGTAAGGTGGTACTGACCCATCCAGCCACCCACCCATACACGTACAGTAGTATTGACGTATACAGTTATTGACCCGCCCACCCACCCATACACGTAAGTTGGTACTGACCCACCCATACACGTACAGTAGTATTGACGTGTACAGTTATTGACCCGCCCACCCACCCATACATGTAAGTTGGTACTGACCCACCCATACACGTAGGCCTACGGTAGTATTGACGTGTACAGTTATTGACCCGCCCACCCACCCATACACGTAAGGTGGTACTGACCCACCCATACACGTACGGTAGTATTGACGTGTACAGTTATTGACCCGCCCACCCAAAAACGTATGGTGGTATTAATTATTAAATATCACACACCATGATTCTCTGTGTACATTTACATCGTAATGTTTAAAGTAATTTAAAATACGTACACGTTCATTAGTTGTTACGTGATTAATGAAATAAATAAATAAATAAATAAACCCTCCCACCCACTCACCTACCAGCCCACCCAAACACGTACGATAGTACTTCACCCGCTCTCACATACACGTAAGGTGGTACTGACCCACCCATGCACGTACGGTAGTATTGACGTGTACAGTTATTGACGTGTGATAACTATTAAATATCACACACCATGATTCTCTGTGTACATTTACATCGTAATGTTTAAAGTAATTTAAAATACGTACACTTTCATTAGTTGTTACGTGATTAATAAAATAAATAAATAAATAAATAAACCCTCCCACCCACTCACCTACCAGCCCACCCAAACACGTACGGTAGTACTTCACCCGCTTGCACATACACGTACAGACGTACTCTTTCGACATACAATAAAAATCATGTTTCAATGCCATTATGTTTTATTTCACGCAAATTATATTTGGTAAATGAATATTTATCGGCACGTGGATTCAGAACCACGCGACGGTGGTGAGGTCACACCTACCGATGTAACCATCACGCCAAGGCGGGCCGTCGCGCCGCATCGATTGAGGGTAATAGAACGAGCGAATCAGCAATTTAGGGTTGCATCAAATATTCACCTCCCCCTGGGTGGGGACACTTTGCATCATCAGTAAAAATGCAACGTCCTAATTCAATATTGAATGGCCGAGGAGAATCTAGAGCACCTTTGTAGGGCGACCTCAATTTGACTTCTGTCGATCTTCGTGTGAATCAACATTATTACTTTTTCTGACACGGTTTTAAATAATTGACAATCTGTGTTATTAATTATGAAGATGATTTTATGATGAAGATTAGTTGTTCTTTGGGCAAAATGCTTCTAAATATGTAGCACAACTTTATATAACCATCCTCTGTTTTCTGCTCTTCCCTGCTCCATCCATTTTTCTCTGTCCGTCCGGGGGCCGGTTTACTTAACGAACAACGCCTAACACATGGATATCTATTTCAACGATTTGGTTCGTAAAATAATGATCGTATTGTAACACTTGAAGTGTAATTTAATAGGTGAATCACTGTTCTAGTGGTCCATACATTGGTTTATGTATAAATTGACTATATTTATTATGTTTTAAAGTTATGTATGTGAAACTTATCTTATTCGACATGGCAATCCCCAGGGATCCATTTTGGGACCGATACTATTTATTATTTATACAAACGATTTAACAACTTTTATTACATATAAACTTACGAAAATCGTAATAAATATAATTTTTTTCCCTCGTAGGATATAACATATCCAGTTTATTTTTCTTTATGATCTGTAAAGTTTGTCTTTCCTCGCCAACTTTTCACAATACCTTGTCTGTTCTTTCGATTCCTTCCCTTCTTCTCCATGTCCACATTTAAAACGCCTCTCCATCTCCATAAATGCCTTTCTCCACGTCCATAAACATGCTTCATAAAAAAAACACTTCATTACATCTCACTTTGTGGAATAAATTACAATAATTTATGCAACAAAATCTCAAATTATAAGGATTTAAAGTGGTTTTCCGAAAATCATTTATCAATAAATTCAACTAATACAAAAGGGAAAGAAATAAACTAAGTTGAAGTAACCATCTTACAATGGTTATAAGTACGCTATACTATATGTGGTTATAAGAAAATAATATGGTTATCTTTGCAACAAACAGTTTCTCACATTTGTTAGTCATTATTCCTTGGAATAAATGGTTACATCCTAATAATTGCACTGTTACATTTCTTTCAGCTGACACTTATCAAAAAAATTGTTACTTTCACTGCTGACTCGAGTGTCAATATTCTTAGTACTTGTATGTATGTTTTTTGTACAGACTGCACATTTCAAAAGCTTCATCCAAGTTTCAACCTAGCTGCCTTCCACAACGAGCAGCCATGTATGTACATTGATTTCAACGATGAATTATTAATTCATAGCTTGATTGTGAATCTAGTGGAAATTTTGAACGAAAATTATAATTTGACTAAATACACAAGACAAACTGTAATTTAAAATGAATGCAAATTCCGGCATTCGATTCAACGTAGGCCTACATATTACCGGATTTATTCATCGATGAATCGAAAACGTAATTTTAAAAGTACAAAAATAACACACATAGATATTACTACATTTTTCCACATTATTCTGAGAAAAAAACTGTACGACAGAAAAAGTAGTTTTATTTCCAGTTAGGAACATCCCGGTCAACAAATTATAATCAACAAAATATAACATAAATAATTTTTTTTGTAGTGTAATAGTGTAATAAATAAAATATATAATATAAAACAAATTATAATAGGTTTAGACATCAGATAGTTTGGCGAATTTGTTGAGTTACACTAGACATAGTCAGAATCTGAATCTAGTTAGTAGAACGTGTTCCATCACTGTTTTATGGTAAAACTAGTTCAACCGTGAGTCTCATTGATCGTGAAGGCCTTACCATTATGAAACCCTAGGCGTCGCGTCGTGCTAAACTGTACCAGTGGGTGTTGTGTGCAGCTGACGGGGCTGTATCCCGGTGTTGAGTCACGACCTGGTGAGTCACAGTTACGACGGAGACACGGAAAGGCAGTTGTGATTAGCAAGCAGGTGTCGTGGACACACCCAAGTGTCATACGCACATATCAGTTATACCCTAAACTATATCAGTGGGTATTGTGTACCGCCGACGGGGCTGTATCCCGGTGTTGAGTCACGACCTGGTGAGTCACAATTACGACGAAGACACGGAAAGGCAGTTGTGATTAGCAAGCAGGTGTCGTGGACACACCCAAGTGTCATACGCACATATCAGTTACGCCCTAATCTGTACCAGTGGTTATTGTGTGTCGCTGACGGGGCTGTATCACAGTGTTGAGTCACGACCTGGTTAGTCACAATTACGACGGAGACACGGAAAGGCAGTTGTGATTAGCAAGCAGGTGTCGTGGACACACCCAAGTGTCATACGCACATATCAGTTACACCCTAAACTGTACCAGTGGTTATTGTGTGTCGCTGACGGGGCTGTATCACAGTGTTGAGTCACGACCTGGTGAGTCACAATTACGACGAAGACACGGAAAGGCAGTTGTGATTAGCAAGCAGGTGTCGTGGACACACCCAAGTGTCATACGCACATATCAGTTACACCCTAAACTGTACCAGTGGGTAATGTGTGTCGCTGACGGGGCTGTATCGCAGTGTTGAGTCACGACCTGGTGAGTCACAATTACGACGGAGACACGGAAAGGCAGTTGTGATTAGCAAGCAGGTGTCGTGGACACACCCTCTGATGTTTTGCCATCAATTTGTCGGCTGTGTGTATAGAAGGGGCACAAGTCAAGCCCAGGTGCAGATTTGTTAGTAAAGGCTATACAAAGTCATACACAGACAGTAGTAAAAATCAGGACGTGTTTAATGGTTTCGGACATTAAAGAACAAGCTCTGTTACGGATTCCATGCCCTCGTTTGTGACAGGAATGATGTAAGGTTATCAAAAAACTCAAACTCATTATCGCGGCACACATGCACAAATATGCTGTAATATTCACAATTACACTAATTAAAACAAAAAGTAATAGGAACAGTTGCTGGACAATAACATAATTTAATATAACAAACATGCATATATTAATTTGTATTTGTAAGGAGTAAATAATCTTTCAATTGCTCATTAGGCCTAATACATGGCAATCTCCAAGGATTCGTTTTGGGACCTATTTATTATTTATATAAACGATTTACCAGTAGTATTACAGATTCTTTTTTTTCTTGAAATGAGAACGTAAAATATAATTTTCATTCAATTAATTCAGGTGGCACATTTTTTGTAAAGAATCGTGCGTTATTTTATAAACGAGAAAATAAAAAATCCATGACCCAAGCATGTAACCTAACAGACTTGTTTGTAGCCAAACAACTCACACTAATGTATCTTTGAGGGATCAACAAACAGATATCAAGGTGGCTGTGCCTTGTTTACCAGTGGGCGTAGAGACCTGTCGTAAATAAGTAAAGTTGGATAAACACCACTATCGATATCGCCTTGACCCAAACACTAAGTGCGAATCGTCGATTGAAAGTCGAATCATCCGTTCTACCAGTCTTTGGAACAAGTTGAATACCAACTTATATCCGTTTATACCAGCTTGATTTAATTGTAATTAAAGATCTGACGAGCGGTATTGCCAATAGCACACTACGCCTCGCAGGTGGCACTCGAGGTGCGACATGGACTACCTGTGTTAATCCCAGCGACCCAAAGGGCCATAAAACTGGCACTCGAGGTGCGACATGCCACCTCAGGTAGCCCGGCGAAGGGTTGCGGGGTTGTAGACGCGCTCTCTCTCTGTGTCCATAAATATATAAATAAATAAATAAATATATATATATATATATATATACAAAAATAGACCTACCTATATATACCTAACCTAACCTAACACACCCACCCTCCCATACACGTACATTGGTAGTAATTGTATTGATAACAATCGTTAATCATGTGTCTCATTGTATGGCTGTAGTTTTTAGATAATTTTATCACTGTAAATATATCAACTATTAGCCGCCAGACCAACACGGCCACACTGCTAGCCGAAGCGCCATGTCGCACCTCGAGTGTTAGTTTTGGGTTCTCTTTCGCTGCATGTCGCACCTCGAGTGTCCAATTATGACCCTCAGCTAGTCCATGTCGCACCTCGGGTGCCCCCGACTCACAATCTATAAGAATATGTAAACAATAAAAACAAAAATTGCACTGAACAATACAAACAATATTAAAATCAATATCATATTTGTTTACAAAAATTCAAACATGAATTTTAGAAAGGTATAGGGTGTAGGTAAGAAGTGAAATTTGACAGTACGGCTGGCTAATAACGTCACGTCATGGTAATAGCAATTTAAAGCTCCTCGTAGTTCCGCCGCTTTCTCCAAGAGCGCTCTTAAGTCAAGTGGGGAGTTAAACATATGGAATTTTTAAATGGAATGTCCCTTTCTCATTCCTAGGAATAGCAGGTGGTCTTCGTCAACCCCTCAAGCCGCCACCCCCCCCCCAGGCCTTAGGGGGCAGCTTGAGATCCCTTGGCGACTAGTGCTTTTTGGTGATTTTTCATTGAAATGCGTCTGAAATGAAATCAGCCTCAGTTAATATCGGTCAGTAAATTCACGTGTTAACGAACTAATTTTAACGATACGCACAGCATCACAATAAATACACATTTTACAGAAACCCTTTAGAAGAACACTGGTCTTTTTTATTTTTGTTTTGTTAAATAGTAATATTCCTATATTTGTTTTTGTTTTGTTAAAAAGTAATATTCTTATATTCGTTTTCATAGATAAATTTTTTTCAACAATAAATCACTTCATTTGTGGACCTGAACGACTAGTTAAACCTATTTCCAAAAATTAATCAATTAATTTGTGGGCCCGTAAGTCCACGTGCATTTCGACAATGAATCAGTTCACTTTTGGGCCTTTAGGACTAGGTACATTTCTAGTTATGACTTTCTAGTAGCACCTCATCTTACAACGTTCACGCTGAACTTCTATATTAAGATCTAGGAAGTTTATGTATTGCATATAAGGAAACAAAATTAAATTAAACAAAAATACTACGTTTGAAAAAATATATTTTAAAATTGATTATTTTCCTTTTTTCAAGTGTCTTTCACCAGTTCACATTGGCCAGCAGGCCTGTGCGTGAACTTTATTCAACGATTTAAGTAACGATCGTTAGCTCAGTTGGGGATTCGAATCTTAGGGCATGTCCTCTGCATTCCGTAGCCTTAGTCCTTTCGCCACCATGTTGGCAACATTTTATCTATGTTTAATTTAAGTATGGACATTCAGTTTACGGTAGGAACCATACTACCGAGAGGCGTAATAGTTGCGTTCCCAAATACCAAGAGTTTACAGAATGTTTCATAAACCGAATGCTATCAGCTGTAGGATGTCTCCAATTATTCATCCTGATAAGAGAGCATCTATTTCCTATTTGATGCAGAGATGATTCAAGATGACGTGGCTGGGGATAAGCCAACACAGACCACGACGTTAAGATAAGCAACTGTCACTACTAGTGATAAGCTTGCAGCTGTTACATGAGTTTGTTGAATCTTGACACCAGAATGTTGATGGTTTGCTTCCCCTTCAGTAGTCATCAGCTGGGTGGTTTAACGAGTTGGTGAATCATTTGGCTTGCACCACTACTGGAACTGGAAGCAGCGATGCCAACCTAGAGAGAATTCCCCTAAATTTAGGGAAGTTTTGAAGATCCTAGCGAATCAGGGAAAATACACTAATATTTAGGGAAATGTATGCAGTCTTGCAAATAAATATTGAATATATATTTAAAATAAATATAAAATATATTGACGTGTAATGAAACCTTAATATTTGGATTCTTCAAACTATAAAAGACTTGGAGTCATTTCATATTGCATTCAGGGTTTCTTCTGGTATGTAAGGGAGACAGTGATGATTTGGGTTCCACTAAATTTGAAATGTAGATCTGGTTATCAGTATCAAGTCATGCATATCTCATCGTACCAATCGTGATAATGATGGAAAAGCATAATTTCCCATCCGCCACTTTGTCTTACTAAATTGTCGATGTTAAAATCACAATAAGCGACTTAAAACCTTACTAAGGTTACTAATTTTCAATGAGATATGTATTTTTTCGATTTGTTCCAATTATTTACTGCTTTTGTTTACTATATAATGTAACCGTTTCCTGAATTTACAATTAGTATATTTTTGGTGTTGAGACATTCCTTAACAAGTTGCAAAATGTTACAAATCAATTTATCTACTTTCTATTTAACGGGATTTTTTCTAAATTGTTTACCTGGTTTCGTGTACTAATATAGAACTTGTCTTCTCTATTCTATTATTTGTTCACTTATATCTACGCAAAATTCATGTATCTAGGAAATTTTTTAATAATCTAGGGAAATTTAGATTGTTCATCTAGGGTGAAAAAACACTAAGTTAGGTTGGTAACGCTGACTGGAAGTGTACATGGTCAATGATGACGTTTTTCAATACTGTTTTAAATAGTAAATAAAAGAATTTTATGTTTCTCAGAGAGCTGATGCTCAGTTTTGTCAACACAGCCACAGCTAAAGCAGACAATTAAAGCGTTGATCTGATTCCACGATAACTATACCCATCTAAACTATTGGCATAAATCTACCGAAATTGGTCTAGTAGATTACGCTGGTGGATTAAAAAAATATTTGATCAAAATGTCTACTTGGATTCTCTTGGATGCTGGGACAAGTTGTGTCTAAATTACAAAATTTGGAAGAAAAAGAAAAATACTGACAGCACAGTTACTGTTCTGAAGCTTATATTTAAGACAGAAACCACCGATATCAATGCAATAATTTATTCCAAGAAAAGCTTAAGTTTGATTGTAGGGACGTATATAATAAGTGACATTTATGTATTGTAAAAAAGTTAGGTAACAATTGGAAAGAGGAACTATAAAACAAACTAATTTATAAAGTCGTTTGTTAGTAATAAGTTCTTAGGATTAGTAGAAAACAACGTGATTGGGGAAAGTCATCCTGTTCGTAATAATTCATCGTGAAATCTATCTTCCAAGCTGTTGCTGTTAGGTCTATACAAAACATAACATTATCAGGTTCGTGCTTGTACCGTCCTGCATTCACCAGTAACATGTATAAACACTAACACAGTTAAGTGGACAACAAACAAGTCAACAATGCAGAACGAGTTGTTACCATAGTGGCCTTGTCAATGCTTCCTGGATGCTGTTGGCCCAATAATACACAAGACTCACGGTTGGCTGGCCATCGCACATCGCAACATGTGCTAGCCTCGTGACGTTAGCTAAGTCATCTGAGCGTGTATCCACGGCTGGCCATTGCACATCGCAACATGTGCTAGCCTCGTGACGTTAGCTAAGTCATCTGAGCGTGTATCCACGGCTGTCCATCGCACATCGCAACATGTGCTAGCCTCGCGACGTTAGCTAAGTCATCTGAGCGTGTATCCACGGCTGGCCATCGCACATCGCAACATGTGCTAGCCTCGTGACGTTAGCTAAGTCATCTGAGCGTGTATCCACGGCTGGCCATCGCACATCGCAACATGTGCTAGCCTCGCGACGTTAGCTAAGTCATCTGAGCGTGTATCCACGGCTGGCCATCGCACATCGCAACATGTGCTAGCCTCGTGACGTTAGCTAAGTCATCTGAGCGTGTATCCACGGCTGTCCATCGCACATCGCAACATGTACTAGCCTCGCGACGTTAGCTAAGTCATCTGAGCGTGTATCCACGGCTGGCCATCGCACATCGCAACAGGTTCATTCTTGTTTTTTTCGTTCGGGGCTTATAATTGAAAGTTTAATCTACAAATACAAATAAAACTCTTCCTTTATAATTTTATTGTTAACGGTAAAAGGCACGTGTAGCTGTTAAAGATATACGGTATTAGGATTACTAAGAAACCTATAACGCACGGGAAAACAATCTTGCATACTGAATGGCAAATTTCTGCAATAACGACAACAGAGAAAGCTTGCAAGCCTATTCATTACAAACAACACTATTAACGTGTGAATGAAGCATAATATTTTTACTCAAAGTACTTTTTCATTGTTTTCTAGCGGAAGATACACAAAGTTGTGCTTTTGTGCAGATGAGAACGCGTGCTTCTAGAAAAAAAAATCTTTGGCACTGTTTCGTATTAAAAACGAGAGCTAATAGTTAAGAATGTGAACGTTATGAGTTACGTTTTTGTAATAGAGTATGTATTCAAAATTCGTATATCATTTGGATCATAACAGTTAGTTGAGTTATTTCGTAATAGTGGGTCTGCAATTAATTGGCAACAGCAGAACAGACAAGCACATTTTTGATGATGCAGTCTGTAGTAAGCGAAGTGCGTCGCCAGGAAGTCGCCGATGGTGAACAGCAATTTTGCCAGTATGAAACATGTATTCCTGGAACGTAAACATACTCTACTTTTCCATTTATCATCAGAAGGTTGTGATTCACGCTTCCTAGTTAATACACAAACATTGCTTACTGTGAACCCATAATTGAATATATATGTATGTACTACTAGTGGTGCACCATTATATAATCGTTATTGGCCTATCAATAACACTATGCACCACACCACTTGTAAAACATTAATCCTAATTTCTATTCAACGCTGACTTTGTGACATACATGCAGAAGGTATCCCAAGAGAGATCACAGTCTCTCCGCAAATATCCAGGTTGTGTGACACACTTTGTGACATACACACTGAAGGTATCCCATGAGAAGCAATAGTCAGTGCGTAAACACCCAGGTTGTGTGACAGCCTATGTAGAATACATACTGAAGGTATCCCATGAGGAGCCAAAGTCTCTCTGCAAACATCTAGGTCGTGTGACAGCCTTTGTAGAATACATACCGAAGGTATCCCATGAGGAGCCACAGTCCCCTCCGTAAACTTCCAGGTTGTGACAGCCTTTGTGGCATACATACTGAAGGTACCCCAGGAGGAGCCACAGTCTGTACGTAAATTTCCAGGTTGTGTGACAGCCTTTGTAGGATAAATACTAAAGGTATCCCATGAGAAGCCACAGTCTGTGCGTAAACACCCAGGTTGTTTGAAAGCCTTTGTAGAATACATACTGAAGGTATCCCATGAGGAGACTAAGTCTCACCGAAAACATCCAGGTTGTGTGACAGCATTTGTGACATACACACTGAAGGTATCCCATGAGGAGCCATAGTCTGTGCGTAAACTTCCAGGTTTTGTGAAAGCCTTTGTGACATAGATACTGAAGGTATCCCATGAGGAGACTAAGTCTCACCGCAAACATCCAGGTTGTGTGACAGCATTTGTGACATACATACTGAAGGTATCCCATGAGGAGCCATAGTCTGTGCGTAAACTTCCAGGTTGTGTGATAGCCTTTGTGACATAAACACTGAAGCTATCCCATGAAGAACCACAGTCTGTACGTAAACTTCCAGGTTGTGTGATAGCCTTTGTGACATACACGCTGAAGGTATCCCATGAAGAGCCACAGTCTTTGCGTAAACTTCCAGGTTGTGTGATAGCCTTTGTGACATACACACTGAAGGTATCCCATGAGGAGCCACAGTCTGTACGTAAACTTCCAGGTTGTGTGATAGCCTTTGTGACATACACGCTGAAGGTATCCCATGAAGAGCCACAGTCTGTGCGTAAACTTCCACGTTGTGTGATAGCCTTTGTGACATACACACTGAAGGTATTCCATGAGGAGCCACAGTCTGTGCGTAAACTTCCACGTTGTGTGATAGCCTTTGTGACATACACATTGAAGGTATTCCATGAGGAGCCACAGCCTGTGCGTAAACTTTCAGGTTGTGTGATAGCCTTTGTGACATACACGCTGAAGGTATTCCATGAAGAGCCACAGTCTTTGCGTAAACTTCCACGTTGTGTGATAGCCTTTGTGACATACACATTGAAGGTATTCCATGAGGAGCCACAGTCTGTGCGTAAACTTCCACGTTGTGTGATAGCCTTTGTGACATACACGCTGAAGGTATTCCATGAGGAGCCACAGTCTGTGCGTAAACTTTCAGGTTGTGTGATAGCCTTTGTGACATACACACTGAAGGTATCCCATGAGGAACCACAGTCTGTGCGTAAACTTTCAGGTTGTGTGATAGCCTTTGTGTCATACACACTGAAGGTATTCCATGAGGAGCCACAGTCCTTGCGTAAACTTCCACGTTGTGTGATAGCCTTTGTGACATACACATTGAAGGTATTCCATGAGGAGCCACAGCCTGTGCGTAAACTTTCAGGTTGTGTGATAGCCTTTGTGACATACACACTGAAGGTATTCCATGAGGAGCCACAGTCTGTGCGTAAACTTCCACGTTGTGTGATAGCCTTTGTGACATACACACTGAAGGTATCCCATGAGGAGCCACAGTCTGTGCGTAAACTTCCACGTTGTGTGATAGCCTTTGTGACATTCACATTGAAGGTATTCCATGAGGAGCCACAGCCTGTGCGTAAACTTTCAGGTTATGTGACAGACTTTATTATTTGATTAATACGAGTATTACTCGAAAAATTTACAAATAAACAAATTGTTACAATGTGCTAATATAAATGTCAAGTTTGAATTTATTAATGTCTATCTCAAAACTTAAACATAATATTCAAACACTGGTAGACAATTATCTTTAATTTTGAAATGAAATTTCTCCGTTTTCATGTTTCAAATGACGTGAAAGGGGTTTCCCCTTCCTCGGCCGGAGGAGATTGACCCAAATCCAGGGGTTTGTAACCCGGACAGCGACTGGTTCAGTGGCGGGAACCGGTTGTGCCGACTCGTGCTCAGTTGCCGTGTGTTTCCTGGTAAATCGTGCTCTGACACGACCCGGAGCGGCGCCGGCAAGAACACCGACTCCGCGCATCATATCTTTGGAATTTCAACAGAACTGATTGCTCGTCATATAGGACGTTTACACTCACATTATATAGACCATTGGATGTTTTAGACGTAATATTCCCTCTTATTGTACGGTATATTTGAAAATTATAATATTTTCATATGCTCAGACATGAGACGCCAACACTGCTTGTGTGTAGGCATATTTTAAGGCGAGTATGAATGATTTTAACTTTTTTTTAACTTTTAACTTTAATGATCATATATATGAGAGTGGATGAGTAGTGCAGTCTGATTACTGAGTTCGACTGTTCCTCAGAAAGAGCCATTTATCAAAACAGCCCAATAGCCAAGGCAACTAAGGTACTTTACGTGGGGTCCGAACCACGTAGTGTTGGTCTGATTTTCAGCTAACTGACAAGCCTGACACTCAGTTCTTCTTTACACAACATCCGAAGCCTGACCACCACCCAACATGGAGTCCCCAGACTTCCTCTAGCTGTGTCCATGTCAATGGCAACCACTGAGCGGATGCCATGTCAGTGGGAGCATAGAACTTATCACCTATATTTTCCAAACTTCGACCCCAAGTTGATGGGTTACAGCACTGCGCCACTTCACTGTGTACACTACTGCCGGCGCAGAAATTATGTGCACCCGAGTTTGAAGGTTGTTTTCTAAGAAACTAATAAGAGTCTTATGAAAACTTAAATCAAGCCATTGTTTTCCTCGTTTAATTATACATTAAGTAATGTGAATTTTTAATTTTAATATAAGTTTTAATAATTTTGATCCTAGTTGGAACAAAAAAAGTACCGGAATTTTAACTAGTTTTCAGTGTACATCAAATTTAAACCGTTATTACTAAACAACCCCGTCCATCTGGCACATTTATATTTAATACGTAAATGATAGGAATGTTTCATATAAGTTTCATACATTTTAGAACTTTACCTTTTCAAGAATAAAAGCTCTTATCTATTACCTGAAACATTGTTTCTTGGCTTCTAGAGGTCGTAAAACTATTTATTTTATCTTGTTGTAATTACAACAAGATAAAATTAAATAAAATAAAATAAATTATTTTCATACCTGTTAGTAAACTTTGTGATTTTATTTTGATTTAAATCAATTTAAAGTTATTTTGAACTGATATAAATCGATTTAAAATTACTGCATTTACTTAAACATGTGAAAATGATGTATTGTAACTACATGTAATAAGGATTACAACAAGACCAAATAAATAATTTGACAACAATTAAAGAAGCCAAGAAAGCAATGTTTCAGATAATTGATAAGAGCTTTTTTTCTTGAAACGGTAAAATTCGAAACTATATGAAACCTATATGAAATATTCCTATCAACCACGTATTAAAATATAAATGTGCTACATGAACGGATTTTTTAGTAAATTTGATGTACAGTGAAAACAGTTAAAATTCCGGTGCTTTTTATTCCAACTAAGATACAAATTATTAGAACTATTAGTAAAATTTTGAATTCATATGTTATAACGCACAATTAAACAATGATGTGATTGGATTTTTCACAGACCTCTTTGTTTCTTAGAACTGAACCTTCAAACTCGGGTGCATATAATTTCTGCGCCGACAGTAGTACACGATATGCACCGTTATTTCCAAAACGCATATTTGGACGATATTTCCCCTCTTGTTATATATATAGAAATTACAATATTCTCATACAAATGGTACGTAAGCATTTATTTACAATTCCACTAATAAATTAGTAAAAGTAACAAGTCATCATGCTCGTAAGTTTACATTCACTTCGTAGTGTAGTTGTGGAGGGGACAGAATCTGTAGTGGACTGTATAATGAATTAAATAACTATTAATTGACGTTGCTATAGTTATAAAACAAAAATGACATACGGGTCATAATTCTATAATCGTTTGTATTAATAAAGAGTCTGCAGAGGCTGTCGGCCATGTTGGTTTTAATCCTATAAGAACAATGTTACTTACGAATCCATATTTTGTTGTTAACTATTGACCAAAAGTTGTGTATGAGGTGTCATTTTAAACTTTATCATATTGCGCATTGGGTTTGCCTTTTGATATTTTGATAGTTTAGAAAAATAGATGAAAATAAAAATTTCAAACTAAATATTTGTTGTATTTTGTTCTTTTAAACGAATTAGGAATTCGTAAAGCAATTCCAACGCAAAATTTAACAAACAAAATGTATCGAATGTATTTTGTTTGAAAAAATTACGTTTAAAAATAAAAGTTTAATTTGGATACGTCCGCCTCGAAAATAAAATTGTTGTTATATGGTTATTACCCAACATGGCCGTCAGCCTCTGCCGACCCTTAATTATCCACTTGCACATTTAGGGAGGAAATTATTTTCAAGCAGACATATAACTAACATAAACACAGAGACTTTTGTGGAGCCATGTTGATTTTATAAACTCTTCCACCCTGTTACTTCGTTAATGAACTGGAATTTTTCTCTATATCACCTTATTTTTTACCCAATTTTGACCTTTTGAACCCAAAATTGAACTGTTTAAACCCAGTAGACCCTAATACCCACCTAATGAGCAAAAGTACAAAGACCAAGTGAATAGCCGATTATCGATGTATCGACTGGTCGGTTAAGGGGCATGACCGAGTATCGATGTATTGTTTAAACAGTTGGGAGGATAATTGATTAACGATGTATCGACTGAACGTGGTATGTAGTCTGCATTGTTCACACTAAATAATATTGCACTGATCACCAAAAGGACAAAGGCTAAGTAGATTTATCGATGTAACAAAGGCTTACACCGATTATCGATGTATCGACAGGACGGTTAAGAGGCATGACCGAGTATCGTTGTATTGTTTAAACAGTTGGGAGGATAATTGATTAACGATGTATCGACTGAACAGTTAAGTGGTATGTAGTCTGCACTGTTCACACTAAATAATATTGCACTGATCACCAAAAGGACAAAGGCTAAGTAGATTTATCGATGTAACAAAGGCTTACACCGATTATCGATGTATCGGTGGAACGAATGGCATCTAACAAGTCTAACTATTCACAGCCAGTTCATCCCAGATGAGCAAAAATGCAAAAGCCGCGTAGATAGCTGATTATCGATGTATCGACAGGACGGTTAAGTGGCATGTAGTCTACTTTAAAATGCTAAACTTCGTCTTCTGCTTTCTTTCAGAATTCACGCTAAAAATTTCCATCATTATTGACGTGAGACGTGCACATGTTGATTTACATCACCTCTAACGAGTCAATTACAATGCCTAACTAAACATGTCGGGTATATACAGGGTGCCCTGGCTATATATATTTTGAGATTGTACTCCTAATTTGGAGCAGAAAGTGAAGATTAAAGTTTTATGAAATTCCACTCTGATAAGTATCCCTCTGTCTGTGTGTTTTTATAGACAAACAAAATGTTAAACTCAAAAATGGTTTGACCGAATGATTTGAAATTTTACACAATTCTTTAAGTTATTATTGTCTAAACAGTACAGTTCTATTAGTCGAGTTATCTTCAGCCATTTCAAAATGGTGGTAATTTAAACAAAATATCTTTTAAACTGTTACGTTAATCAATTTTACACAGACACAATAATTTTTAGCTAATAGATTTACAATAAATAAACTGTTCCAAAGAATTGGCACACACTTTCCCCCATATTAAACACTAAAAACTATGGGGAGAAAGTAAAAATTAACGTACCAATAGATTTGTAATAAAGTTAACTGAAAATTATTGTTTTTACATTTCGTCCCACTTTGTGGAACGGCTACCTGGGTAGGGTTTGATAAATAGTCTCCAAATATTTCTAAACGGACACTTCGTCCCACCTGAGAGAAGGGTTGTAAAAAGGTTAGGTTAGGTTAGGTTAGGTTCTCTCAGGGTGGGACGAAGTGTCCGTTTAGAAATATTTGGAGACTAATTATCAAACCCGACCCAGGTAGACACTCCACAGAGTGGGACGGAATGTCCGCATTTTTCTTTGGGGACGAAATGTCCGTGGGACGAATTGTCCTGTAATCTGTCAATTAGCTTAAAATCGGAAACTCTCCACACAATTTGCCCCTAAGTAGCTGGGTTACAGCACTACGCCACTAGTGCCATAATCTTATTATTACATTACTAATACACTCTATGAGTGCATTTAAATCATAAAATTCCGCTTAGCGTTTGAGTAATTAAATATTATAATTTATTTTTGTTCAAAAGTAATTAATTATCCCCTTTCCTTATTCACTGTTCGTTACAGCAATATAACCTTCAAAATTCCTCAATAAAAACCTCCATGTTATTCTGGATTTGCAACATATTCTAGGCACAATTTGTATATGTACATGAATTTTAACGTTTGTACCCTCCAAGTCCCAACGTCTCGGACTGAGACATTACGCCCGTCCAGAGACAAGCGCTTTATAAAAACTATTTGTAATTCAATATTATAATTTAACTTTTCCTTGTATTTATATTTATGCAGTCCTTGTTTTGTTCATACAAATTTTAATTTATTTCAATATATAGAGTTAAATAATAGAACGTGTTATTCACTTAGAGAAAATAACAATTTAAAAATTCCACGCCACAGAACAAGTGTTCTTTTAAAACCATCTATTATACAATGGCGTTGCCCTATTCAATTCACTCCCACCATCACTTAAAGTTGAAAAAGATCGTGTTTTGTTTGGAAGGGGGGGTCATGAAAATACTGCAGAAAGAAGCTTTCTACAGCGTTAAAGAGTTTGTTTCATTTACTAAAACTATGTTGCTATACAGCTGTTAGGAATGTATTACATTTATGACGCTATTGTACAAAGTATCTTACTAAACTAGAAGAACTTTATTTTACATTACTGATTTGGTTTATTTTGTTCCTTACATTAAACAAGAAAAAAATAAGATTTTAACAGTATTATAATTTTTTTAGAACAAGTTATATCTATTTTGTGCTATCTTGTTGGTTTATTTATTAAATTAAGTGTTGTTTGTATATATTTTATAATTATTATAAGTTTTTTATTACTGTTTTGCATTAATAGTTTGCATTTGTTATGGTTTTTCATTTGTGTTTTACCTTTAAAGTTTATAATTGTTATTGTTCCTTGTTATCTAGTAATATTGCATATTCTTCATTTATCATAATAATTATTTTTTCTCACTGACCACTAATCTATTTTGTAATTATATTGCACCAATTGTTCTAGGTAATTGGGCTATCGCCTGTTTTAATGCATGTTAATAATAACATACAACAAGTTAGTGTTTTGTTGTTGAACTATCAGCTGATAATCCAGCTGTAATATTACTACGCTACTCCCATTGTTGCGAAGTTGGTTTAACTACGATCTTGTCATATAAATTGTTGTTTGATTGATATTTTGTTTCTTTCTTTATGAGTGTGATATTAAAACGAGCGAGCTAAATCTTACTATCCAAACTGGAAAGCTTGTTTTAACATGAACAAAACCTTTAAGTTTTTGCCTTTATGAGTCTGGCATATGTATCTTTTACACAAAAAATTTACCTTTAGAAGTAATGTAATATTGTTTGCGATGGTAAATTTTCATAAAATGCTGACAAAGCTTTTTCGAAAATGTCTATTTCGAAATTTGTTTTTATGTTGTTAAACAACAATTTATCTCAAAGATGAATAATGAGTAGAATTTTGTTGTGAACATTTTGATATGTAATATGTTATATTTTAGTATCTGTTTATATTTTTTTATTTTCTCTCATGTGCGTTAGCATAGAGAAAGTATTGTGATCGTCCAACAAACATTTTTACAAGATGGTCTAAAAATCCATTTTAGGGTCCCCTGAACCCAAATAAGTGGTTTTTTTTCGAAAAAAAGGTTTTGATGTGTGTATGTGCTCTTCGCTGGAGACCAAACGGATGGATCGTTTTTAACGAAATTTGGTATGTAGGTGTATTTAGCCAATATATCCAGACTATTTTTTTCACATTTCAGTTTTTTTTATTTTTATGGACAAAAATATACAAAATGGAATTTTCTCAAAAACCGCTCTAACGACTTTGATTAATTTTTTAGGAAAGATGTCAATTAAAATTTCAGATATTTTAGTAAAAACTGCATGTCTAACTCGACTATTTTTTTAGTTATAACAAAAATACATATTTGGGAATCAAACTGGTAATTTTCAATGTTTTTATTTTTTAGTATTTAATATGGGGGAAAGTTTGTGCCAATTCTTTGGAACCATTTTATTATATTTATTACAACAGCCTGTGAGTTACTAAAAAGTAGGCTCGTGTTAAATACTTTATAGTCCAGCTCCTGGAGGGTTAATGTAAATTTGGTTACGTTCAACTTTGCACCACACACGCTCCCTGAGCTACATACATATCTATGACTGCTGTCGGAGTAGCTCACATAGTTTAAACGGGGGAAATGCCAGACAGCTATGAAGCTCATAAAAAGCTGCGCCGAAGAAGGAGCGGGTGAAAGTTGCACCGCGAGCTTTCTTGTCCTCGGTCAAGGCCGACTTAGTTAGCGGAGCACTGTTTTTATTAACAATTATTTAGAAAAAGAATTTGTTAATCTACGGATAGCCCATTCTTTTGCAGGGCGTCTAGTAAACATGTTTAACAAAGTCCCTGACATTTCCATAATTTCATACAACAGTTCACTGGCTCTGAATCGATTTAATTGCATATACATTATCGACATATATTTAATTTATAATATAATTTACTATAATATAGCCAAAAGTCAGTATTTTACAATTGTAATTGTATAAATAACAATAATAAAGCCTAAATTCAAAACTATTACAATTATTCTCATTAAATATATGAGACTGAACTTAACAAATTTGCCTTGAGTATAAAACAAACATGCGTTTTTATTCTATTTTCAAATCAATTTTAGCCTCACCAAAACCAACATAAACTGTAGGTCTTTGACTTATTTAACAAGAACCAATCACATTATTAATTCAGTAAGTTTTAAATTTTTAGCGATAAAAAACTAGTTGTATAAGATACTGTACCAACTTAACAAAAGTAATAACCTTTTCGTGATTTAGATTATCAAATTGTACGTAAAATCAACATTTCGCTCTAAAAAATTAGAGTATTCTTTGTAAAGCACCCACGTATATAGTGAACTAGTGAACATTACGAATTTTAAAACTTTCTTTTTAGGATTTTCCAGGTTTTATTAGGTCTACAAATTACATGAATTTTAAGTTTTCCGTATTTTCCTTATTGCTGGATACCCTGTTTTAAGAAAAAACGTAGAAAATTTTCTGTTGCGACACAATTGTTTTAAAAGGCCCTTGTTTTGTCATCGACGTAAATTGTTTTCAAATACTAATACTGTTATTATACCACATTACGTAAATAAAATTGTATTTAAACACCGGAATAGGTTATGTTTTGATATAAAATTAAATGTCAGAACTGCGTCTGGCATTTTTGTTAATAACGTGAAACGTTCGTGCAAAACAGACACGATCTGGCGAGACAAATCACGTCGACTGAAACATGTCGAATCACAAAATAACGAGTGGACTTAATTGAACGGGATTTTTAACTTTAAAACTGCATGTATTAAGATGGATTTATACAATTGTAGGCTACTCGATTGAATCAGATTGTGTTTATTCGAAGCTCCTTGTTCAATCTATATCATAAACAAATAATAATAATCGTAAATATTATTTGGAGATCAGCTGATTTGTGGGCCTTTATGAAGACGCTCATAACCTAAACGTGAATACAAACTAACTCAAACAACTAGCCCATGTAAAATGCAAGAGCTGACATTTTTGAAATCTTATTATAAAATAATTATAAATGCAAAATATAATTTATATTAGTAAATTAATTGTAACATTATATAACGTTTCTCACGCAAATGTGCAAATTATAGTAGTTCACGAAAACACCGCCCACATGCAACATTCACTTGATTTATGCAGAGACGGGCCACATGCAATTGGGTTAATAACCCACTACAATATACATGAAACCGCATACATTGAAATGGGTCCATGCTTTAAAACTGTACAATGTTTCATTTTATGGTTTATTAGAATGTAGTTAAATTCAATCTGTCTGTATCTTTTAATTATATAACCCTCTTTTCTACGTAAAATATTATTTCAGTGCTTTAATTTGTTAGGAAAATCTAAAAATTCAATTATAATTGAAGGGTCTATTTTTTCTGTTTTACAAGTTAGCTTTGACATTGTTGATATTAGACTGGCTGGATACGAATCAACTTCTTACGTCAGTATTTATTTATAATAACTGTTTTCTTTAATTCTAAAAAATAGTTCTTATTTTAAAAATGTATAGGATCAAAATAATGAGTTTTTCTAAAAATTACAAATGTTTAATTACGGTTGCTAACGCACAGTAAGTTATAAAATGCGTGCACGTGAACGTTCTACCATTGGCAGAATACGATTGGTTAGTCCATACGTTCTCAACTACACAACGAGGGTAATGAACTGTACAGGACCTCACTCTTCGATGACGCCACTTCCGAAAATCAACTACATTACTTTTAGTAAATCAATAAAACAGAGCTAATATACTTATATTGTTACTTTTTCGTATTCCACAGTTATTTTTTGTATTTTTAATTTTTTTCACATAGAAAACGAAGCCTAGGTCAGGTTGGATTCCAAATGTATTTATTTAATTTTCAGTCCATTTTTAAACAAAATTATTATTTTTTATGGATTTTATTACATAAATTTATAATATTATGGTTTACTAACTACCATACAAAAGTATGCTGTAAAACCGAAGTAATTTTGGCGCGCAATTATTTGTTGATCGAAATATTTAAAATTACACAGTTAAATAAACAATTTACATTCATACGTGATCTTGATTTGTTTTTAATTTCTTACCACTGTGACTGGAACCGCGGCGAGAGTGTAGCCGCTGAGGGCGAAGAGAAAGATGATCGTGGACGCCATGACGTGTTCGCAGCCGAGACGAGACTGGAGTGCAGAGCGAAGCGAGCGCCGACAACGAATAGTGCGGTGAAGAGAGAAGTCGGTACAGTCCTGGCTAGTGGCACTAGACCTGGATTGTACACTCACGTCCTACGCCAACGTCATCAGGATTTATCCATGAGTTTAACGACCACCCTATTATTCACATCGTAACTTTCCACTGATACAATAAAACATAACAGAGTTTTAATATTGAATGAGAGGAAGCAGAGTAATAAAATTAACTACTAATGGTTGTGGTTGTTTCAAAGGATTTTATTAATAAACTAAAAATGCCTTTATGTGGTTAAGTTATGCCTATTTAGTCCTATATACCACTTAAATAAATAAAACATTATGTTACCATCCTTAAACTGTATTCAGTAATAAGACAACGTCAATAGAAGTATCTACAATATTTACATATGATATCAACTGCATTATACATGACGCAATATGATTATATTGTTGTAGATTGTACATAGTAGTAATTATATATTACAACAAAAATCGGATTCTGGATTCTGATGAAAATAATTTTAGTTTATCTACAAACATTTAAAAATAATATCTCTCTTTTTGTTTTTTAATATCATTGTAAATTAATATTACTAATGTATAGAATTAGTAATGTTTAAAGCATACAATACTGTTTTTTTACAAAATATTATTATGAAATAAAAATAACAACTAATTAAAAGAAAAAATCCAGTTTTTTATGAAACACTTTTTTTACAAGTAAAATGTGACAGAAAGATAATTTAATGTAATAACAAAATATATTATTTATCATTACAAAGGTGTTTTTGTTCAAAAATTTTTAAATTACTGATAAATAAAAGTTCAAATTAACATTTCTTATAAAGAGGTTAAAAAATGTTGATCATAGTTATAATATGGTTGAATTAATAATTGAAGAACATTCTTAAAAATGTGTTGTAATTACCAAACGATAATCTGTTTATATTACATCAGCATTAAAGTGCAATTTTTAAAACTAAAATTAAAAATCTTTTAATTTTGTTTTTATGATTTAAGTTATATATAGTTCACCAACTCATTCAACTAGCAAGAAAGCATGATGTGTGTAGTAGCTTTTTAAAATGTTGTTTACTAAAGGCAAATTCCTTCTTTTTTATTGGCAGTATTTATTATATTACCCTTATACAGTATTACGAGTAGCAGTTTTTTGTTAACGCCTCCTTTTTCATTTCTTGACAAATTTTGATGTTTTAGATATAAAAAGTGTTCCTCTATTCATAGTTGTGCATAAAGATATGATTTTTTTATATTCTCTGGAATAAATGAAAGAAAGGTTTATTCCAGAAGAAACACTAGAGTAAGTCATGTTACAACTATTCTATGACAATTCATTGTAAACAAAAGAACCATATTGATAGAACAATCTATATAAAACAAAGTAAAATGATTAAAATTAATAAGTACAGACGAAAGATGACAAGACGTAGTGTAAGAAATAAATAATTGGAATAACACCTGTATGGTGATGCCTCTGCGCAGGTTTCAGTTGTCATATCCACTTTCTAAAGTTAAATATTATTTATAATAAAAGCCAAGCTAAATTGATTATGTTTGGCTCTGGAATGAACAAATTGGTGTAATGCCCGCTAAAAATGTGTGATGGTTAATATTTGATGATAATACATTGATAGTTAATACTGAATCTAACAGTTTATACCCGTACATTGATGGTAATGTAAGAAGAAGGGAAGCAAGCAGCGGCAGCGATAATAGTTTAATTTGTAATAAATAGATTTTTTTAAGAATATGTTTTGTGAAATGTTGTTATTTTTCTGAAAATTTTACTAAAAATAAAATAAAAATGCTCAAATGAATGAAGTAAAAAAGATTATAGTTGTAATCAACTATGGTTTAATTGTGTGGTGCATTGCTCCGCAAGAGTGCCACACTAAGTTGGTGGCATTTTTGTTGTTGGGTTTATTTTTGTTTGTTTGTTATATTATAACACCTTGTTGAAGTTTTAAAAATAAGAAACATTTTATTATCATTTCCATTACAGGCTGGATAAAGTCAAAACAAATTATGATTTAATGTACAGTAGGCACCAATTTTATGTTGGATTTTTGATTGAATTGGTTTTATAAATAAAGATTAATTTCTTTTACCCTATATCTTTATAGTAAGCAGTTTAAATTAATAAAATGGTGGTGGTTATTTTTTTGAGGCTATATTTTCATATACTAACACTAGATTCAAAATATTTTTGTCTCTAATAATTGTTACTTTCTTATGTATAAACTGGCAATACAACTGGATAATGTGGTCAGCCCTATTTTTCAACATTTAAGTGTATTATTTGTGAAATGTTTTAAGGGAAATGAAATTCATTTATTCATTTTGTTCTGAACCTCACTCAATTAATTCTGAACGTTCTCAACTACTTTTTCTCATGATTGTAAGACAGAATTCGGGGCTTATTTATTTGGACTCTTATTTTTCTCTCCTTATATTTGCATTTTCGCCAACTGAACCTTTTTATTGTAGGTTCAGAACTGATTTTTTTTAAACCTTAAATGCTCTGATCGAAGGTGAAATATTTTTATTTTTCAAAATCTAGCAATACATTTGTATATAGGAGGAAAATACCTTTAACTTCATAAATTGCTTCTCTATCAGGATGGTACTTAGTATTTTAAAGTTCAGAGCCAGAATAGTATTTATATATCCTAGATTTTTTTATAATTTTATTTTTCATGATTTTTATGCTTTTTGTACGTCCAGTTATTTTTTAAAGTCCATTTTTGTATTTTGCGTCATTTATATGTTTTTTAACATCATGTATACGTATATAGAGTTTAAATAAATATAAAAATCAGCAACGTCTAAGGAAACTGAAAGTAGACCTTATCTGGAGCCAAGAAAGAAGAAGACGAGGCAAATTGTTGATGAGGTCAAAAGCACCAAAGTTCGAGGCAGGAGTAAAAGTAAGATGAGTAGTACAGAGTTACGTCTTTGTGTAAGATGAGTATGTGAGTAGTGTGGAGTCAACTTTTCAAGTCTTATAAGTATGTGAGTAGCACAGAGATAACTGTTCATGTTTCATAAGTATAGGAGGAGTTGTAGTGTTCATGTCTCACAAGTTTGTGCGTAGCACATAGTTAAGTGTTCATGTCTCATAAGTGTAGGAGGAGTTGTAGTGTTCATGTCTCACAAGTTTGTGCATAGCACATAGTTAAGTGTTCATGTCTCATAAGTACGTGAGTAGTGGAGAGTCAGGTGTTCATGTTTCATAAGTATGTGAACAGTGCAGTGTCAAGTTTTCATGTCTCATAAATATGTGCGTAGTCCAGAGTCAAATGTTCATGGTGTAAGTAGTGCAGAGTTGTGTTTATGTTTCATAAGTGTCTGACTAGTGCAGAATTCAGTTTTCATGAAAATAACTAAAAATCTAGTTATGAATGATTCAGCGTTCATAAGGAGAATAACTGAGAAACATAACTGACACAAGTAGACACCAAACAGAGATAAGACACTTGTATCTAATTTAGTTCACCCTCTCAAGAGTTTAATGATAAGCCATCACTTGAGGGGACATCTGTTAATTGACGTTTGAATGTGAAAAGTAAGTGTTCTATGAAGTACAGATGAATGTGTCAGTAACGTAGATTACAACGATGGAGAGTGGCATATTGGAGGATATTAAGTTTGATGGGGTAAAAGAGGTTTAATTAAGATCTAAAATACAAATTGTATTTTTTTAATATACAGCTTTTACTTTATAAATTAATTTGGCTTAAAGTATTCAATCAACATTTTAGTAAACATTTTTTAGTCCTTGCTATAATAGCATTAAAGTACAAATCAATGTTACATATACAAAGCAAGGAATATGTTACTTGCTCTGTGGTTACAGAACGTAAGAAATTAATGTTACAAATTTTATGAATTTGATCTCGTTCTATGAATAAACAACTAGAAATTATAGTATACTAGCATTGTCATGATCTTGGCCGTAGCAAGTACATATTACCAGTGTAACTATAGTCCTCATCTTGTCATAAATATCTATAAGAAATAAAAACCAACGTTAAAAAGTCAGACTATCTTTCTAATTTTGTGTGCTGCTACTAGATTGAGCTTGTTGTGCAGCAGCTTAGAGTAAAACAGAAAAAGACAGAGAGGAAGCATGGCCGACAGAGAGGAAAGATTACAAATTATCATGAGAATGAGAAAACAAGAAAATTGCAGAGAGGAATATTGGGTTGGGAAAGGGGTATCAGAAGAAGAAAATTGATTTTCTTTGATATGGTTTTATTACTGTCTCCCTTTTTTATATACGTTGTTTGTTTTTACACTTACTATAGAAACAAGAAGACTGTCCGCTCATATGAGTCCCATGAAGCCTGTCCTGCTATTCAGTGATAATAGTTCGGTTCGGTTTTCACAGGCAGCACCATCGGTCTCCCTCTCTCTTCATCCTTACCTCGGTTTCTTTCCAGCATTCGCTGAAGTGACTAATAGCTGAGCTAATAGTCAGCTAAACAGTTATCCGTGACCTTATTTGAAACCAATAATCGTTACATAGCAGCATAGGCGTGTGACTACAACAAACACGTTACCTTGGAGAAAGTGTTAGTTTCTACAGCCAGTCGTTCTTATTAGAATATAAACAATATTGCACACAGTGTCGTATGTAAGTAACATATTTGTAAAGAGATTAAATAATTTATTACAACAGTATTAAACATTACAGAACAATTTTTCTGCTATAATCTTGTATTACCACTGTAGGTATATAGTTTAGATCATAAAGATAGTGAGATGTAACTAATAAAAATGAATATTTAAAAAGCATGCAAAATGTTCGTATTTTCTTACATTTATGCAAGCAAGAAACATAATTTTCATTAGCTGTTGTTTGAACAAAACGAATTTTAGATATATCTAGGGGACACCCCTGCATGCTTCACATGTCAATACCATGACCTGCTGTGCTCGTAACACCTCGAATGGAAGAGAAATTAAAAATCCAGGATTAAACTGAATTTATACAATATTAAAATTACTTAAAGATTACAAATCTATCGTCATTATAACTATTTGTTCATGCTTATAACTGATAACTTTAAGACTTATTAACACGTTCACTGCGGGTGGCCCAGTACTGTGCCAACCACGCTATCCACTATCCACAAAATGGTCAGTGTGAGCTGAGGATCGATCCAGGACGGAAAGTTATGTTGTTTTTGTGTCGTTTGGCTGCCTCTAATTGTTACGTTCAGCGTGGTTCAAATATCCGATATCTGTAAAGTTGTATTAATTATATTAGGTGTTTGTGTCAGTGATATAGTAGTTTTTCAGCATGTGGGGCTGGTTTTATCGATATTGGTCCTGCAGTGGTGTTAAATACCAGTTAACAGGTGTTGTACAGTCATAGAATGTTGTTTTCAGTTCATGGACTGGTTTTTGCATGTCTATCCGATTGGGACTTTGTGGAAAAATCAGCCGACATATCTCATTGTTCAAGCCTCCTTCTTGCTGGGTGGTGTCTGTACATTTGTACATGGTGAGTATTTTAAAAAACAGATTTTAAATATCCTTTACGAACACATCAAATCGTTATAAAATCTCATTTAATCAAGTTTACTGATGTTTAATGATTGATGTGTGGTCAGAAAAGATGAAATATAAAACTTCAAAATTAGGCTTTTAATCACCTAAACATAGTAAAAATTAAAAACAAAATGAACACATTATGAAAATAAATACAACTACTAAAATTATTAAGTTAAATCATTCTCAGGACGGTAGTCCACGAACGCTTGCCCTCACACGCAGGTGTTCGTTTTGTCAACAAGTTGCCGGATTCAATTAAGAACGCCCCAACGCTCAAGGCGTTAAAAACTCATCTCAAACGCTGTTTAGCGTCTCATGCATTTTATAGTGTGGACGAGTTTATGGCATACAACTGGGAGACCGCATAATCAGAAGACTGACAACCGGTGTCGGAAGTGGGGATTTGGTATGAGTGACTATGAGTGCAACAGTAAATGATGTATGTTTTGACAGAGGCTTTTATGTGGGATTTATGTTTTAGATTTTTATATAGGGATGACGTTTGCTATACATTTTTGTAATGTCATTGCAAATAAATATTTGATTTGATTTGATTTGATTCTCCTTGGGATTAAGCTATCTGGGTAGTTAGTTATCTATTGTTGGTATTTATAAAGTTTCGAATGATTTGCTGTCTCTTGAAAGCTGCAAAACAACTTGTAAGATGGGACTGAAGCTGAGACAATGTTCAAAATTCCAAGGAAGTCAAATTTCAGTAAATTGAGACCAAACAGCTCATCTGTGCAAAATTCTTTGAAAATTAAAAAAATTTTACTCTCGAGTCTTCTTAAAGCCCCTTACAAAAGTTAGATAAGAGAATACTCACTCCATGGACTCTGGAGTGCCAATTTGTGGGAAGAATGTGCTACGGTACCCACGATATTTGGTGAGGAGAACAAAATAACTTTACTAATCATTTCTTCTAGTGTTTATTAACTATATTTATTTTCATACTAGGACTTCAATATTTACCATTTCCATGCATTAGTAAATAAATTATGAAAAAAAAAACAGATTAAATAATGAAAACGAAATAGAGAAACTATGAAAATAAGTACGGTACAATCAATAAATAAGGGATGTATGGAAACAGCTTAAAACACCTAGTTATAATGTTTAACTGATGGCACATTTGAAAAGACCAAGATAAATAATGAAACCTATATGGTGTAGTGCTAAAATTGCTGTGTCAGAGTTATTAGTTGGGATATATGCAGAAAATATTTTTGGAGAGAGCTAAAACTAGAACCAAAAGGAACGAACGATTCTAAATAAGAAAAGAGGGATAAGGGAAACCCAGTTTTTTTATCAGGAACAAAATGTTTTTGAAACTTTTTGAGTTTTGGAGAACACTTACAGTGTTTTGACAGACTTTCAATAATTTTGAATACATTTTCAAGTTTTTTGTTTAAACTTATAATACTATTATAATGCCTTTTACAGAATTAGTTAAACAGAGTTACTTAAATGTGTTATTCAACATTGTAATGTATCATCATTGTAAAAAAATGATGTATTCTATCACAAATTCAAATTTTGGAGAAGGAATTATGATTGCAAGAGATAAAACTTTTCATGTTTAAATGATCAAAGATTTTATTTATTTTAATTATGCTAACAAGAATAATCACTTAGTATAAGTCATATGATTTACAACCTCTGAAAGAGAAGAAAAAATACCAAACAGTGTTGTGATTTTTGTAATGTTTTCTTATGTTTTTTATCTGAAATAATAAAAATATCTAAACTATATTTTTAAAGTTCTGAACTGAATCATTATTCCTCCTTCAATATTGTGCCAGAGAATCATTCTACTCAGGCTCCACACACCCTGCTTAACTTAATTCTGCATGTAACAAAATTGTTTGATGATGTAGACATGTATTAATTTCTACCTAGCTTGTATATTGTCTATTCTACATTACTTGCTATTTGATATCGTTTCTTCTGGTGTAGCTCTGAAAGGTGGAGGACGGTTGCCCTACCTGTGGGTTGGCACTATATTACATGGACTAGTCGTAGAGAGCTTGTGCTATATATCTCCTGATGTCGACAACTTCTGGCACTCACAAACACCGATAATACTTCTGGGTCGCCGACTGCCTCTTCATATTTTATTTCTCTGTGAGTTCATAAGCTTTTTCACTCTACATCTTATCTAGTAGCTTACTAGTAAATCATAGGAATATATAGTTGGACACCATTCCAATAATTGAGCTTGTACAATGGACCTGCAGAACAAACTTGGGTTGTTCAAGAATCTGCTTAACCAAAACCAGTTTTTGGGTTGTTAAGTTCTACAGCCTCCTTTCTTTTATGACTTATGGAATCAATGCTTAATTAACTGGTTCAAGTCAGGTGAGAACCAGTTAGTAAACCTGGAAGCTCTCTGTCACTTCAGTGGTATATTATTTCTAATTGTATCAATAACAGTTGAATCAAAGGCCTTGGTAGCTGCATTAACGATGTGTAGAGGAGGATATCTGTCCAGTAACTCAAGTAGTTCTCAGGAGGAAAATGAAAAAACTCCTCACTGGCAGCGTCTTTCATCCAGTTCACACCATGAATGCAGGTTTCAAATACAGGATGTCGCTTATCTTCTCTGACTAATGCAAAACTACCACGATTTTATTTATGCCTGGCTAATAAATCTTGGTTGTGAAGAAAGCTCTTTCGTCTGCCACATGGGTCTGTACTTGCTCCAATTTTGTCCAACGTGTATACTGCTGACATTCCAATAACACAATCTAGAAAATTTATATATGCAGATGATATTGCTTTAGTTTACCAACACAAGGACATCACAGCTACTGAAGAAACACTCACCTTTCGAAAAATATTTCGAACCTAGAAGCTAAATCCTAAACCATCAAAAATAGAAGTAGCCTGCTTCCCCTTAAGTAGAAGACTGGTTCAAGAAAACTGAACATCTTTCTGTGTTAAAGTGGTGTTAAACTCCATCATAATGATCATCCGCAGTACCTTGAAATAACTTTAGATCGATCACTAACATAAAAAGCCGTCTTCAAAACACAGCAGCTGAAATCAAAACCAGGGCTAATGTATTACATCATATTGCTGGAACAACTTGATGAGCCAACGCACACCTCCTGCGTGCAACTGCTGTGTCACTGGTCTATTGAGCAATACAGTACTTCTGCATAGTTAAATAGTATACACAATAAAGCAATTGATGTCCAACTTAATAGGACCATGAGAGCTATTAGTAGCACTCTCATGGCAACTTCACTCTCTTGGCTCCCAGTACTGTGCAATATAGCTCCTTCATAGATAAGGCGTCAGGAAGCACTAATTAAAGATTTCAGTAAGATCTTGAATACCTTGCACCTCCCCTTTACACAGGATCTCCCAGGTCAGAATGGTTGCTTAAAATCTCAAATCCCACCACCTTTACAAACTGCTTTGAGTAAATAAAATTTCTCACCCAATACTAGCTGGGCCATAGCGTGACACAGTTTTTATGGTTGAAATCAATTCCTTATTAATGATCCGTCAATACATATAAGTGAGATAAACCTCCCTCGTAGGGAATTGACACTGTTGAATCGGCTTCAAACTGGAGTGGGCAGATGTAACTACTGGAAGTATAAGTGGGGATTGACACTAGATCAGTAATGTTACTGTGCGGAATCTGTCCAATCAATAAATCATATAATTGCAGAGTTCCCACTGCACTATTTTACAGAGGGATTAGTCAGCATAAACAGAATCAGTAAGGCAGGCCTTAAATGGCTCAGTGAATTGGATTTAACTTTGTAACAGGAGATCACAAAGCTAAATCCATGGCTTGAGCCATCGTAGTTGACAACAAACCATACAGTATATATATAAACCAAAATTAACAAAATTATTAAGGAAAATTATAAATGTCAGTTGGTGTAAAAATGTCTGAAAATTATAAGAATTTAATTGTAACTTACATAATTTTCTATAACATAGTGTAAGAACAAACAAGACCCTCCTTCAGGATTTGGAGTGAAATAAGAGTGAGGACTGGCAATGGTGCTGGCCTTGCTATCTGCCCAGACAACTTTATCTAGTGTGGAGAACTAATAACTCGACAACTAAGTTTCTATAGCTCAACACCCATTTTGCACATTACTAGATGCGACCTCTGTTTCTTTCTTCTCTCTGCTTTCAATCTGATCTGACTACACAATCCTCAGACTCTCACTGGTAGTAGAACATTCTTAGAATGCTAAAAATAGACTCATCATGATCTGTCAGGTAATGAGCGAACACACTATCAAGAAGCTGCAGAACTATATTATTTTTCCTTATTCATCAGTAACGCCAATTGTATGAATAATGTGAGCAAGTGTAGTCATTGTTACTGAGGTCGACTGGTCCTCAGAAAGTGAAGTCACCATTACTAACTGAGGTCGACTGGTCCTCAGAAAGTGAGCAAGTGAAGTCACTGTTACTAACTGAGGTCGACTGGTCCTCAGAAAGTGAGCAAGTGAAGTCACCGTTACCAACTGAGGTCGACTGGTCCTCAGAAAGTGAGCAAGTGAAGTCACCGTTACTAACTGAGGTCAACTGGTCCTCAGAAAGTGAAGTCACCGTTACTAACTGAGGTCGACTGGTCCTCAGAAAGTGAGCAAGTGAAGTCACTGTTACCAACTGAGGTCGACTGGTCCTCAGAAAGTGAGCAAGTGAAGTCACCGTTACTAACTGAGGTCGACTGGTCCTCAGAAAGTGAGCAAGTGAAGTCACCGTTACTAACTGAGGTCGACTGGTCCTCAGAAAGTGAAGTCACCGTTACTAACTGAGGTCGACTGGTCCTCAGAAAGTGAAGTCACCGTTACTAACTGAGGTCGACTGGTCCTCAGAAAAAGCTATTAATTAATAGCCCAATAGGCAGGGCAACTAACTTTATGTTGATTTATATTGTGCTTATTGCATTCAGTAATACAAAACATGTGTGAAATAAGTTAACTCTAGGTTGTTTAAATGATTTTTAATATTATCATGTTTATAAAAAATAAAGTTTTATGTAGGTTGTTTGTTTATTCCAACAGCTGATTAATGAAACTATTATAAAAAAATTGTCAAATTGGTATTGGGCTTGCATTGATACTTCTTAGAGCCCCTGGAGCAGTGCCCTGATGGAATTTCAAAATAAATATACACCTATGTGTTAACGAGAGACCCTAAGAATTTCCATGCAATATTTCAGCTGAATGGGTCCAGTAGCGTTTACGTGATTGAGTAACACACACACACACAAAGACAGACACCATAAGATTTTTAAATAATACTAAGATTATCATAATTATTAAATATGATATATTTAAAAGAAATTATGTTGTGTTTAAGATCCTTGCTTCATCTACCAAGCTTCAGTAGCAGCTGCACAGTTAAAATTACCAAGGTGGGCGGAACCCTTTGCAGGTAACTTTTTTTAAAAGCACTTAAATTTAACCCTTTGCGAGCGTATGCTGATTATATACGCAAACATTTTTCTCCTAGCGAGCGTGTGTGTGTAAATATACACACACTGTTTTTAGCTCAATGAGCGTTTGACGAGAATACTCATCATATGAAGCCTGAGTTTGTTTCATTCCCACCCTGCATTTATATATGTCTATCCATTTATAAAATTGAAATCAAATTTTATATTTTGGTACATTAGAGCTGACTGTTTAACTTTTGGAATACAAAATCAGGCTTACTTTTTAAAATATAAAAATAGATCTGATGAGCTCTTTGAGAGTATCCATAAAATAAAATAAAAAATCACATTAGTATCAATATTTTTATCTAACTTTTAATTTCAATTCTTTTAATTCTACGATAATAGCATGCACATTAATTTTCTGACCACAAGTCCTTCAAGAACAATTGCATCAATACTATTTTATAAGTTAGTATAATTTAATTTGTAAATATACCAGAACTCCATTTATCCAAACTCAAAACATCCAAATCAATTTATTTAAAAAACAAAAGAGAAATGTTTCCCTTCGTAGGCCGAGCTCTCCCACGAATATAGCGAGTGATGGGGTTGGCACGCAGGTTGCGATCCATAAATGGGGCTGTATAGTGTCCACAATAAGACTTATAGCAAAGTGTCTTAGCGAGGCCGCAGGTCGAGTTGCTCAAAGGGGCTAAAGGCAGAGTTCCCAGGCGAGGCTGCAGGCTCTACCGCAGTGGCCTTTAAAGTTTTCATGATAATTTAATGGAATTACTTTATTTGTTTGACACCATCAGCTGTTAGATAAACAAATAAAATGAACACTTTTGAAATAGGCTAAGTGATGCTTATTGAAATTTAACAATCTAACACTTAAAATAAACGAAAACATTACTGTTTAAATGTTAATTCTGTAGCAAGGCATTATTTGTTCATGAAATAAGTTTTTGAATCTACTTATCGGCACCAGTAGGTGCAAACTACCAATCCATCTGCTTTGTTTATATATGTATTTACTTTATTTTATTATATATAAATACAAAAATACATATATATACACAGGGTGTCCCAAAAGTCGACATCCAAACTTCACAAGCTTGTTATTTGGATCATTTTCAACAAAAAAAGTTATGTATAGATTTATCGTATTGTTAATAGTTACCGAGCTATTGATTTTTTAAATATATATATTGCAAGAGAAAAAAAAAAATCATTTTTATGCAGAAATAATGCACGCTTAGTCTGAACATTTTTACAATATATTTTTAATATGTATATATGCATAATTATACATTTTTAAGGCATTACAGCATGTTAAAATATAAATTAATATTTTTTTAAACTTTAATTTTTAACTTAAAAGAAAGTTACTACTACATTCAAACGGTAACTGCAAACGTATTTTTACTCTAAGGTAATGCCCAAATATCTTTAAAACTTCCTTATTTAATGCAGTACTCGAATATACTAACATATTAACAAATTTGTTAGCTTCTTTTGAGAATTAAAATACTGAAAAATGACTAAAGTTTATGAAAATGTATGATACATTTTCAATATGATCTCCATTTCCAGCATGGATGTCATCTAGTCGATAGTTGAATTTCTGGAAGATACCTTACGAAGAGTTTGGGAAAAATTCAGTTATCAACTAAATGTCATCCGTGCTTTAAATGGAGGAAATATTGAATATTTATGATACATTTTTATAAACTTCATTCTTTTGTGAGTATTTTGATGTCCAATTTGTTTTGGTAAAACCCTTATTTCTAATAAAAATAGCTATTTAAAATCGGGAAATTTTTTGAAACACCCTGTATTTTGGACGATTTTACTGTTTGATCACCTGTCTCTGTAGTGGGACTTCTGGTGGTGTTGATCGACTTACCCTATGACATCACAAGTGTAAAGTTTGTCCACTGGACTTGGCACGACACAGACCCCAACATAGCAGACAGGCATTACTGGGTGCCTTGGAACTCTTACTACTTCCATCTAACATTCGCAGCCAGCTTCACCTTCTGGTTCCACACAGTGCGGCATTGGCTGGACACACCAATGCCAAAGTGGCAGGCTTCAAGGTAGTCATCAGCCGTGGGGCATTCTAAGGAAACAAGCATGAGTTACCCTGTGTGTAGAATACTCTATTTAATTATATAGACAGATTATGGATATCTTATTTTATCAATAAGCAGAGTCCCGTAAACTCAAACCTTGATAACTCAAACAACCCAGCAGCGGCTGAAAAACACAATGCACTGCACTAAATGTCAGCAAGGTGATTAAGTTTTTGTACAGTTAGTTGTTTTTTTCCCGTTTTTATCTTTGTACACTGATTTATTCTTAAGCAACAAAGAAATGGCGGTAGAATAATAATGCAAAAAAGGCATACTTATTCTTCTTTATACTTCTTTCATGAATACCCATAATCATGTCTGTGTTGTGATCATGATTACCCAAACCCCGACACTGTTTGTTTCCCATTAGTTCAGGGTTGCAGTAGTCTACTCTACTCAATCAGATATACAATACAATTAATTTTAATTAAGACCACCTAAATATAAATATTCTGTCATATTTCTTCACTTCAAGATGTCATCCTAAACAAAACTGATTTCAAACTGAAAATCTTTTAGACAACTTTTATCTCCTGCCTTAAAATGTTTTAATGATATTTTATATTTTTGTATTATAAATAAGAAAAGTGATTTAAGGAAATTACTTTTACATAAGCCAATGTCCTTCTCATTCATACACTAACTCAAAACTGCCATATTTTACATAAAGTAGACAAATGGCATATTCCATAGACATTTCCTTCTAGGTGAATAGGTAATGTCTGTAGTTAGAATGTTGATCAAACCTTTATAAATTTGCTGGAATTTGTCTCAGATATAGTTTGCTATTAACATCATAATTAGCCAGTTTCCAATTCTTATATCAAATTCAAATTCTGGAATGGGTTTTCCCAATAAAATTGTGTTTTTTCTTAAATTCTTAACCATTTATGGAAAAATACCTTTAGTTCAAACTGTCATTTAAAATTTGAGCACGAAAGCTAAAATTATTTTACTTTTTTAATAATACCAGTTTATTTTTAATCATATAAATAATAAAATTTTACTTTCATTAAAAGCCTTGCTTAGTTGGAGAGGCAAAGTGATCTGTTATTGCTCACTATGTAGTAAAATAAAAATCATTAGATCTACAGAAGTATTTTATATAAGTTTTAAAATGTTAAAGAAAACATATTTACAGGAGGTTAAGCCTTGATACAAATTATATACAGCCTATCTTTGAGTGATGCTGATACAAAGTTTTCAAAAGAAAAATTAATTATATTTATAAATTATGACTGAATAAGATTTTTTACACTGTGTCAGTTTCTCACCATATTGTGGTGGGGAGGGGAAGACAGAACTGGGATAGGTTTTGTTAGTGGTTGAAGCAAATTAATCTTTATTTTATATATGAAATTGCATGCCACGGTTAGGCATACAGAGGCAAATGAACAGGGCAACTTGTCTCAGTTCACTTTATGTGAAGAAAATGTAATCAGCACTTCATGTTGAATCGTTGGTAACCGGCTAGTATTGAATAAACTTTTGCCATCTTCTTGAAAATATTCTTATATTTTGTCTTCTATTTTAGTAAAAAAGGAGATGAGAGCAGCTTGCTGATAAAATAGTAAACTCCAAGTTCCAGTGGCCCTGAATTGTTTCACTAACTTTTTTTTAAGTTGTGTTTTAGGTTAGGTTAAAGAGCACTAAGCCAGGAATTAGAATATTAGGAGAGACAAGACATCAGCAAACTTACCTTAGAAGACTCCACTCTCTGAAGTCCACTATTAATCACAATAATAGTAAACAAATACAATAGAATCTACTCTAGAATCTCTCTTTATTCACCTGAAGAAGGTCCCAGAGGCACAGAAAATTTGTGCTCATGTGATTTGTTTGTATTTGTTTACTACTACTATGGTGTTAGTCGACTTATCTTCTAAGGTAAGTTTGCTGATGTCCTATATCTCCTATTATACTTATGTTGTGTTTATGTCTGTCTCCAGTTTGCATATCTCCATTTCAATAGGCTCTGTGATTGAAGAAGGGGATAGCGTCATCGTAATATTTCACTAACTTTCTATTCTTTGTATTGTGATTATGTCTGTCTCCAGTTTGCACAACTCCAGTACTAAACTAAAAACAGGCCAGTGGCATCGTAATATTTCACTAACTTTCTGTTCTTTTTGTGGTGTTTGCGTCTGTCTCCAGTTTATTATTTTATCATGTATGATGCTCTCCTCTCCTTTTTACTATACTCCTAGACCTAGAGATCTAAAAATAAGCTGTATCTTCTGACTCTGTCATACCAGTGATGTTGTAAACTTTATTTAAAGTAAATAAAACTTAAATTTAAACTTGCAGATTCGTTGTGGAATTGTTCAGTTTGGCAGCAGCTTCATTTTTGGGACCCGTGGGAGGAGTGGCGATGTTTCTTCCCCTTTATCACCCTCTCCATGATCTCTTTCATATTCACTCCGAAGTGACATTTTTTATCCTGCTGTCTTTTGCTCTGCTGCTGGTCTGGACTGCTGAACAATCTGTTTCACTCAACCAGGCTGATGGCAGTAGGGGTTTAGGTTTGTATTTATTTACTGTAACATAACCAACACTTATGCCAGCAGTAAATGCCATGAATGTTTGCCTGTTTTAATATATATTTAATGTGCACTTAGTTTAAACTCATGTTTAACTATATAAATCGTCTATATGATATAAACTGTAGATATAGAGTACTTTGTAGTAGTTATTTGTGTAGTGAGTAACTTGTGTTGCGGCAAGTAAATTGTGATGAACTATTAACCAACCTCAAAGATATTGGAACAATTGAAGTTGTATTAACATATATTTAGGGTATTATCATTTTTTTTTCTTAATCTTTACTTGCCAGTTCACATGGGCCTGCAGGCCTGTGCGTGAATTTTATTCAACGAATGAAGTACCAACCGTTGTCTTCTTTTCTAAGTACTTTAGACGTATTAACTATGAAAAAAATAAGAAACTTCGTTTTATGAAAATTTTTATGTTTATATGAATGTGGTTTTGCTACTGGAGTAAAACATCACTAACTCAACACTTTGTGGATCCAGAGGTTGTCGAATATGTGGGTTGTTGTGTTATCCAGAATTACAGTACAGCTTACTTTGATGAAGCTTATTTTCATTTTCACTATGTGTCTCGTGATCCAAATGGAAAAGCCACTCTGTTCAAAATATGCAGAACTATTTTTGAAAAGCAAGCAGAATATATTGCTGTTATATCAATGGTAATTTGATGCATTCTTAATTTTCTGAAACTCTATGATATATATAGCGTATGTTTTTTTACAACTACCATTTATTAATTAAAAATTATATAAAAACTGTGTTGTAAGCTTGGGAAAAATTCCAAAAGTCATTAGATAATAGATATTAATGAAAATACAAAAAATATCATGTGATCTCCTGTCACATAGCTAAATCCAATCCATCAAGCCATTTAAGACCTGCCTCACTGATTCTATTTATGCTAGCTAATCCCTTTGTAAAACAGTTCATGTAACTCTGTAACTATGTGATCCATTGTTTGAATGACTCCCCGCAATCACATGACTGATCTAGTGTCAATCACCATACGTATTTCCAGTAGTTACATCTGCCCACTCCAGTTTTGAACTGATTCAAGAGTGTCCACTCCCTACGAGGAAGGCTCATTCCCCCTACAGGTATTAACGGATCATTAATAAAGAACTTATTTCGTCCATCAAAACTCCATTCTAAGGCCCAGCTATTTGGGGAGAAATTTGATCTGCTCAACTGAAAGGCAATACGTAGAGGTGGGTTTCGAAACGTCAGGAGGCACTACTTAAAGAATTCAATAAGATTTTGAATGCCCCGCACCTCCCCATAACACAGTATCTCCCATATTAGAACGGTCGCTTAAAATCTCAAAATTCAATGATAAGAAGTATAAATTTGTATGTTGATGCCATAATTTCACCTGGTAAAATAAGACAATCTTTAACTTTAAAGGTTTAGCTATTTATTAATATAATATCAATTTCGTGTTTTAGAGCTCAGCTGCCAGAACTTGCTCCTGGGAGGTCTTGTAGTCCATTATGCAGTTTTCTTAGGGATGGTTTACTTGGGTCATCCAGAGAGAGAAATATCTGTTGGATTACATCAAACTGTAGGACCCTGCAATCTGACCCGCCCAGTTTACACTCTTGTTGGGGTATAATTGATGTTTAAATATCTATTCTCTAGTCCTTTTAGCACTATTCATTAGTTGGTATGATTCATATATTTAATGTTTACACGGTACATCTTTTTTAGTAAAACTTCACTAATTAGTTCTGATGGGTCTCCTGGCCTGTGCGTGTACTTTACTAAGTGAATGAAGTACCGAACACTAGCTCAGTTAGGGATTCGAACTTTGACGTTGCATTCCTCAGTCGGAGGCATTATCCTCTGAGCCACCGACTTTCTTATATTTTCATAATTTCACATGTTAAGAAGTTTGTAATCCAAACACCCTCTGCACTGAATACATGTTGCTCTGTCATTCTAAAGTGATTGTTTTTTTCTCTGAAACTTAACCATTCTCTTGTTGATAGATTTTATTAGTCGAAAATAATGTTCATCGTAAACACAACAAACTTCATGCCAACTTCCATAATCGTTACTGTCCACAAATTATTATTTTATCTTGAATTATGAACTCAGATTTTAGGATATTTTTATGCAAAGTTAGTAGTACTAGATATTTTGTTCAGAAATTAAAAAAAACATATGAAATTATAAGGAAACATTTGTGGTGTGATTGTAATGTATTGATAAATTCTTTGATTTAATAGATATGTTATTTTTTAAATAGAGTACGGTAGTTGAAACGATATATTCAAACCTGAAATAATCATCTAACAGAATCATTAGTATTCTGAAATTATATCACAAATTAATATTGAAAAATAAACACAACATTCAAAATGTAGTAATTTTAATGTTGTTAAACGCTTACTAACTCAGAGGCATGACAATTGCATATTGATTAAAGATTCTTTTATAGTTATTAAACATACACACATCCAATTATTGACATCGACAATGTTCTCCTTTATGTAAAACAATTATCTATAAGTCTAATACGAATGAAATAGTCATAAACAAAATATTTACACATGCCTTAAAACTATGGCAACAATTGATAAACTGAAGATAAAATTGCACTAGTTGACAAAACTCAGAGGCTGTGAAATAGTTAAAACTTTATGTTATGTGTTTTGTTTTACTAATTGGTCACCTTTGTCAAAGAGTTAAACAGTGTATACAGTCAAATGACTCAAACCTCAAGGATGAGGAAAAAATTCCAGTTATTTCAAGTAAACAAGAACAGTTGTTCAACTGCTCACCTGAACAAGCCTTGTACCAAATTGAACTACCTTGAAAATAAACATATGTAAGAAGACCAAAATGTTAATTAATATATGTAATGTAAAGCACCAATTTTACAACCCAAGATTCAGATTGGTCAAATCAAAAAAAAAAAAAAAAAATAATAATAATAATAACATGAAGTTTATATAATATAAATAACTGAGGAAGCGTTTGCAAATATGACAATCAATTTCTTAAAAATTATGATTTAGCACATTTAATGCAGATCCAAACAATATTTTTCATATTAAAATTACACAAAATACATTAGTAAAAAATTTACTAAGTCCAGTTAAAAAAATAATAATACTTGAATTTTTTCAATTGTATTTTACTGAAACATTTAAGTATAAATTGTATTGGAGAAATCCTTTAGTGAGAATCAACTGGAGAAATATTTTTTAATGTTTAAAAGCTAAAGAAAGAAAAAAATTTTAATTTGTAATAATATTACATACTAAGGTCCTAAATTATTAAAATAATAGTTAAAGTGTACCTTAACTATTGTTTTTTTTAGGTATTGAAGAGGAATGAATTCTTATGCACAGATAACTTTGATGAAGCTTATTTTGACTTTCACTGTGTGCCTCACGCTCCAAAAGGGAAAGCCAGTTGGTACACAATCTGCGGAACACCTTTTGAAAACCGACCAGAATATATTGCTGTTATATCGATAATAAGTTTTGTTGCATTCGTAACGTTCTGGAACATTTATTTCAATACAACAAGGAACTCAATGGGTAAGAAATGTAAACTACCAGCAAAATACAAGCATCAATAATAATTAAGGGTGAACGCAGAATAAATTAAACTGTACTGTTGTAATTAATTAGTAAATAAATTACAAAATGAATATTTACATTTTGTACCTTCTTTTCCATGGCGCAGAAGTTCAAACGATTCATTAATTTATAATTATAAATACAACTGCCAGTAAATTATTACGTTAAATTTACCAGTAGTGTTGTTGATTATAGCTCAGATCCCAATCAAAGGATATAAAATTTTTAAAGGAATGAGTTAGTGACCACCTATTGTTCATTTTCACTAAGCTGTTATTATATGACAATTTCTAAGGCTAAGTTGTCCTTATTTTGAAACAAAAACTACATATGCTTACCAGTCATACTCATTCCCAATGGTCAGTTTTAGTACTCTCTATAGAAACAGAAGGACTGTCCGCTCATATGGGCCATGTGAAACCGATTTTCCTTTTCTGCGAAATTAATTCTTTTCTGTTTTCACAGGTAACTAATAGTATGAAACAGTCGTCCGAACGCTTATTTGAGTCTGTTTACCATTACATAACAGCAAAGGTGTGTGTCTCAGTAAATGCATTGCCTTGGTCCATCTGTTTGTTTCTATGGTTGATTCTTGTAGGATCTATAAAAAAGGACTTCAGATCCTATTAGTCGTTAAAGATCTCAGTATTTTTTAAACATAATCAAGATTCTCAGATATGAGAAGGGAGACAACTTTGTGCATATTTTAAGGTGAATATGAATGATTATATGAGTTTAGAATGAGTGTGGATAACCTGTATAGTCTGAATACTAACTGTTTGACTTATACTTATAAATAGCTGTTTATTTATAGCCCAATAGCCAGGACAACTAAGGGACCTACAATAGAATCTGAAACTCAGTATTGGTATGATTTTTAGTTACTTAGTTCTTTCTCCTACCTACACAACATCCAGACACTGACTACCACTCAACACGAACATGAACACCTCAGACTTTTCTAGTAGTGTCCACGTCGATGGCAACCATTGAGCAGACACTATGTTGGTATTAAGAGGAGTGAGCATAGAACCTATCACCAACAATCTCAACATACAACACTTTTTCCACAAGTAGCTGGGTTACAGCACTGTGCACTAGTGACAACTAGAACTTTCTGGGAAAAATCTGTCATTAATACATAAAAATCATAGTCATTTTGCTGACTGTGACTACTTAACTTATTTATAATTAGATAATATATTTTCAAGACCCTCAATCATTGTAACTATCAAATCGTCGTATTATTGGTATTAAAAAAATTGACAGGATAGTATATCGCCTATAATCTCTATAACACAGCCACTCAGTAGAAAGGTTGCTCCCCTGTATCGTACAATTCATTATTCATCTCTAAGACGCCTATCGTAGAGATATGGGCAAACATAAGGGGTGAATGAGTGTGATGAGTGTAGTCATTGTTACTATATGAATTAAACTTAGCACAGAAAGGACTATTTATTAATAGCCCAATGGCCAGGGCAACTATGGGACCTTCAGTTTTACATGGAATCCGAACCAATTAGTGTTGGTCTGATTTTCAGCTAACTGACAAGTCTTACACTCTGTTCTCTTCCCTATACAACATCTGAACCTTGACTACCATCCAACATCGACACTCCAGACTTCTCTAGTAGTGTCCACGTCGATGGCAACTACTGAGGGGATGCCGTGTCAGTATTAAGAGAACCAAGCATGGAACTTATCGCCTACAATATCCCAAACACTTTGTCCCCAAGTAGCTGGGTTACAGCACAGCGCCACGAGTGCTGAATGTTGCAGAAAAGTTTTCACTCTCATACAAGTACCGTGGTAATGGCCTGACCATACATGTTCAGTGGTAATGTAATCCTGAAATACATTATTGGAACATGTGTTTATTGACATTCAAGAACCGTTTCGACTTAAAGGTATTTTAATCTAGTATTTGTAAAGTATTATATAAATCATAACTGATTTAAATTTTGTTTAGTGCTTGCATTTTATTACAACTCATCGCTCAAGAGTGACTCAGCATAGTCCATTCGTTATTAGAAAAAATCATTTCACTTATGCAGTCTTCAATGAAAGGATTGATACCGAATATGTATGCTCACCATCAAAAGCCAGCAACATTTTAGGCAAGAACTTCGTTGGAAGAACAACTTGGAAGTTAGTCGAAGAGGGGCTATTTGAAGTCTCCCAATGGGGGCTTTTTTTATAACTGTTTACGCCAGTGGCATTTTTTGCTATGTAGTATTTTGTGAAATGAGGAGATTAAAAGTAGATTATATCTTCTTAAACTTTTAAAGGAAGTGCTTCTTTCCATCAAATTTCAGAAGGAGCTGTTACACGCCACTGGAAGTCATGGTAGAGGATTGACTGTGAGAAAACTGCTGATTGTTCCAAATGTCCTATTTAGTTTGACATCAACCTCAAAGCAATTGAAAACAATATAGATAAAAAAATAGAGTGAAATTTCCTATTTTGTACAGTACAAATGGGTTTTTTACTGGTGATACACAAAAGCTAAATATAATATCTAAAATGGTAAACAATTGGAAGATATTTAATGTTATAAATAAGTTATGTTTGGTTTTTCAAATATTGTAATTGGAATCTTACACACAAAAATATTTATTTATCTTCCAATTGTATCATTCTTCAAGCTCGTTTCTTACTGGAGATATATAATTTAATGTTAAAAGATGTAACACACAAAATTTTTAATTTATTTACGGTACACAAAATTAAAAATTTATTTACTGGAGTGTTTGTTACATCTTATAACATTAAATTATATATCCAGTAAGAAACGAGCTTGTAGAATGATACAATTGGAAGATAAATAAATATTTTTGTGTGTAAGATTCCAATTAAATTTTTTGAAAAGCCAAACAAAACTTATTTATGTTATTTATACTTAAAATTTCAGCTAAGCTTGTGGCCATTACCAATGTTTTTGTCAGAATTGGGATCAGGCGAAAAAATTCATATTATATTCTTGAAAGTACAGTTATTATTATTACATCTTACTGTAAATGTGCAAATGTGCATAAAATTTAAATTATTTTCTTAAGTCAAGTACTTTGGCCAAGTGCATTAATGAATGTGCATAATTAAGTAATAAGACTACAGAGGGAAGGAAGTCAGTCAAAAGCTTTAGAAGTACTTTGCTTTATACTTAGAAGTACTGAATTCTACAAATAAGTAAATAATAAAAAAAATAAAAAAAATAGGTTAGACATGAGTTAGATGTACCAACTTAGGTCGCAGAATAATAATGCTGCAAACCAATGACATACGAGCAAGTCAAACTGATGAGCATGCCTACAACAGAGAATTGTTGTGTTTAATCCCAATCGAGCTGCGTTCAGTTACAGCGTAGCAATCGACTACTGCTTACTGCTCATAGTTGCTATTGGGGCAATGAACAATGTGTGTCCATTAAAGGCATTAAAGTTTAAAAATTAAGTCCCTGGATTGTGTTCCACGAGTGGAAAAGTTAAGTTAAGTACCATTAGTACCGCCACCAGAGCCGCTACAGTCATTGGTTTCCGGAAATGGGCCAGATTAATTTTTATTTACTCATATTAAGCAATACAATAATTGCTTTCAAATGACATCATTTGGTGCAACAAAAATTATACTTATGTCTACTTTCAAGATTCAGGGTTAAATATATCATATAACAGATTCCTTATTACCAATACCAGATAGTGAATACAAATGTTTGCAAATTTAAATATGCTTATGAGACAATTATGAAAGGAGTGAACAAAGAAACTGGTGGTATTTATTTCTTAGATGCTCCAGGTGGGACTGGAAACTTAATATCATTGGTTTTGTCAACAATTCGATCATACATTGAAACTGCACTTGCACTTGCCTCATCAGGTATTTATTGCAGCTACATTTATTGCAGCTATTTTCGACAAATACTACCAGCAATTCCACGATCAATAACAGTCGATGATCATAACGCAAATGTCAAAACACTTGAATTAAACATGAACATGCGAGTAGAATTACAGAATGACTGATCTGAAGAGATATTTCCAAAACAACTGCTCGACATTGGTAATGACAGAATTCCTGTAGACACATCGTCAGGGTACATTACATTCCCTAACAATTGTTGTCAACTAACTGAATCTAAGGCTGAACTCATCAAAATGGCATTTCCACCAAACCTTGCACAGAAATACGATGATCATGTTTGGTTGAGCGAATTATTGGCTGCAAAAAACGTTGATGTTGCAAATTCAAAATAAGATATCTGGCGATCTGATAACATAAAAGTCGGTTGTTTACGTCGCCAACATAACTATCCTATAGAATTTTTAAATTCACTTGAATAGCCTGGTTTACCACCTCATAATCTGCAATTGAAAGTTGGTGCGGTAATAATCATTATGTTGCGTAATATTAACTCACCAAGGCTTTGTAATGGTAATAGGCTTACAGTGAAACAATTAATGAACAATGTCATCGAAGCCAAAATTTTGAATGTAAATTTCAAAGGTGAAACAGTTTTGATCCCACGTATACCTATAATTCCTAATGACGAGCCATTTGATTTTAAACGATTACAATTTCCTATTCAACTCGCATTTTGCATGTCTATAAATAAATCACAGGGGCAATCGTTATCTGTAAATAATCTTGAAAATCCATGTTTTTCACAGGGGAAATTGTATGTTGCCTGTTCTCGAGTTGGAAAACGATCATCATTATTTATTTATGCCCAGAAAAAAAAAAAACTGATAATGTGTACAAAAAAAAGCATTGCAATAAAGAACATTTTTTTGAAATGTTTTTAATATTTATTTATTCTAAATTAAATTGAATACTCATGAATAAGACAGGGAAACGCCTGTCGGGTCAGCTAGTGTTCTGATAATTTTGAACACTAAGAAATTCTAAAGAATTTGGTAAAAACACTGTTGACCTTTAATTAAGTCACCATTGTTAACACTTACAAACTTGTATATAAACATGTATTTTAAATATAAAATACTGGATTGTCGTAATCCGTAGACTAAATTAGAATTCTTCAATAAGTTCATTGCTAGGCCATTCCGATAATTCTGTGGTTTAAGCAAATAACGTACCTGAATTTACTGATATCATGTTTTACTGTTGGGATGTTAAGATACTGGTTAAACATTTTAGTTGATTTCTACATACCAAGGTGCTCTAACAATATTTTTTATCATTTTAGACTGGTATTTTAGGATTATGTACATTTTTGAATTACTTGTAGTGTCCCACAGCTGCAGACGATAATTCAATATTGGTTTAAAAATAATTTTAAAGAGAAATAACTTGTGTCTTCCCAACACAACATCTGAACCTTGACTATCATCCAACATGGACATCCCAAAGTAGCTGGGTTACAGTACTGTGCACCAATTGCCAACATTATGTGAGGTAGTGACATACATACGTACGGAACTAGAGGCAGGCAATTTCAGAATTGGACAACACAGAATAATGATATACGAGTGCTTACCGTCGCAAGTGGGTGCTACATTTATTATACCTGAATCAATGAAAAATGCTCCATTGATTTTAGTGTACCACACTAAAAGCTAGACTGAAGAGTTTCTTGACTCAAAAGGACTTTTACTCGGAGGGGGAGTTCCTTCAATATAACTGGGAGAGCGAATATCTGCTCGGACATTGCCAGAGTATGAATGAGGGTGTGAATGAATATTGAAAATGTATGTGTGAATGAAATAAGAAAGTTTCATATTTCTTATTTTCTAGTTTTATTCTTAGTATAATATGACGTTTTATATACAACAGTCTGTTGTCAACACAAATAAAGATTTATTATTATTACCTAAAAGACCGCACCAAAGATACCAATGCATAAGTCACTCATTGCAAGACGGTAAGACAGCGTATGAAGGTGGATTTGTTGGATGTGAAGAAGTCTAGATCGTTTGGAACTGAGTTAGCATGGTGTTGTTGAATAGGGCTGTTTTGGGCATAGTTATTGAGCACAACAGGTCTTGCAAAGAGGTCCCTTGACTTGGTTCCAGATGGTGTTCTAAAAGCAATTTTCTCGAGTATGCCGGAACAGTCTAGTACAAAGTTAATGAGGTGATGTAGGAACAAGATATATTGGATATGTCATCTGACTTTTAGAGATGGAAGGTTGAGAAGGACTGCAGCCTCATTAATAGGAACTTCAGAGTAGTGATAGCCTATAGCCAATTTTGATTCCAATAAGGCGGAGGAAGTGACATTGAACACCCTCAAGATTCTCTTTCAGATAGCTTGGTGTGGGGATCAAATCTCACTGCAGTACTCTACAGTAAATGTGGGCAGACTAATATGCAGTAGAGTGTTCTCTGAGAGTTGATGTCAGTGAAGGCTTTTGCGATGCGATGAATCAAACTCAAACTACGCAGAGCTCTGTTGGAGACGGCAAGAGTTAGCTTATTACAGTTGAGGGACTGAGTGAGAATCACTCAAGGCTTTTAATCTCATTTACCTGTTTCAGTGGTGTGCGACTCACCATATAGACACACTGCAAGGGATTTATTTTCTATGGAAGGAAATAGTTCTCACAGTTCAAGGCAATTATATTATCCTCACACCATTGGACAACAGAGTTCAAGTTTTCTTGAAGAATCACAAGACTTATGGGAGATGATACTGCTCTGTAAAGCCTTAAGACATCTGCTTTTAGTAGTAGATCAAAGTGTGGGTGAACAACCAGGCCGTTAATAAATATATTAAATAAGAGAGGACCCGCTAAAGATCCCTGTCGAACACCTTTAGTAGCTTCGAAGACATGGGAAAGGGCACTGTTGAAACGAATTTGCTACTTCCTTCCACATAGAGCCAGAGCAATGACAGACCAGTAATGCCGTATGCCTTGAGTTTTATTAGCCTAACCAAACTATAGTTCATACGATCAAAAGCTTTTTCAAAGTCCAATTCAATTGCATCCACTTGTTTTTGTTCATTAAAGGCATAACAAAAATGTCACTTTGGACAATGATTGTTTGTTTGAGGATATTAGGAAAGATTCCAGCTGAGAGAGATACATTAAACAATTGAGTGAGAGGCCGTGTTAAGATGTTGCTACAAAACAGAGGGGGGAATGAAGTCAGAGGAGCAACCCTTGGTAGTGTCAATGTTACTCAGGACCCGGCGGATATCCTCAATATTGACAGTCATAATATGCAGAGCAGTTGGAGAATCTATAAAGTTTCAAAATGATTTTCATCTATGTGCTTTCCATCTCCAAAGACGGAGGAGAAGAAGTGAGCAAACAAGTTAGCCTCAAACTGATCATCGGTGGTAGATAATAAGCATTCCAAACTGAAAACAAGGGGAGGGGATGGCTGCTCTTAAAAAGCTCTGATATAAGACCATCAAATATTTGGGTTGTGAGGTAGTACATTTTCAACGTGAGTTATATCCTCTGAAACAATCCCTGTACCATGCCTTGCACTGAGCTCTGGTAGAGACGAAACTATGGTAGACGTGTCGTAGAGTTTGTTAAGGACTTTCTTCCGTATGGTCAATTGCTTAAGCTCTCATGAGAACCACATTTCGAGGCACCAAATCTTTTCTGAGGTGAGTATCTAAGCACATAGCCTTTAACTACGGTACGTAAATAAATGCCTCGAAGCGTAGGTTAATGTCATGTTCCAGGTAATGCTGATCAACAATAAAATTAGAGAGCTCAGTATGAGCCATCTGCAGGTTGAATTTCATTGGATTAGGAACAAAAATGGGCTTCTTTAAGTTTAAGGCTGGTAATGATACATCAAGGTTCAAAGCTGGTTGGTGAGGGTCTTCCGGTACCAAGGGGTCAGAATCTTGTAGGGTTGAAGCTACTGCGGACGAGGTAAATATGAAGTCTAGAATAACTATGTTGATTGAGAATTTGGTTGGCTTGCCTCAACTCAAACATTGTGAGAAAGTTGTATATGACTGCTAGCAGGAAATCAACTGAGGTGACCTCTAAATTCTTCCAGTCAGTAGAAGGGATGTAGAAATCACCAAATATTAGGATGTGTTCGAAGTCATTGTGGGCAATACTCAATGACAGGTTTGATACGACTATTTCTAGATTTGAAGAAATGTGAATTAAAGACGGTTTGAGTAGTTTGGCTACTTTTTGAATTTATTATTAAATGTACAATTTATTACTGATTGGCATATAATGAACAAATCCTAGATTTAGTTTGTTTGTCTATAATAATGCTATTTTATACCATATAATGACATAACTGATGTCTAACAAAATATAATAGAGAATTATATTATAAAGGCTGTGGTGCCATATTGCTTGCTTTGGCTTTACCGGCAATTTCGTGGGACGTGCCGCCATTTTGATTACAGAGAGTGTATTGTGTTGTTCGATTCGGTGGCCTGCTAGTTTTGTTAATTATATCCTTATTAAATTCTAGTTCACCTAAGAAACATCGTTACCATGACAGAAGACAAGAAGGTATTTTAAAAATATATTATTAAGTGCTTGGCTACAGCATTTTATATTTTTCCTTTTTAGTCTTACCAGCAAAGCATGTCGAGACGCTTGCAAGATCTGTATTCAATAATAACGAGTAGGGCCTGTGCTAAATATTAATCGTATCACCAATTCATTTTGACGAATGTTTAACTATTTCAATCAGTTATAATTTGATTGGTTCTATAAATATTGTGACTGAATAATAGGTTTAAGACTGGTCATATATTTACTCCTAATAATGGTTGGTAGCCTAGGTTCTATAAACTAACCGGCTAGGCTTACTATGAAATAGAATTTTTATCACCATTCTCCAGTTCTTCAATATGTGTTTAGGCCATTGTTGTCTTTGAGAATTGATTTGTGGGAAGAATTAAAAATTTGCACTTGTAGTCAAAAATTTTGGAAATTGGCCTGTACTTAGCATTTAAGTTTAATTTTATTTAAAAAGTAGAACAAATAGCCTACATCTTAGGACTGCCTTAGTACCCTAATATTTAAGGGCAACAATTAATTATAAAATACAAAATTCAATCAACCTGTGATTCCATCTGCCTAAGAAAATGTGTACTTTAGGTTAGTTGTTTTAGGTGCTTAGGCCTATAGGTAGGTTAGGCTATAGGCCTATCTATTGTTAAGCAAAATCACAACACTGAGGTAGAAGTTCAATCAGTTCTTTTTGCCGTAGGCCTAGTTATTTTTTAACCCTAGAAGTGTTTAGAAAATGTGAGATGTGCGCCTATTTCAAATTTTAATACCAAGTAATACCAAATTTTAATTCCAGTATTGGCACAGATGAATTTTGGGTGTAAAGTTTTTTGTTGTTTTTCAACAAGTATTTTCCCAAACTCTTGAGCATACCAAATTTAGTGTTTGATGTCTGACATTGTTCACTAAAAGGATATATATATATATTTACTTATGAGGTCATAGAGAATAACAAAAAAAATATAAGAATTAATGGAAAAAAAAAACGCTGAATCCCATGATATCTTTTTGAAGGAATTTGCTTCTTAATGTTGGCAGCAAGACCCAAGTGAAGTTATGAAGTTGCAGACAATAAACTAATTTCGCCATTACACACGGTGGACACATACATACTTTGACTTCCAATAATTTATGGAATGGATAGGGGCTGACATTTTATTTTCAATAGATTTTGTAGCTTATTTGTTAGAATATATTGGTGGTTTTTATATTTTCGGTATTTATGCAGTTTCTTGCCACCAAACAAATTTGGAACATTTTGCTTGAAATGGGTCTAGAATCGGCTGTATTTTCACGAGATATGTTTTTCATTCCGCGGAAATAACGTATTTTACCGAATTCACGGAGGCCTTAAATTCATTGGCGTTAAATTCACGGAGGCCAAACGCTCGAATTTAACGCAAATTACGAATTTTTATTGAGAAAATAGACAACTAGGATAAGGATGTCTAAAAAATGGAACTAGGATGTCAGTAAAAAATGCATTTTTCGAGCTGAAAAAATAATTTTATTACAAAACCAGTTATATATTTGTGTTCAGCATAAAAAAAATACGAGAAATGAAAAAAAGTTTGTCAAAAAATAAAGATTTTTAACCCTTTGAGTGCTGGGCAATTTTTGGGGTGATGTACTGAAAAGTGCCGGGTATTTTTCCATTGAGTGTACCGAAAAGTGCCAGGCCTATTTTGACAAATTTGTAAGCGTTTTTTTAAAAATTCCTCGTTTGGTTATTTATTGAGCTATCAACCTAATTTTTTTTTTATTTTTCTTTACATACATTGCAGTTTACCAAAAAAATAATTTAAACTACCATGCAACTATATCTAGTAATAAAAAAAATTGACTTACAAAAAAAATTCCAATTTTTTTTTTGTTTTTCTATTTTCACACCCAATAACACCAATGTAAAAAATACTAGTCTTGTAACTATGTATATAAACTGAAAGAACATTTGTTTTTGAATATGTGTAGAAAGTTTCACTTCAAAATCTTAAAAATTAACTATGTTATGTCACTTTTACCGAACTAATGTCAATTTTCATAAATCAGCTGTGGCAAAAAAGAATGTTCAAAGCTGTGATTATTGTTATTATAAACTAATAAAATTACAAAAAACAAAATGAAACTCAAAATCCTCTTCTGTAATAATACAATAAACAAAATCTTGGGTAATATTTACATATAGTAGGCTATATATACACAATAAACTTAGCAATGATGTTTGGGGATGCACTTTGCATGTAACCCCTTCTTACATTTTACACACATAAATGAGGATTTCTTCCTCTTTCCCCCTGCCTGTGTGCTCTCTTTGCTGCATATACAGCAATTTTTTTCTCTTCCATCAGGAATTTTTTCAATTAAACCGAACACAATGCCCGTATCTCCACCAGCACCCACTTTGCTTATGCGGTTTGGTGTAATGTTAGCGATGTCTGAAACACCAGGCCGGTTTTCTTGTAAAGCAAGCCAGTCTTGTGACAAATTTTCTATTACTGATACTGTATAGTTTAGTCTATTTAATGGTTTGTCAGTATTGTTATGGTAGAGAATATATGAATTCAACATCATGCGAGCAATGATATTAAATGTTACTTTTTTCCAAATTTTCAGAGTTCTGCGGTCATCTAAATACTGGTAGAGCATTTGATCATTTCCATCAATGCCTCCCATAAAACTATTATAATTTCTGATCATTTTAGGTTTATCAGTTATGCGTAGTAAAGTTGCTCGCCTTTTGGTCTTCCGTTCATTTTCCGCTTTACATTTTGTTGATAAAAGAAGAACTTGTTTTTTTTGGCTCTGTTTTTCTCTAAATCCTAGCATTAATAGATAATCTTTCCTGAGGTACTTTTTATCTCCAACTTTAAACTTATTAGTCATTGAATTTGGAATGCCTTTTCTGTTATGCCTAATTGTTCCGGTCAAAAATGTTAATTTAGAATACAGGTACTTGGCCAATGAAATTGTTGTAAAGAAATTGTCCACAAAAATATGATAACCTTTGTTTAGAAGATTTGTCATTTCCAACAACTTCACTACAACATAGTGACCTAATCCCTTCTTTTTTATCTCTGCCCTGTCTTCGTTATTTGCAGCCCCTTTGTAAACAAAGAAGGAAAGACAATAGTGAGTAAGGGAATCACATATTGCCCACAATTTTACACCGAAGCGATGGCGTTTCTTTGGTAAATACTGTAAAAGCTGTGAGGGTTTTTTTGTGCTAATCATACTTTCATCTATTGAAAGATTCTGTCCAGGACTAAAATGTAACTTTGAAATTCTATTTGCATATTCTACCAACGGTTGAAACCTTGCACATGGGTCATAACCAGGTTGTCCTGGTCTGGGTAGATTATTTGTATCAACCATGTGGAAAAAAGTCAATATTCCTTGAAACCTATTGCGGTTGAACATACGACCAAACCAGGGGATATATTGACTTGATGATGTGGACCAAAATGAATAGATGGTTGCCTTAGGGTTTAGGCCCATATTTATTAGAACTGCAAGAAAAGCAATGATTTCTAACCGTGTTACTGGTCGCCACATTCTTGATCTGCTGTTTGGTGGTAAAATACCATTATTTTTCCTCAAATAGGTGTCAGCATATAAATTTGTGTATTTTACAAACATATCTAATATTACTGGGGTGAAAAACAAGTTGAAGTAGCTAACTGGAGGTGAATTTCTATTTGGACAGTGTTTTACAGAGGGCTTATCATTACAAGAAAAATTATCACTGTAACCTGGGTCATTTTCATCATTTACCTCTATCCAACCACTTCCATCTTCGGAGTCTTCATCTGAACTGTCAGGAATTACAGTTCTAGGCCTACCTCTTGGCCTAGGTACAGGCATAGGCCTATATTGAGGACTGACATCTTCATCCGACGATTCAGCACTTGAAACACAATGTTGTGTAGGCCTAGTTTGCACATTTAGATTACTTGGTCCAGGTTGGTCCAAGTCAGAATTAGGTATGTAATCTGGATCATCATCAGTATTGTCTCCAAATAAACAACTTTCACTACTATCACTGTCTTCTGAACATACGACATTACTTACAAAACTATCGTCAAGGAACTCTTCATCAATAACATTTCTTATGGTATTTTCACTTAGAGGGGATCTAGAACGATCCATAATGACGGAAACAAGGATAATAAACTCAGAATATAAATCTAAAACTAATATACACACACAAAATGATACTCAAAATAACCTCAAAGTACAATCCCGCAACGGGAATGACAGTAAACTGAAACACGACGTCATGAAGATCAGCTGTCAATGCTACCTAAATCATTTGTCATCTTTGCTATCGTAAATTGATTCTAAGGCAACTAAATCGATATATTATGAAAACAACTCTTTATGAACAAATATACGCGATAATAAGGTCAAAATATTAATATTTGGATTTTATACGAATATTTTTCCAAACGTCCGGTAAAATCGGACGTTGGCATTTTTCGGCCAACTTTCGACGTCCGACAGAATCGGACGTTGGCACTTCTCAGACATTGTTTGACGTCCGACAGAATCGGACGTTGGCACTCAAAGGGTTAAAAAAGTTGGTTTTTTCATTATTAGATAAAAAACTAGTTTTTAGATTTTTTGGTAAAAAAACGAGTTTTCCGTGGATGAAATCAAACTCCTCAAGAGATATAAACTCATTTTTCACCACTTTTTTTTTAACATGAAATCCTATTTTCAGAGGTCGCAAGAAAGTGCATAATTACTATATTTTCTGTTAGCTAATAGTGCATACTATTGGATTATGCAATTGAACAAATTACGAAAGTAGGCCTACATGTAGAACTTAAACTTTAGAATTGGATTTTTTGTCCCTAAAAATGTTGGTTATTGCTCGATAACAGATAAAAGTCAAATTTATTTATTAAGACATTGATTGTCAAGATGTGGGCGAATATTGATTTGAAATTATTTTGGTGAGTGAATGATTGACAGGCCAACAAAAGGTCTTAAGTTGCACACTGTGTCTCTCATGAGTCTCCGCCCATAACCCAAACTAATATTATTTTTGTAATTATTATGTGTATATGGGCTTACAGCGTTTAGAGTAAAGTCAATATTTGCACTTACAGTGTGATAAGGGTTAAGTTTTCAGTCAGCACTTTCTTCCGCCATACTTTCTTCTTTCTGGTTATTGACAACTGTTTTAATACTTATGTTACAGGCACCTCCCGCATGTTCTATCACTTTATTCACTTTTGTTAAGGGACCCTGATTTAACTTTTCTTGTTAGAAATAGCGAACAAGACTAATAAACACAAGAGCTCTGTCTTAGCTATTTAAAGCATTCACTTGGCTTTTCCTACCTTCTGTCATTACTTACACTACTTAACGGGATTAAAATAGGATAAGAAGTTGAATATTTTTCTATTCACAATGAAAGTTTTACTAAAAAGAATAACTGAGCTGCTCCTGTGTGTTCCTATTTGATACACTAGAAACTAATAACCATCGCATTGAAGTACGTAACTCACAGAAAAATATTTTGTATACCATAAATCTAAGAAAAAAATTATCAGTAATTGGACATCAATTTTTGTACATAGTGAAACAATTCATTTTTTGTAAATACCTCAGTTGTGATTCATCTAGACAGAAAAAAAGTTAAATGCTCAAGATATGCGAAGTGTTGCCATAATTTGCTCCCCTCAGAAGTAAAGTTAAAGTGGTTTTAGAATAGTTCGTACGTAGATTTTTTTTGGTTAATTTCATAATAGCCTATGTGGTTTATACTCATCAAATTATTATTAGAGAATTGTGTATTTTGACAAAAATTATTAATATTTCTATGGCGGCATATGTATTTTTATGATATGAAATAAAATTTAATATGAATTTATACATTATGCCATAGGGCCTACTGTATATTTTATGTCAACAGTAACATATCTAGGCATTTTAATACTGAGGTATAACTACTTGTGTACTCTAAAGATATTATTTTCATTGGTGAACGACATAATATAAATACATTAATACGCCTAATCGTACTTTTTACGATACATGCCTGTCTTGTGAACAATTTTGTTTTAACCTCTCCTTGGAAAAATTAATTCGTCTGCTTTAAATGATTAACATGATAACAAGGAAGAAGAACCATTTTAATTCAATACCACCTGTCTAAGTTTCAGTTGATTTAAGTGGTCATTTTTTTAAAGTCCTATTTACTTAGGTATCGCATCCTATTTAGGAACCAAAGCTGACAGATAAAAAAAAAAACTTAAAAATCCCCAATCACACTTCCAATAAAAACTATAAGTTTTGTATTGATTTAACCAAGCATTACTGACATGATTATTAGCAGGAAGATAACAGTTTTGAAAAATAGCATGAAATCTTATTAATTACATTAGTTTTGCTTAAATAGCACTAGGCCTTTGTAATTTTTAACAAGATAGATGATATAAATAACAGACCAAGATGTTCGTTCAGATATGGTCAGAGGTTTGTAACAGAATGTTGTCAAGAAAGCATAAAATGGCATCTTACCTGCTTATCACTGAACTGAAGACTATACATCCAGTAGAAGTTTTCCATCTGCAGTACTTTTTGCCTGAAAACATTGCATTTTGGCATCCAAATAAATGTGCAGTTTAGTTTTAAATTGCTTTTTATAGTAATTAGCTGGCTTATTTGTTTGATTATTTTAATTTATATTGAAAATAATGTTTTAAATTATTATCCATATTAACTAATAAATTATTTAGTAATATGATTGTTTAACCTCTCAACTGCTAAGTTAATACAATGAATACACATCTATAAAAAGCGAAAAGCCAATGTTAAAAGGTCAGACTACTTTTTACTAATTTTGCTAGCTTGGTGCAGTCGCTGCTAGGTTGAGCTTGTTGCGCGGCAGCCTAGAGTGAAAGGGAAGATTACTAATTGCTAAGAGAATGAGAGAGAGAGCAAACCAGCATTGCGTATCGGCAGTCGCGCTAAGTTCTTCGTCTGCTACAGAAAATGTTACTTATTTTCCGTTTTTCTTATAGATTGTATTCAATAGTTAATGCATTTGTTTAACCCCCTGTGTTGTGTTTTTTTCTATCTACGCTATTATAACAACATTACGAACAACATACAAATTATAAACAACAGTACAATTAATACTGACTTCAGTTGTTAGCTACACAGTGAATATTGAACAACTCAACTCGTACGTAGCACCGTGCACATGTCTACAGAAAACAACTTCATTCTTTTATAGCAATTGAGAGGTTAATGGGTTGAGTATGTTAGTATTCAATTTGTTTAAATTAAACTAAATATTTATTTTGTTTTAGGCCGGAGAAACTGAGCACATAAACCTGAAAGTAATGGGTCAAGATAATGCAATCGTCCAATTTAAAATTAAGAAACACACACCACTCAGAAAACTAATGAATGCATACTGTGATAGAGCTGTGAGTATATGCCAAAACGTCTACCTACATAAGCTGTCATTAAGAAACACTATTAAAAAATATGTGGTGAAAATAGCCTGGTTAATTAAAAAAAAACAACATTTGAGGAAATTGCCCATCCACAATGCTGCCTATGGACATTACATTAGAGCTTTACCATTAAATTCTAGTATTGCAGTTTTTTATCAACTGTTGTAGAGTTTTAAAATGGAAAACTTATTCTCAACTTCTTGTCATCCTACGGTAATATAAATTTTAAAAGACACCTGATGTTCCTACTTTCGTACATCTGTACCTGCATTTATAGTATTTTGGTTCTTATAATAAACTAGTTTTGAACTTTTTCATGGCTTTTATATAATTTCTACCATAACCTCCATATTATCTAAGTTTTTACTTATCTGGCCACAAATACCTTGGATAACTGAGAAAACTGTAAAATGAGATGAAAGAACTAAGTTGTCATCAGCAAAACGAACAAAAAAATTAATTAATTTAATTGTTCTGCAATATTTGAATATGTCATATTCATTTCACATAAATATTCACTGTGAAATTATAGGGTTAATTATTTAATGATTAGTATGTTTAAATAAGAATAGTAAGTCTACACTAAGAACACTTACTTATGGTGTGCAATATATTACAGTGAAACTCTAACTCCAACTATTTAATCGCCGACTATCCAAATTGCTTTCAGAATGTCATTAACCCTTACTTGGTAACGTGGACTTTTATTACATACTTGGTAACGTGGGGTGTAAATATACCCCCATTTTTTTATTATAATTATTTCCCTCTAGATAAATTTTTGTAACATTTTATGGGATTTGTTATAGGTTTAACAATAAACAAACGTGTTAACACTGTTTATACTATTATATTTAGAGAAAAAAACATATTTATACAAATTTTCCTAAAAATAGATATTTTCAAAATCTTGAAAACAAGAAATGTAAGATTTTAAACTATTTACTATTAGTGATAGCACAACTAATTACTACTATTACAATAAAGGAAACTTAAAACATTTTGACTTCTCTTCATTTGTTTTAAGGGCCACAAACTCTGTTTTTTTGTAATAAAACTATGTCACTAGTCCGAATCCTCTGATGAGCTCTGCGTACCTTCCAGGCAAAGTTCGCACACAGTTTTCATATGTTTGCTACACATATGTTTGTTGCACTTGAAGCATGTTGACTTCACCTTCATATCTTTATTTCTAGGGCATACAGTGCACCTAGATCTTTGAGCAGGAATGGGAGAGAGAGGAAGTTCAGCTTCATCATGTACTTTTGCTCGTTTGGCAGCTCTTTGTCGAATAGATTTAGGTAGGCTCTTCATTCTTGCCCTTGTTTGCACTTGTTCAGCCACTAAAGTCAGTCCCAATTCCTGTAGGAAGCTTCTGCGGTCCATGTTGCTGTGAGGATTGTTGCCATTGAATATTACAAAACTATTTATACCTGCTATGTCTAGGGCCCTAAAAAAGAGCACTAAGGGCCAGCGGTTGGTTCTTCTTGCTGTGGAGTATGTTGCACATAACTTATCTACAACATCAACTCCTCCCTTTGTCATATTATAAAAGGTAATGATGTCGGGTTTGTATTCATCACCAGTAGTTTCATCTATTTTGTCATCCTCCAAGTGCATAGTGGACAAGAGCACTACGTTCTTGTTTTTTTTTCGGTACATAAGAAACGATAGTTTTATCTTTTTGGTAGGCAAAGATTGAGGATTTCAGAGGCTTTCCTTTACAAGTAAATTCCAGAGGTAGTTCTTTCTTGTTTTTTTTTTATAGTACCTACTAATGTCACATTTTGTTCTAAAAGTCTCTCTGCCAATATATAACTGGTAAACCAATTATCTGTAGTGAGATTCCTACCTGTTTTATGGATAGGTTGTGACAAACGCATTGTAACATCTACTGTACTGTTTGATACATTGAAAGGGCCATTACATTGTTTACCTACATACACCTCGCAGTTCAATGTGTACCAAGTTCTTGCATCTACCAAAGAAAATACTTTGAGGCCATACTTGGATGGCTTACTAGGAATGTACATTCTGAAAGAGCAGCGGCCTCTAAAAGGCACTAACTGCTCATCCAGTGTACAGTATTCAGAAACAGAATAGTATCGCTGACAGTTGCTGTTGAAGTCCTCAAATATTTCTCGAATCGCACCGAGCTTATCAAACTCCCTTCTGGCATGACGAGTGTTTATGTCATCAAATCGTATGTATCTGAGCAAAAATCGAAACCTTTTCAAGCTCATAGTGGTTGGAAATATTTCTATTCCTAGTTTTTTCACATCCCAAAGATCATCCAGATTTTGATGGCCTGATTTTACAAGACCACTTAGTACAAGCAACCCAAACATTGCCTTAATTTCTTTACTGGTAGTTGGATACGTACTACGGTCATTTTGGTTCATTACAGAATCTTTGTCAATTTTTATATTAGTACATATTACTATTTTGTCAATTATGGTGTTATCTATAAATAACAAAAAACATTCTAAAGGTGTTTTGCAGGTCTTACCTGCAGCTCGCACTCCTGGCAGATGCGTTACAATATTTTGCTGACGAGTTCTTACGTTTCTTGGCATTGGATGTCTTCTCCATTTAGTTACACCATCTCTCCCAGTGTATGTTGGTCCACTTCTGAGTTCTACTACCGGAACTTCTTCATCAGACTGCTCAGACTGTGATTGATGATCTGAAAGTTGAACCTCGTCATTCTCGGAGTCTTCATTTGTTGAACTATCTGCTGCTTGTTCTTCACATTCAACGTCCTCCAAGAGTTGATGTAATCTTCTGCATTCATTTTCATCCATCCTGTAACAATAACAAACAATGTAACTCCACGTGGTTAGAATAGGTTGAGTTAGGTCAGGATGTTTAGTTTAGTAAGGTAGAGTTCAAAACAATACAAAAGTAAAGAAGTATGCTAACAAGTGAACAATATAACAAATATCAAAACTAATCAACTCAAACTAATCATTATAAGTTTTAGTACACTTAGCTTAGATTATTTTGTACTTTTACACATAAATAAAACAATCTATACTTACTTTGAAGATAAATAAAGAAGGCTTTAGTTGGTGAAAAAAAAGAACGTATTTAGTAACGTGGGGGTAAAATGACACCCCAAACACTTTGAGAGGTTATGACAGACAAACAAACACGTTGAGGTTTCTGACTCCAATGAACTCTAGACTGCTTGAAGGTCAAATGAAGGTACCTGGAACTTCAGCATTGCTGCCAACACCGGAACATAAATATTCCTATTATAATAACAGTGGGGGTATTCCTAACCCCCACGTTACCAATTAAGGGTTAATAAATCTTACAACCTGCAGTTTTTCAATTTTGTTCTGGAAAAAACTAAGGCATACAACAACAAAGAGTAGTGTTTTTAATCCTTAGAAAAATAAACAATACATGTATGTATCACAATAAATAAAACATAATATATATGCCTTGATAAATACTGTAAACTGTAACACCGACTTAAAATAACAAATCCAAATTCTGCCAGGAAACAATGTGGTAGAGATAATTTATTGTCTATTCACGCTATTGTCCTTCCCTCTGTCAAGCGTATACATGACCTGGCTGCCAAAAAAATGGAGAAGACAGCCAAACATATAGAGCATATTTAACTAAAATGTTTGGCAAGTTGGTTTACAGGATGGTACATAAATACTCATAATAGTATACTGTACAAGTAAACGTCACACAACACAAATTTATTACAATATAAGGACAAAATGCACAAATATGTTACAATACAAGTAAAAAATGCACAAATATTATGGTGATCGATTTCGGTGAACCACGTTCACCTTCCTCAGACCAGAGGGATTCACAAAAGAATGAAAAATGGTGTTCAACAATTCAATTTATAGGCCTATGATTACATGACTCCATCCGTTGAAATCATAGGCGGCTGCTATGATATTATTCGCTAATTCCTATTGGCTGTTACATCTGTTCTCTTAATCGCTGAAATACAATATTGCTTTTAGACAAAAATCTGCTTATCTGAATAGGGTCTGGTCCCACAGGGTGGCTACTCACCGGGAATTTCGGGAAAACCTGGAATTATGCTTGAATTTTACAGCGCCTTGAAAAAACCTGGAAATATGCTTGAATTTCGGTAACCATCGGGAATTCTCGTCGAGCGAGACGAGAGTAATCCGGTGACATTGAAAAAATATGGATTGGGAAAAGCCAATCCTAACAAGTAATGTTATTTGGGAAAATATATTTTACAAACATTATTACAATATTTCTAGATTGAATGTATATCATATTGATCCTTACGTTAAATAGTGACTAATAACAATTTCTCACACCCTCGCCCACCCATCAGGTCCTAACCATGTTCCACACACTTACTTCAGTGAGTCAGTAAGGTTCGGACTTCATGGCTCCAGTTAAACTCAAGCGATAGGTTAGGGAAACCTCGTCAATCTACGTATGATAAGACACGAGTCGACTCGACACATTGATATGTTCAAAATAATACACATGGAATAGTTTGACAAAACGGTTGCAACCGAAACCGTTTTGACGTCGAAACAGTTGAATGAAGCGGTTGCAGACAATATGATAGCTTCACTCACCGCATTTTGCCGAGACACGCAAATCAATCCAATGTCAAGCGTCGCCTCTTAGATTTGTTGACATTCTGTTGCATATTACGCTGCAGGTTAAAGTTGCGACTAAACTTTGGAAGTTTTCGTTTTGTTCTATTGATATCCGATGACGCTGACTGTTGCTGTCTGTTCTGCAGCTATTTGCAAAATTTTGAAACGTTTTGGTGCTGAATTATTGTTTCAATGAAACTGTTGCGTTCTTTTTAAATAACGAAAATACATCAACAACAGGCTGGACGAGGATGGGCTGATGCATTTGTTTGGGCAACAGGTGGGCAACAAGAAAAGAATGTGAACGGTAATTTTTCACCAGCGAAGAGCGTATTTTGTTAATTAAACCTTCCAGTTTATTTATTCATTTACTATCAATAAAATGCAGAATTACTTTAACAATTTACAGTTGATTCTTGATAATCCGACAGTCACGGGACCAGTAGGGTGTCGGATTACCAAAAACGTCGGATTACCAAATGTACCTCCCATCATGACTGAATTCGATGTTTAAACTTAAAACAATAACAAATACGATAGTTTTAAGCAATAGGTATGTACAGTACTGTATTAACAAACCTATTTCATACTGTTTGTGAATATTTATGTGCATAAAATAAATACGTACTGTATTGACCAAAGGTCTAGGTTAAAAATAAAGTACAGTAATTAATGCCGATAATTTTAAGAAATTGACAAACTGTATTTACTACATTAAAAGTACAGGATTGTATGTATTATAGCAAAGTTTGTACTGTACTTACACACATATGAACAGATTGCAAAACAGTAAATAAACTAAACATGAAAAAAATCTGTCATTTTCTTCTGCTTCTTTGTACGCAAACCTTCGTTAATCGCTTTTTCTTGAATGTATTTCAAAACTAAAACGTTGTTGACGTCTAGGTCACGTTCCTCACACCAGCGAATCAAAGTGTTGGCAGCAGACAAAGCTTCATCACAGCTGATCACGGATTTTTCTCCGTCTCCACGGCCTCTTTAATTGTGTCGTTTTTTGTTATGATTTCTTGCAGAATCTCTTCATCTGTTTGTTCTGCACCCAGGTTATCGTCTAACACCCATCTTATTAGTTCTTCCGATAATTCTTGTTGGACGTTAGTTTGATTACAAAGTAAAATGGTTTCTTCCACTACACGATTGTTATCTTGGGTGTTGTCGTCATCTTCCCGTTGGTTTTCATCATCTTTATTTTGGAGGAGGGGGTTATGTGGCCAAACATTTTTCCAGGATTTTATAAGTGTTGATGGCTGGACTTGTTGCCACGCAAAAGATTCATTAAGAATAGCGTCCTTAATGTCAAACTTTTTCAACAGTGTTGTAATGTCTGCATCTGGTTGGCAAACAATATCCATAAGTAGGCGTTTTTTGTAATGCGCCTTTAGAGTTTTGATAACATTCTGATCCATTGGCTGAATCAGAGCAGTTGTATTTTTCGGTAAATACATGATCTCGATGTATCCATCGGCTGTTTTTGCTTTTAATTCTTCTGATTTTGGATGCCCAGGAGCATTATCTAATAATAAAAGAGCCTTTAATGGCAGATTATTAGCCTTTAAATGCTGTTTTACTTCTTTGACAAAATGATTATTATACCAGTCTAGGAAGATTTCTTGGGTCACCCACGCTCGACCGCTTCGGACTACCGAGCGTGTCGGACTACCGCGAGTCAACTGTATTAGATAAAAACATTAATATAAAGTTCATTGGATGTTGTTTTAAGTGTGGAACGTTTTGTGTTGTAGTTTATTGACTTAAAGGTCTAGGCCTACTAACTCTAATCGTAAATTTTGACAAAGTGTTTTAGTTTTGTGTGAATTATTATTTATTAAAACCAACAAGGCTATTATGCATTTTCTTGCCACCAAACAAAATTTGAAAACTAACTGAAATGGTTCAATAATTGACTACAATTTCGTGAGAATTTTTTATTCTACGGAAACCGTTTTTACCGAACAATTCGAAAAACTAATATCACATTTTTTAGTATTTTTAATATATTTCCGTTAATTTAAATGATATTATAATCATATTTTTTATTTTGATTGTTTTTGCTCTAAATACGAATTTGAAAACTATTTTGGGTATTTATGCAGTTTCTTGCCATTAAACAAATTTGGAACATTTTTGCTTGAAATGGGTCTAGAATTGGCTGTATTTTCACGAGATATGCTTTTTATTCCACGGAAATAACGTATTTTACCGGAAAATTCGAAAAAACCAATGTCACAACTTTTAGTAATTTTGTTATATTTCCGTTGATTTAAATGGTATTTTAACCATCTTTTTTTATTTTGATAGGGTTTTTTTTTTTACCTGAATGCAAATTTGAAAACTATTTTGGTATATTACAACTATTTCTCGAGATAAAACGGAAAAACTACTATTGCGGCGAATCGCGATTAGCGGCCATTACGCGATCATTATATACAACTATTAAGCACAAAAACCGAATTCACCTACTATATTCCCGCCGGAGGGATGGCCGGCAGGCCGTCATGGAGGCCAAACACTCAAATTTAACGCAAATTACGAATTTTTTTGAGAAAATAGACAATTAGGATAAATTAGGTTGTCAGTAAAAAATGCATTTTCGAGCTGAAAAAATAATTTTACTACAAAACCAGTTATATATTTGTTTTCGGCATAAAAAACATGAGAAATATAACAACTTTGTCGAAAAATAACGATTTTTAAAAAAGTTTATTTTCACTATCAGATAAAAAACTAGTTTTTCGATTTTTCGGTAAAGAAGAGTTTTCCGCGGATAAAATCAAACTCCTCAAGAGATTTAAACTCATATTTTACCACTTTTTCAACATGAAATCGCATTTTCAGAGGTGACAAGACAGTGCATAATTACCCTATTTTGGTCTATACAAATTATTTCTCGAGATATAACGGAAAAACTACTTTCGCGGCGAATCACGATCAGTGATCATTATATACATCAGATTTTAACCACAATAAAACTGAATTCACGCATACTCCTGCCAGAATGACGGATGGTAGACCGTCAGGAGGCCAGGCACAATAATTTAACGCAAATTACGTCTATTTGTTGAGTAAATAGTCATGATAAGTTCGGTTATGTTGGTCAGTAAAAAGTGTATTTTTCAGGCCGAAAAAATAATGTTACTGTATAACCCAATTATATTTTCGTGATTAGCATAAAAAACATTTCGCGGAAATTACGTATTTTACCAAAAAATTCGGAAAACTGATATCACAATTTTAGTATTTTTGACATATTTCTGTTAGTTTAAATAGTATTTTAATCATGGTTTTTTTTTATTTCGATGTGTTTTTTGTACTGAATATGAATTTGGTCTATTACAATTATTTCTTGAGATATAAGGAAAAACTACTTTCGCAGCGAATCGCGATTAGCAGCCATTACGCGATCATTATATACAACAGCTATTAATCACAAAAACCAAATTCATCTATATTTCCGCCAGAGTGACAGCCGCAGGCCGTCACGGAGGCCTAACCTTAGAATTTAAAGCAAAAAATTAATTTTTGTTGATTAACCCTCCAGGTGCTGACATTGCGTAGCGCGATGTCAGCGCTCGCCGTTGTAGTGCTGACATCGCGTAGCGCGATGTTAGGTACGCGATCTATTTAAAACGCACTAGCGGCTTTAAACGGCTGAATATTACAAAGTATGTTATATAGTATTGAAGTAGAAGAAACGCGGAACATATTATACTCTATGGAATACGTCTGCATCAAAACAGCCGATATACAACAATTGTTTAGAAGCGTATGTTTTGTTTTCAACACACACAAATCAGATGCTCAGTGTATTGACGCTTGGTGTTTGTTTACATTGTAAGTTTGTTATTGTAATCTATTATTATTGTTTTATTTTGTGTTTTATTGTATTTTATCTTAAAAAATGAGTGAATTAAGTAGGTCTAGTGCAATAATAAATGTGTTAGACGAACTAAATGAACAATCAGACATTGAGAGTGAAGTTGACTCTGAGTAGATCATCTTGTCATTGCTCCAGAATGTAAATTTTTGTACATAAGCTATATTTTTTAATTAATTATTTTAGTTTTTTATTGATTGTTATTGTTATATTTTGTGAGCTGAAAACATTTTGAGTTGTAAAAGTGAAATAACACTACATGTTACAATGAAATGTGTAACTTGTCATGTATTAGTGATTTTTTACATTGGACAATTTTCCATTTTTTACTCTAACTGAATGTGTCTAAGAAGATAACCTATAACATGTATATATTTTTGTGTTTATTATTAAGTTTTCTACAATATGTCTATCTTGGATTTTCATTTTATGTCTTTTGTGAACTGATACATGAACTCAAATTAAAAAAATTGAAAAAAATTTTCTTCTTAGTATAGAATAACATCCAGCAATAGTTTACCATGAAAAGATAAGTCCGGTATAAGTATATTTTCTTATTCTATGGTTTCTTCTGAAAATAATGATATGTAATATGTACCATTTTCATTAGGTTTACAGTATTTAAAAAAATATTTTATATACAGTTGCAAACATGATGAAAAACGCCTAGCACTTAAGAAAGTTCAACCCAGCACCTGGAGGGTTAAATAGACAATTAGGATAAGTTAGGTTATGTATGGTTATATTTAAAAAAGTTGCTTTTTTCACTATCAGATAAAAAACTAGTTTTTTCGATTTTCTGTTAAAAAAGTTTTCTGCGGATGAAATCAACCTCCTCAAAAAAACTCACATTTTACCACCTTTTCAAGAAGAAATTGTATTTTCAGAGGTGACAAGAAATTGCATAGTTACCAAAACATGTAAAATGGAAAAAAGCTTCTCAAAAATTCACATTTAAATATTTTTTCAACAAGAAGTTGTATTTTCCGAGGTGAAAAGAAATTGCATAGTTATCAAAACATGTAAAATGAAAAAAAGTTGTCAAAAAATAACGATTTTTAAAAATGTGCGTTTTTACACATACTTATCAGATAAAAAACTAGTTTTGTTTTCATCTCATTGTGTTATTGATATAACAGTAATTAATTAAAGCTGGGCCTATCACAAATAGTCTGTAGGCTTATTAGTAAAAATTGTATTAAAGTAAGTTAGGCATATCATTAGATTTTGTTCCTACTTATCAATGAAATAAAAAGTTTTAGGTAACTGCTAATTAAACCTAGGACACATAAGCAATATGGCCTACAAGATTATTGACATGCCTAGCTATAAAACGTGCTTTTTTATGTGTTGTACTATAATGAGTGAATACGTCGATTCAGTAATATTTTCCTCTGTAAGTGCGCCTTGAATTTTGTTTGAAACCCCTTGGAAAAAAACCTTGAATTGTGCTTGAATTTTTTTACATGATTGAGTAGCCACCCTGTCCCAATTGATTCGGATAATTGGAGTTCTACTGTATAATAATTGATATAGTTAAAACATTTTTTGAACTCAACTTATTTTTTGATTGATTGTTATGAATATTAAGATTATTTTGTATATTTCAGTGATAATTAGCATTTTTCTGTTTCTTATGCGCTAATTCTACTTTTAGAACTGTTGTTACGCGCAGGTAGTGTCTAACGAGTGAGGATTGGCGCAGCAGGGTAGTGCTTTGCGGCAGTAGAGGCGATGAAACGTCCTGACCTTGGACTGCCATTCTATTTATTATGAATGGACTTAGGTCGGGAGGTCATTCCCTTCAACTACTTGGTATGAGTAAGATGGAGTATGAATGAGCTATTTCAAGACTTTCATTCTTTCCTGAAGAAAGAGTGCCCTCTAATAATGTTTATATATTTTTTTTTATTTCAGGGTCTAGCAATGGCGGCTGTAAGATTTAGATTTGATGGACAAGCCATAAATGAAAGTGATACACCACTAACGTTGGAGATGGAGGAAGGAGACACCATAGAAGTGTACCAACAACAGACTGGGGGTTGCTTATCTCCATTCTAAGTGGATTGTGACATGTATAATATAGACTTGTGGTCAATTTCCAGTTGGTCAAATACACATTTAATGTTTTTATATGTTAATAAGATGTTTCATAATGTATACAATATTCCATTTCTAAAACATTTCAGTTTTGATTTTGGCATTAATCGTGATTACTTGTGTCATTACAGTTCACAAAATAAATTATTTTAACGGTTTTAGTTGATTTTTCATATCTTAAGAACTGTACTGTTTAATATATTAAGAATTGTTGTTTTGTCATAGTTTGTTCCTTTAATCTTAATTTAGCAGTGACTTATTTGTACAATAATATGTTTGGGTCACATTTTTTTAAATCTATGAAACCTGTGCTAATAATTATTTCTTAATAAAAAGTTCTTTCATTTTGTGTTCATGTATAAATTTATTTACTGATATTATATAAAAAAACCTATGGGTAAATAATCTGAATATCTGTCGAGTAGAATTAGTATAGAAATCTTCAACTAGGACCAGAATAACAAATATTAGTAACTTAATTAATTCTTAATCCTCCGATGGTTCACTACTTTAACTCCGGTGGTTCAACCTATTTTGGCCAATTTTCAGCCCTTTTTTTAAATTTGTAAAAATTTATTTGATATCCAAATTAGACTTATTATACATCATTTTGTTCATAAAACTATATAGTATTATATTATGTATTTCAAAATGACATAGCAATTAGTTTGAGATTTTCATTTCTGAAGAAAAGAAGAACAAGAAAATCGAGAATATTTTTAACACTTTACAGTACACGAATTCCAAGATAGCAATTTTGTGGATAATTTATTTTTGATTAAGAAAATATAAACTTGTAAGGGCTTTATCACTAAAATAAAAAAAGTTATGTACAAAAAACTAAACAGGCGCTCAGTGGTAAACAGCAATGACGACACTGGCAATCGTAGCTGTCAAGTTCGTTGTAATTTTTTTAGTCTAGGCCAACGCCAACCAAATAAAACTTTCACCAGACTTAACAGTGGAATCAGCTGTTTCAAATGATATATACGATGTTTAGTGAAGAATGAACACTCGTAATTAACGGTAATAACGAAGATCGATTTTTCGACAGTAAACCACAGCAGATACATTGTAAAGGTCGAGCAATCGACATTAAACCATCGGAGAGTTAATTTAGTTGGTTTATTATAATTACTGTGACTGAAACCATTGGCAACATTAGACAGACAAAATATAGTAACAAACAAGTAAAAAGGATGAATAGGTTTTTTTTGTAAAATCAAAATATCACTACATATGAATATTTTATTTAGCGAAACATGTTTATTATCTCCTTAAGAAATGTAGTTTCTAATAACATTGCTAATATTTTAATAAAAATGATTTAGCATATATGTTTATGAAAATTCTTTACGATAATTTTAATTTAAGTAGGGGTAAGGAACGAATTTAAGTAAGGTTTTTTGTAAACGACTCCACAATAGCATAAATTTGCCGAATTCTATTTAGAATAAGAACATGGCATTTGTATTTTAATAAACTTATGGCTTTTGTATTTTTGTTTACAAAAATGTCCTGGATAAAGAAATATGCTATTGTTATATTTTGATTTTCATTTATCGTTTTAGTTATATTTTTATAAGTGTATGTGTTATTAATCCATACAAATTGAAATATATGTTTTAAGCAGCAAATAAAATTTTAAAGGTTACCTATAATTTTATTATTCTGAAAACCTAATAAATGAAAATCAAAGTTTTAGGTACACAAATGAAAAAAATAATAACATTCATAACAAAAATCTACTATTCTGTTTTATAGCACATTCCAAATTTTATCTAAGTGAAAGTGCGACATACATCTACAGATACCTAATGTAAAAAATAAAATAACTATAACAGAATTTAACAGATAACAGAAAAGGTCACATATATATTAGCGGGCAATTTTTAAACCATGTTGTACCTTACTTATATGTAAACTAGGTTAAATGTGTCCCATCTTTCATTTAATTTAAATTGCATCCAAAACCTTGTAGCATCATGCTATTTTTTAAGCTTTTTAGGTAGTTTGGATTTTTACTTTGACTTCAAATTCCTAAAAGTACTTAAATATTACTTAGGGTAAAATATGCAAATCAATCCTAAACTTGTTATTGTAGTGCAATTTATAACAATTTACTTTCAAAATCATATAAATTAGATTATTTTAGCAATATTATAACAAAATTAAAATCACAGGTTATCTAAAGAAAATGTTAACTTTTATTTATTTATCAACTCCAATGTAATTTCTGCCCATCTCAATATATAGGCCTAACCACAGAAACCCTCCGTAAACGTATGAATGGACATTGGCTGCAAGATAAATAACTTTAAAAAACCTGTTTCATCCCATAGCATGAGCCAACATCAGAACAATGTTTCATTGTTAAAGTTATCAGATCACTCCCTGCAAACTGCAATAGCTTTTAACTTAGAAGAATGGAAATTGCACATCAATGAATCACAAAATCTAGAGACCCACCTAATCTAAATATAAGATAAACCCTGTTTCTACTTCCTCCACCTAAGCAGTGGAATAATAAACATTATTACACCATTTTATCATATAATAGAAGCAAAATTGACATGTTAGTGTTTAAGTGCTTCTCTTTAAATTGACAGTTGGTAACACCTTATCCACTTACCTCAAGTGTGACTGTATCCAGTTGTTTAGTGACTGAAGAAGAGGCCAGTGGCCCCGAAATATTTCACTATTCAATTCTTTGTTATGTGATTGTGTCTACCAGTCTACCAAGTTTATCAGGTATGTTGCTTTCCTTTCATTGAGTGAATTGAATAAAAACGAGTAAAAGCTTTTAATTTTGGTGTGACAAGGAAATACTTGCGAGTAAAAGCTAAATAAAAAGCGAATAAAACAAGTAAAAGCTAAATACTCGTAGTAATTACTAGTCAATAAAGTATTTGCTAAGAAATGAGACGAATAAAAAAAGTTAACACTCACAATAAAAAGTATTTACTTGTGGATTTGCGAGTCTGTCCTGACTCATGTTAGCTCCTTTTACAAAAATGTCATTGCAAATATTTTAATATATTTTTTATCACAATAGCTGTACAAATGTTCAGGTTCGATCATTAATAAGTTTAGTAACACATAAGACTTTTTAGTTATTATTTGTAAAGTAAAATTAAAAATATTCCACAGGAATAGTTTTTCTAGAGAAATGTTGGGAAGTATTTGCTGCTTGCAGGTAACAGTTGAGCTCAGTTAGTAACCAGACTACACTCATATAACCATTCATATTCGCCTTAAAATACCAACAACGTTGTGTCTGCGTCTCATATGTAAGAATATAAGAATAACACTTTTCACTTGACTTCGTGTCTGAGATGGGGACCCCTTCGTGCACCCACCAGATTGTTTAATAATGTTAAAATAAATTTTCCAACGGTTATAAGTAATTCCTCGTCAACGTTAAGTTAAAAGTTTTAAGTTATTGACTGTTTCATTCATTTGGTCAACATGCTTTTACTTTACATGTAAGAAAAATACTTCGAGCTTTTAATTGGTTTTTATTCACTTCACCCATTATTCCTGAAATAACTTACTTGAGAAATTGTTTCTTATTGAAACATTCATTGCAGGAGATTGGTTGGCCTGACATTCAGGAAACAAAGGGTGGTCAATTTAGAACCTTGGAAATAATAAATTCATGTGTTTGTCAAACATGGCCCAAATAAAACAGAATATACTGAATTCATATTATTGGGAATAGATGACAATGAATTACTTTGTTGGCCAAGCACTTGCTTTTTCATTTGAAAAAATACACATTTTTGATGTGTTATTTTTAAAACAAATATTTTACCCGTAACCCTTTTAGTGCCCTAGAGTGTCGCTGTCAGACATGTTACTTGTTTAATTAATTATGTTTTTATTTTACTGGCTACTACAAGCATTTCATAATGTATTCAATTTGAAAATAAAGTTCAGTTTTGATTTTAGCTACAAATATATTAGTAATAACAAATTAATGACATCCAGTATATATTTATCTGTATATACACGTACAATGTATCGAAAATACACGTACAGTGGTATTGATTGACCCACACGACAATGGTATTGACTCGCCCACCCACCTATAAACGCACAATGTTATTGACCCGCCTGCCCACCCATACATGTACAATGGTATTGACAAACCTACCCACCCATACACGTATGGTGGCATTGAGTACGTGTATAGGTGAGTGGGTGGTCCAATACCGCTGTACGTGTATGGGTGAGTGGGTGGGTCAGTACCACTGTACATGTATGTGTGAGCCGGTGGGTCAATACCACAGTACGTGTATGGGTTAGTCGGTGGGTCAATACCACTGTATATGTATGGGTGGGTCAATACCACTGTACTGTACATGTATGGATGAGTGGGTGAGTCAATACCACTGTACGTGTATGGATGAGTGGTTGGGTCAATACCACTGTATGTGTATGGATGAGTGGGTGGGTCAAAATAACTTGTGTCATACAGTCCTCAAAATAAATTATTTTAATCATTGTTACTTGATTATTCATGTCTTAAAAAGTGCAAGGCTTTTTTTTGTTATTGAAGAAGCTTCAACTACCAATTGTTGTCCATGGTATAATATTTTACTAATATACTGTTTTGTTATTACTACTGTTTCATTGTTGATTTCATATTAAGAATTCAGTGTTCTATTTACAATAGAAAGAATTAGGTTTTTTTGATTGCATTTGCAAGACTAGCTTGTATTGTCTTGCTGAGTAGTTTTTATGTAATTTTGTTACAATATTATTACTGTTCTTTTTATGTGATCGGCATTTGATGTTCTTTATTAATTTACAAATTTGATTTGGTTCTGGATCACATAGCAAGACCATTGGCTATGTGATCCAGAACTTAGTAAATGGCTTCAAAATATGCCCAATAGTATACATACGCAGAAAAATTTATAAGTTGTCTGACATAGTTAATTTTAGTAGCGACTAAAGGACGTCAATCACTTGTCAGCCATATGAAAGGCCAAAAACAAAGTACTGGTTACATCCTCTAAAATAAAATATTATAAAATGTTGTCAACTAACATTTTATCTGCTCCTGTAATATCAATAAATACCACTTCCTCATCTCGCTCCTCAATTGTAGTTCGTCAATCTATCTTCATTGTTGAGTCATCATTAAGAGGATTCACATGAAAACTTTTTACCCTGTTGAGAAAGTTTCTAAGAAAAAACACCATTTACATAAATAAGTAACAAAAGCCTAAATAACTTGGAGCATCAATAGCGTTATGTTATGGTACCTTACTTAAGATATTTTGCATTCATCATGCATCTTGATCTACAAGAAGCACTTCATCAATCAAACCAGTAGACTTAAAAGACTTCAGATATTACAATGAATGGACCAAATGCCAATTTGAGGTTACGAAAAAATATGTAGGACTGGATGAAAGAAAGTGACAAGTTTGGTAAATTAGATTTTGGTAACTGTGGACTATATACTGTCTCAACAACATTCTAAAACTATTTCTTCAGCCAAATTGGTTAAATTCATGAAACAACTACATCCGATTAGTTGAAAGATCTAATGCTCTTTATCCATGCTTTTACATTACCAATTTAATCCCTTGTTACAAATTAATCAAATCAGCTGAGTTTAAATTAAGTTGCAACATATCTGCATTTTATTACTTATGATAATATCAAATTTGTGAGGGAGAAATATTGTTGAATATAGAAAAACCCCCTGAATTGTCTTTAATCTTCCTAAAGTGCAACTTTAGGACACTGTCAGCAATTCTAACAGAAATAATTCAACAGTTTCAATTGAAGATGTTAGTAGTCCAGTCACTGAAAATAAGGTAAAACCTCCGAAAGTTTTCAAGAAAGACCAAAATGTTAAGTTACCTTGACTGTTTTCACTGTAACTTCATTAATTTTTGTTCTATAAACTTCAATAAGAACTTAAATTAAAGCACCTTAAACAAAGTCACTTAGGCATTTTCTTAAAAGCTACTCATTTTCTCCATTATTTTATATTGAATCTCACAGTAAATTCAAGGCTAATATAAAATTATTTTCAAGGAGATGTAACTCTCTCTCGATAGAACTTAATGCAATAAGAAATATACCGTTTCATTTGGATTTTTATAAACATTATTTTTGATAAGAACAATCAATTTTGTAGATCATAAGATTTTGGAGTTATTCTTGAAAAACTGTTATAAATCAACCAATTATAGGTGTTATTTGGAATTTTTATTTTATCACCCCTGAGAGGGTGGGGGAGATGTAACTCTCTCTCGATAGAGCTTAATGCAATAAGAAATATACCGTTTCATTTGGGTTTTTATAAACTTTATTTTTGATAAGAACAATTAATTTTGTAGATCATAAGATTTTGGAGTTATTCTTGAAATAACTGAAAACATAAATAACTGTTCTTATAACAGTTGAAAAACTGTTATAAATCAACCAATTATAGGTGTTATTTGGAATTTTTATTTTATCACCCCTGAGAGGGTGGGGGAGCGCATATCTGCACAATATAACTTTTGTTGTATGGGTTATTATACAACTTAGTTCAAATTTTCAGAAAAATTGATGTCTTGAAAAGTTTCAGAGGTGAAACCCTTCGGTTACTGGACTATAAGATTATTTGTAAATTCTCCATCGTTTTGTTTCTAACAAAACTATTCATCAAGATACTATCATAGGCATCAAATGCATTTTACACAGTAGCTGAAAATAGGTGCTTCATAATTTCATAGTAAAAATCCAAAGAAAATTATCAAAAAGCAATCCAGCATTATTATTTTTGTATGATTTAAAAATTTATTTAGCAATTTCCTATACTTGTACATGTCAATATTTGGCTTATTGACACTTTAAATATTTGTCCTTTTATGATAAAAGCAAAAAGTTGCAATACAGGCACTGTTCCATGCAAACAGAAACAAGCACTGATCCTTCAACTTTCACTCCACAAACTAGAAAACGTTGAAGTTAGGACTTGCACCACTATGCTTCATACCAGTGCCTTATACAGTTACAGCCCGAACTGACGTTCCTTGACATTGTACCTAGCCATAGTACAACACCTTAGCTTAGACCATTCGTCTATTTCAACACCAATCTTATTGAATGTATTGTACATTTTACATTGAAATTCCATGTACACTACAAAAAACAACATAAGTATATGTGCTGTCTGTATATTGCTTATAATAGTGTACATTTTGTATACTTATGTATTTCTTACATTTTCTTCTGTCGATTGGAAACACTTTTTATTAACTTTTCACAAAAAAATGAGAGTACTGTGAGCGGTTTTAAGGCTATATGGATATTTGTACTTCGCCTCAAAGTAACACTCTCACGATTCCCTTAGTTACAGTTATGAACAGAAACACTAGTTACAGCCAACTGGCCTGACATCATTTGTAAAAATTGTTTTATCCTTAAGAAGCTGATCATCAAGATGGGTAATATGAATTTTGAATGAATGTAAATGAGCGAATGTTGTCTTTGTTCCAAACTAAGGCCTTTCCATAGAAAGTGTCATTTAATTGATAGTCGGATGAAAAATAAACAGCTGGTGGTTTTTAGCCAACCCCTTTCAGTTTTTGTTTACTCTGATTGGGATCGAACTAGGAACCATTAGGTTATGAAGTTGGCTTTACGGGTGTTAATCTAGGCACCCAGTTGAGCGCTCCAAGGATGTTCTAAATGTTATTGCAACTGTCACTAGGCGTAGCAACGATCCTGCCTCACCAACACACACAAAGTGTGTTCTCCTTCCTCTGTCCACCCCACAAATTTTACTAAAGTAGTTGACTCCCTCATTAATAGTAGACACTAGCGATGAAGTTTTGATTTATCATTTATCTACTCAACACTTGTCATTTATAGAAAAATAATAGGCTAACTTTAAAAATTTATTTAGGCTTTACTTTACACTAGGTTGATGGTACCTTTTGTCACTATATTCTCAAAACGCTAATTCTTATACATAGTACACGAAGCCGTTTTTGTCAACTTCTCCCTTATTTTTTGAAAAATTTTAACAGTTGAGGTGTCAAAATATTTGCCTCTGTTCGTAGTTGTGCAGTAAGGTCTTACTTCATCAATATTTTCACCCTGAAGGATATGGGAAACCCTCAAAGTATGTTTTTCGGCCAAACATGGAGAGATTTAAATGAATAAAAAAATAATAGCTGTTGAAATGTAAATAATGATTTCCAAAGTTTTAACAGCTGTTTGAATGGAAAAATTGATGTTCCTAATATTGAGGTTAGATCATTCATAAAGTTAAACCAGGGAAGATTGACGTGCAATGAATGACCTCAGAGCTAAGCTTTCCCCTTAGAAAAACTAAATTACAAAGGAGTTACTATAGGAAATTTTAAGAGGTAAAATTAAAATTACCTGTCTAACCGAAGTTTTTGAAAAAATAAATCTAGTTACTATTATCTATACTAAATGTGCTTATGTTATATTTAGTTTTATATATCTATTTTTGTTATGTTATATTCTTTAACCCTTTCGATGCCGCTGTCCGATATATCGGACAGCGGTAGTTACGCTAAAAATGCCGCGGTCCGATATTTCGGACCGCTCGTAATTTTTTTTTTTCGATAAGGCATTTTCGTTAATATGCCACATATAAGGTACCAATCTGTTGAGAATTGATTATAGTACTCAGAAAAAGTGTTTTAACATCTTTTAAATACGCGTTTGTTGAAATATATTTGTCACACTTGAAATAATCGCTCAATTGTGACAAATATGTGATTTTGTACTGTCGAAAAAAATTACGATAAATCCTGGGATTTTCAAGGTAAGACTTTGAAATTTGGTATGCATGTTAGTAATTAAATTTTCTTTCAAATAAAGTCACTTTTATAGCCCTAGTATTTTTGTTGTATGGTCTGAAAAGTTTCAAAATTGAAAAAAAAAATTTAATTTTTAAAAAAAGTTGATTTTACAAATTAAAACCAATATTTTATTTAAGAAAATATATAAGTAGTAAAAAGAGCATTTCAAAACAAGAAAAACCAAAAAATAAATATGAAAATATATTCAAAAATAACAAAGTTAGAACAAAATAACATAAACTATGCATATTCACTAAAAATACCCCCGGCATTTCTCACATACCAAGGGAAAATATGCCCGGCATCGAAAGGGTTAAAACAAAGAGTTTCTTTCATCTGAACATTTTCCAATAGTTTATGGGTTTGTCAGGCATAGTAAAATGGTTTATACTATGTTTATATTTATATCGCATTGCAAAACAGGAATTTAACTGTTGTTAAATATTTGTCATGAAATAATATGCTCTTCACTAGGTGTTGAAATAATTCTTGTTATATTAATGTACATAGATTCATTATTCTTTAATATCTACTTTACCAAATTATTCCGTCATAGGGCTAAAAATATAACAAATGTTATTTCAAAAATCATTTAATTTGTACAAAAGAAAAGGGACTTCTTATCCAAATCAGCAGTAGATTCACATATACATAAAACCTATAATTATTTACAAAATGTACTAACACAGTTAAATTCTAAATAAGATGGTATTAATTAATAGTGAATGAATCACTATACAATTAACACATGAACATGAACCAGTTAATTGCACAGGAACTCTTTATACAAAATCTAAACAAATTACAGCTAATTCACACTAGGAGTGTTTCCTCAATGTTCCTGGATCATTTAAATCTTGACATAAAATTAGCTCCTGAAGCTTCACATATAGATAAAATTGAATCTGAAACAAATCAAAATTAAATTAAATTATTTTTCTTCTTAATGATCTCTGAAAATACACAACATAGTTTCCTAACAAATTTGCTACAAGCAACAACAGGCAGTAGTCTGGTGAGATGTGCTGGAGCAACACTTGCATTTCCCCTCAGCGAATGAGTTAAATAGTACGTTAACTGTGGCTAAAAATGACAAGCAACTAAAATATCGCTTAACACAAGTTTAAACCTTCAAAGTAGTTTTTTATGTTTGACTTTTTACTGTCCAAATATTAATTTTCAAGTTCATTGCATGCATTTTTGTTGTGTCCAGTTATTTATATACCATTTAATGAAATGTACACCTATGTAGTCTAAATCAATACAAATTACATCTAAATTTAAAAAAATAAGAAAAACGTCTCCTCTTCTAATCATCAATAAAAAATTGTAAAACAAGATGGAGACTGTTTAGTTAAACAGTGGCAAAGGGCACTAGGCCACAAACCAGTGCTTCAATACATATTCAAAAGTACCAGCCACAGCTGGATTCGAACTGACGATTCTTAGCTTGTCACAGTATGCCTTAGGCCGCTTGTTCTTTTCAACACCGTCGGTGACTGTGTATTTTTGCATTAATAGACCATGTATGGCATTCTGCACCTGGTAAAAAAATGTGATCTATTTTGGTAAACATTTACCATCCTCAAACCATAGGAACTCACAAAGGAATCATAATCAATGGCGTAACTATAAAAGACAACCCCCCTAAACCATAAAAATATTTGTATAACCCAACTTGATTTTTAATACACCACTGCAATTGAATATTACTAGCTTTAATTTTCATTTTTTTTTTTATTTTAGTTCATTTACTTAATTTATGATAAAGATATAGGTTACTTTAAACATCAACCAAAAAAAGACAAAAACATTTCAACCAAATATGTTGAGTAGACTGAGATATATTTTTTTAAAGAACTACAAAATAGGCAACTGCTCTGGTGTTTTTTAGCACTACTCTACCAATATTGAGACTACGTGTACAAACTCACAACTCCAAAAATGTGCGGTAGCCAAAGGGTTAAGTTATCATGGATCAGGTTTCACCTGCCGAAGATTAAGTCTACTGTCTGACCGCGTTAAGAATGGCTGTGGCAAAGTTCACTGGATTGCCTGAAAGGTTGGATCTGTTCGTTTACCAATAAGAGTAAGATTGTAAACATATGTTTACGTCAGGTTTATGTTTAGGCCAGCCTAGTGGGTAAACCAATTAAATTAATTACTATTACTTGCTGTATTATGAATAACCTCAGTTTTTAAGAAATTTTATAAGTTCAATTTACAAATAAACTTCAGCCAATTTGCAAATTAACTTTTCTTTATAAAACGTTTTCTTTATGACCTTTTAAACCTCGTCATATTCATTTTGCTTATATTTAGGAAAATAAATATAAATAAAATAACAAACAAAATAAAGCACACTAAATACACTTTATTCATAGTAATCACAAACTTGAAAATTGCAATTCTTATTTTAAATTATTTGAACAACATCTTGGAGTAAACAATAAACATGGCTGTGTCTAAATAATTTACCATATGTTTGTATTAAAACCAAACAAATCCAACCTCACCAGCAATCCAGTGTATTTTCTCACACGCATTTTTAACGTGGTCAGACAGTATGTTATATAACTATTCCAAAAAACTAATTTGCTCAAGCAATATTTTGTTTAGTTACACTTATAATACATTAGTTATTAAAAAATGACTAATGGAACATATATTATCATGAGTGGATTTTCAACCACCATAATAATCATGATTTAATTATAATTAACCTAGAAATAATTGGGGGTAACCTGTTATTGACCAAACCTACTAAAAATACAAGCTTGTTACGTTACTTTAAGTCACTGGTATTTTTGAATCTATCACTGAAGTAACAGATATTTAAAAATCCCCCAATCAACAGTCACTGGTGGATAGTAGCTTAACCCTTGGACGTAGCCTTTTAGCAATTTTTACAAGTATTGTATTCATCTTCATTTCAGTGTAGAGCACATTTCTGTTATTCCTTACCAAGGTGGTTGCAAAGTAACAAATAATGAGTTGTTTTGATTTTTAACCTGTTTTAATTTCCTTGCAAAATAAAAATAATACACAACAACTTATATTTAAATTATTATCTAGTTACTTTGCCTGATTATCTGATTTAAATAATATATAATACAACTGGGGTTAAAATAAAAATTCGACATATTTCTACAATATCTTTAAATACCACTTACAATTTTTTGTGCCACATAACGATGCAACATGTGAATAGTTATAAAGCAAGAGGCAAACTAAAACTTATTGGTTTGTCACGTTTAACCCAATTCGAAATTGCCTTTTCAACAATGGACAACTCTGAACAAGCCTTCTCCAAAAGGCATAACGTCAAATAAATAATGTCTATTTTAAGAGATAAATAATTATATTGAGAAAACCAGCTGTTACCCCAGTTTCAAAAATACAATGCTTATCCATACATTTAACTAATTTGCATTTTCAAACAGTGTATTCTTGTTTTGAAATAAGTAAATAGCCAAATTTATTGCAAAAAATGTTTCCACACATACCCTACTTTACTAACCTGAGTAAATAAAACACCAAGTGAAGTAAACGTACTTTACCTGCAAAGAGCTTGAGGCAACGAAGAGATTATTGGGCCATAGCCTTGAGCATTATCATAAAGTTCAAAGAGAGGGGCAGCCACGAGTTTATAGTTCTTTGGGACTGCAAAAAGCGCTGCAGAAAAGAAACATGTGATTAGTAACCACACCATCTTAAAACCTAAATATTTAATATTTTACTTAACATTGTCAGTATACTTTCTGTTGAAGCATCAATTTATTCAGGAAAATAAAAATTGAGAGAATATTTAATGAAAAATATTTAATTTACATTTTTTTAAACTGTGTACACGAATTTACATTACTAATAAAAATTGTTACATTCTTTTGACATAAATTCTCCAATTAGCCTTCAAATTAAGAACTAACTTTAAACATAATTAAATTCTCGTCGAATATACATTTGATTATCCTTATTTTTGTGCATATCACATTAGTTTTTAGTAATGAATGATTTAAGTTAATTTAACCTCTACTAAAAGAGATATTTTAAATTACTTAAAGATACAGAATCTTTAACAATTTGCATCATATACACTCAATGTTTCAAAATTATGTCAAAAACAAATGTAAATTGAAACGTATGAATCAACTTACATAAATTTAAAACAGATATACAAGACATAGAAGATTACAATTGTAGTTTAAACATGAATAAAATTATACTAAATAATGCACATTAAACAAATTGTTATAACATTGATTGTGAAAAGGATACAGCTATCAGCAGATGAGATGCTTATATATCTTTTTACCTTTAGATAAATATTACAACCATAAAAGTGAAATGATAATCCAAATGCTACATTAGTAACAGTACTTCATTTTGTTAACCATTAGATATATATATATAAGTAATTAAAAACACTGACAGTATACAGATGTATATTCAAAATGGCTGACAATATAAACATGCCATGAGTCATAATACAACAATAAATTGCATTCATAACTATAAAAATTTCACAATTAACTTAAATATAATAATTTTTATTACTGTGTTAAAATTATACATCATTAGATTGGATAAGGACATAAATTTTCCCAAGTGTAGATGAATTTTACTAGATCATATGCTAGTTTTTACGCAAGATTTCATGATTTTAGCCCGGGACAGATTTTATTTAGGTGAACGATTATAAAAAAAATAAAAGTTCATTTGAAGTCCTGTTAGGTATGTTTCTAGTTAAAATCACACAAGTATATCATAAAAGAGGGGAGCAAGTTTCAAAAGTGGTAAAGCTGGCTGACATAACCTACTATCTTGATTGCTGCCTAAATAAAACTACCAATTCCATTTTCAACAATTTATTGGATGTACATTTTTTTATTTTTAGAAAAACTACAAACTGAAGTGAAAACATCTGGCTCGTACACCTTTGATTATTGAATCAGATATTAAGATAACAACAATTCATAGATAGTAAATCCAATATAAATTTATTTTCAATTTTTATTGACTAAAAATTGATATTGGATAATTGATAAAAATAAAAATTGGAATCAGATATTGACTAAAATTCCTTTACGTTATGAATTGCTTAATTTTGGGACAAATATGAGACTCATTAATAATATGTTTATTACACTGTAGAAATTCGTTTGTTCAACACTTTATAGACTTAGGGAGTGTATTTAAGTAATTAAGGATAATCCTACTCGATATTTATATGTATGCCTACATGATATATTGTGTGTATGTATGCACGGGTGTGTACATAACATACATTTATATTTTTTTCCGTGATTCCATCTTCTTTTTATACAGGCTAATTACTTCCGACCCCCTTCTAAATTAATATAAAAAAATTATGGCCATACAGTTTTATACTATTTGTCATACAATTTTTCTTCTTTTTTGTGTATCAAATATTATTTTTTCTGTTTTTATTACTTGTACCAATCATTATATAATAAAGATTTAAATTGATTTGTATGATAGGAATTGTACTGTAAATATGTTATATAATCTTTGTATGTAATGTATGAATAAACAGATTTGATTTATATGGAAAGTGTGGCTCGGAAGGAAATTGTTCTCATTGATAAATCAACAGTTAATCATAAAACAAAAGTAAAAGTCGCTAATCTACTTACATTTTAACGGTTCACAAATGTAACTTTGGAAGATATTTGGTTATATTTTTAACTTTGGCTCTGCCAATACGGACGGCCCTTTACATGCAAGTTCTTTTGTGCGCGATTGTTCATTCTTGTGCAGCATGTGTTTTTAGTTAGACGCACTTTCTTTTGTGTATACAAAAAGCCTATAGCGTTAGCATAGAGAAATTATTTTGATTGTACACAAAATGTTTTTACCAGTTGATCTAAAAATCTATTTTAGGGAAACCTGAGCCCAATAAGTGGTTTTTTGATAAAAAAAGTTTGTGTCTGTCTGTATGTGCACTTCGCATTGCATCAGAATTTTCTCAAAAATGGCTCAAACGATTTCGATTAAATTTTCAATAATGATGCAAATTACAATTAATAATATTTTGTTTTGTATTAATTAGTTACTACCCCACTAGGTTCGGGCTGGAGGAATTTTTGTTCTTCTCAGAATTAACATTTAAACTAAAACACATGTTAACACAGCGGACAGAAGCTACAGCAAAACTGTGTATTCCACACGCTCCAACTCATTCCACTTTCACACGGTTTATCATGTGTGAATCGCCTTTAGATGTACATTCTTTCCTTTCTAAGGAATTGAAAAGGGGATTAGCGTGCGAAAGAACGTGTGTTCGAAAAACTTGCAACTTGAGCAGAAAACGCAATCACGTGTACTTGAATCGGTGTGATTTCTCACGATGCAAACCTGCACACTCGCGAAAGAATGTACGTGTAAAGGGCCCTATTGGCACTGAGGGTCATGTTGATTGTTGAACTATAAAGGACTGTTAATATCGAGTCAATTCGAATATTCCTAAATAGCAAAAATAACTGGATGTAAGCTTTGTTCTTACACAAGCTAATCTCTAGCAACTCACAGCAGAATGTCTGATCTGCTGTTTTGATAGGCCACTAAGGCCTTACCATAAACATAAGGCTTTGTTGACACTTCATTTTCAGACGAGTGCCAACTTAGCTCGATACACCACAGTAAAGTCACTGACTTTATAACCTTCCCTCATATTTTTGTAACCACAGAACTCAGATTTATTAATAGCTGTCAATGTTGTTATTCTTGAAGTCATTGCACATTGTAAGGTAAAAACGACCTGTAGAGGAAAATTACGGCAGCCCCACATATAGTGGTCATTGAGAATGATACATTTAGCTTTATTTCGAGTGGTTGAATTTACCAGCTAATAATTGTTATTTGTATATATATACAAATAAAAACTATATGTATATAATTTCAAAATAAAACCAACACAAATATGACTGTTGCATGGAGCGAACAATCTCACGAGCTTGTATTTTGACAGAAGGACACAAACACAAAGGGATTGCAGCTGGCTTGAAATTTCTCAAGCATGATGGTTAACTCCTTAATTATATCATTACTTGTGATTAGACTTCCGATTTCACTCCAGAAATAAAACGCCAATCTATTGAATGGTATCTTTCACAATTCCTCAGAAAAAAATTGCCTAATAAATTTTGAGCACCAGAAGAGTGTAGGATAAACGTTTTTTAAATCGTAAGTTTTTCCTACTTATCAGCTGGACAACTAGATGGCATTGCAATAAGACTAGCACTGCATAAATGGCATTGATAGTGTGATATCTTTATCAAGAGTTTCTAACTAATACTAGATTCGATCAATTAACTCTGCAGGTGTGCAGGATTGACTTACAGTTCAATTTTCAACAATCCAGAGTTGATATCTTTAGATTTACTTACAGGCAATTATTACAACACTCAGAAGCGGGCAAACATTTATGTCAGTAAGTCAGACAGTGATTCCAATAAGAATGATATTCATATATTTTTTCAAAAACAAATTCATAAGTTAAAAAACCGCAGCAACACATTTTGGAAATTATCACCAGCATACGTCTATGGTTAAGATTCTTAACACACTTAGTGCTACGTGCCTGTAAAGTCGGTCACGCCGTTCTAATACACCACTAGTGACTGTGTGGCCATCTAGTCTAATGTTTGTTGTTGAAAAATTATAAATAATACTATACAAAAATGATGTGGTGTATTAGAAACACGATTCAAAAGATTGTATTTATGCTCTACGAATGCCCTGACCAATATGAATTTTGTTCTGTAGTATGTTTTGAAAAATTTCTCAGATGAGACTAATTGTAAAATGATGTTAGAAATGGACCTTAAAATAGTTGTTTTGTAATACTTTTCAAGCGTTTACTTAATTCCTTGTACTACCAACAAAATAAAGGAGTCCTTCCTAATTTATTACAAAATAAAGTGGTCTAAAAGTCTTGGACATTAATTTCTTTAGTAAAGTCATTTGCCAGGGGCAGATGGCCTGCTATACATAAAAATGTATTTTGAGCTTTCCACATGTACAGACTTCTTCTGTTAGTCATAAATTGACACTACACAATCACAAAAATAAGTTAAAGAAAAAAAATATGAGCCATTAAGATCGACTGACATCAAACTGAATGGCTACTACACAAAGTATCAATGTTCAATAATAGATAGTTGGACATCATGAAATGTTTCCTGTGGGCTTAAAAGCAGGGTTAACCCAAACTACTATACATTCTTCACATATTTCCTTTTATGTTACTCTCATGCCGAACTGGATTGTGCCTAATAACCAAGATTTTTAGATCCAAAATTTCAATTTCTTTATTGCAGATAGTAGTCGGTCACTATTATATTGCAAAAATCACAATATGTAAAAAAAAACTAACTGAGAGAGTTGCTTGAATATGCCTGCTCTTTTTTCAGGAAGCTGTTGATTGACTTGACAGAAACCTACGATTGCAACTGTTGGAAACAGTGAACGCGACTTCTCTATTCTTGAACAAGCAGTTAAGAACCACTTTTAAGCTATAACGGCGGATTAAAATCAGCAATATTAGTTCCTTTAATTTATCACTGCATGACTCATAGACTTTAAAGTATAAAAACATTTCCCATTTTCATTAACCACACCTCCTACAAGCTCACACTATGTGGGTGAACTAGGCCATAATAAGCATTCTTAGCACTTCTGTGAGCAGAATTTTGCTGTTCCACAAAGCATTAATATTGTTTTAATTTTTAAGATGTAAATTATCAAGATACGGGCAAACAAGGATTTTGAACTATTCATTTAGCAACATAAATTAATAGCATTTTGACAAATACAGCATGAATTGGTTCCTTTCAAAATTTGTTTTCTGATTGGGGTAGAACTGAGAACATTTAGATTATGTAGTTGGGCTTTAATAACCGATGTTTGATGTAGCTTTACTATGAATACCACCTTCCCAGGAAAGCTCTTTATCTTGGTGTATTCAAAGGAACTTGGCTTCCTTGAGTAATCATTAAAAAAGGTGTAAAATTTAGACAATCTGCTGTAAAATCTGAACGGAAAAGCAGACTTGATGGTTCGAAGATCCGCTCGATAAATATATATTACTTTGGCCAGATAACATCTTCGAAACACCAGATCTGCCATTTCACCCGTAAACAAACATATAACAAAACCAAAGTCACCATGAACGGGTTTGGAATGAAGCATTAAAGATATAGATTCTTAGGAAATATTAAAATCAAAGCACAGAGGAATACAAATCTAACCGACTCATGGATACTTTAACAAGATGACATCAGTCCATTTCTTGAAGATATTTTAAAAACATCTTTAAACAAATTAGATCTGCAAAAAAGAATATACGTAGAGTTTTCCGTTTTAAGTATACAAGTGATGAAAAATAAACCTTAAAAAAAGTGACTCAATTTAATATATAGAATATATGTCTTAAAACACCTTAAGTAAGATATTTTAACTGCATTAAAGAAGCTCAATGTTGTAATTAAAAATAACTTTGGAAACAAACTTTTAGTTTATATGTAACCAAGTAAACCTTTATACATAGTTCTTGATCAGGTTTACATTTTACAGTGGTTATATAAGGTGAACTATGTGGAAAACGAGATTGGCTAGACTGTACAACAACTAAACAAATACATTACAACCATGTTCTCTGTACACAAAAAAACTCACTACTGGAATATCTATCGTAATATAATGACAAATCCATTAACAAGAACATTTACACTGCACTTACAATATGTACACGCTGCAATAAAAACATCAACACAAACGTCCGGGATGTATACATAGAAAGTAGGGTGTCCAGAAAAAAGGTGAATACATAATTAACACTTACCTTATAATATTATACAACACTGAAATTAAAAACAATGATTTGTATAGGTACAAAACTGTTTAGGTAGCAAAGATCTTAAAATAAGAACCATTTAGTCATTCTCTATAAAAAAAAAAAAATAATAATAATAACTTGTATAGTTTATTAATTACTCGTTTTTTTATTAATTACTTTTTTATGTAATTTGAACAAAAAAATTTAAAAATATATTTTTTGAGATTTGGCAAAACTGAACAGAAATAGTTTTGAACCCTTAAGATATACAGTCAGTACACTTTACCCAATTTCTAGAACTTCTAATTAATATCGTGGTATAAAACAATAATGTGTAATCTGTCAAAATAAGTAATGTACATAGAAACAATATGAAAAATATGTAGTAAAATATGAATTAAATATAATTAATTAACATTAAAATATCTGGACACCCTTTTGGAATCAATTCCTGTGATAATAAGTAGTTTTACATAAGAACTTTTTCCGACAAACTTTCTGTACAACTATTCTTGTAAACAATAGAAGGGACAGAATAAAAAAATGATATTAATAAAAGTAATACAAGCACACATAACAAACATGAAAGGTTTAAACATAAGTCAGAACGTGCTACTTGGAGATCTCTTCGGGAACCAATGGAGTCACCATTACAATAACAATCTTGCTAAGAACTAAATTGAGCCCATGTGCACATTATTCTAACCTCAAAATGTATTGGTTTAGCAAAATGGACACTAATATAAGAAATGCAAACAATATGCTGGTAACAAAAAAATGTATTTAACGATATTTAGAACACGATATTAAAGCAATCATTACTGCACAGACTGAAAAATTTAAATTGTAAATAATACAATAATTAAAAAACTACACCCTTAATAAATTAATACAATTTTTAATTTTATTCAATTATTAGAAGAGTGAAATAACAAAAATTATAAAAACACACTGTTGTTAAAATCAAAATTGTTAATACAGGAATATACTATAACTGATTAGTTGTAAAAAATATAAATACAAAATATTTTTTTAATTGAATGTGGCTTACCGGCAAACACAGTTTGCCTTTTGTCATTTATTGGAAACAATTTTTGTTTAAGTTGAAAGTAAAAACAGTTAAATATTATTTGTTTACAAGAAGACAAAGACAGAAAGTTAAAATTACATCAAAAGAGGAAATAAATTGAACAACTATTCTTTGAACACTCAGCCTGCTAAATTCATACATCATTAATAGACCTACAAATTTAGTAAAAAAAAATAGCAACATGAAAAATGTTAGATATTTACAATATTTATATAAATATCTTAATTAAGTCAACGAATCAAGAAGTTGAATATATAAATTACAATGTTGCTGATAATTGATAAATTTATAAATGCTGTGGTCTTTATATATAACAAACTTTACGAACATTGTGAAAAAGAAAATACAATAGCTGTTGTCTGAGGCAACAATTTATGAGTTCAAACTAGTGTATGATAGCAATAATATACTGTGACATGTGAGTCCATTAAAGTGCAACTCAACAGTTCAGTTCAAAATAACACTATATGATATTTACAGATTAAATTTGGAGCGCTATGCCTAGGATTTTAGTAGTAATGAAAGGAAAAGAAAGCAGCATACCTGGTAAACTGTAGATAGAAATAAACTCAAATCACGAAGAAAGAACAGGTTAGTGATATATTTCACTGAATGTGATGTGAATGTGTTCCTATCTACAGTGCACCAGTTTACCAGGTATGCTGCTTTCGTTTTCTTTCCATTTTTTATAACGATTATTCTTTTAATGGTCCTTTAACTTGTTTGGTGTTTTTGACGATTAATCTTCTAAATACAATGAGAATGTATTCAGAAAAACAAAAGTGTGTTCGTAATTTGGAGCTGTGCATGTAGCTACTTGCCACAGTTTTTACTACTTGGCAGTCAACATTTCCGCAAAGTTGTTACTAACCTGTGTTGAAAGTTTATGAATAGTTGAAAATAACTTATTAACTTTCCTATTCCTAAGAGAGTAAGGGATTGCTGTCCCGAAAGGATATCTTGCTTGAACTGCTAAGAGTACAATGTCTGACAGGAAAGAAAAAGTTCTCGTAATTTGAACTCCAAGCGTACAATACCCTCCCTACGAGTGTCAAATTTCTAGAATATCAGAAAATAGTTCATTTATTGTTTCATTTATGACTTGAGTTATCTTGAAAACCAGTGCTAACTGAAGATAACTTTTAAATAAAGATATTATTTTTTTTAATAGAAAGTTCCTTTGCAATAATTCATTGGAAAAAAGAAATCGTAGAGACATGGCAACTACAAGGGTTTAAACGTGCATTAAAATTACATAAAAGACGTTATAAATTTTATAAGTTTTTATTTCTCATTGGATTCTGTAGTACAGGACCTCCTCACTGAACGATAAATATCTAGAAACGACACCACCTAATATACTTTCCCTCAATTCCTACACGAGACATACTACGGCAATCTTCAATATATTTATTAAGTTCATTCATCGATTCTTCACATATAACTTTCCTTCAGCATTAAACCATGCATCATATACGAATTTATCTTTCTAATATTTATAGATCATAAGCAATGTCTTCAATTGATAAATATAACGATTGAAAAGAACAATGATAAAAAATAATACTAACTAACGTTATAGGTGTATGAATATAACAAATAAAAAAGAAATAAGATTTTGGATTAAGGAAATGTTTATAGTAAAAACCCCGTTGATAGAATTGTATTATTGCATGTATGTATCACAAACATTTACTGACTGAATTTGTTTTAATGAAATTCAATTTTAAACTTATCTAAAAAAAATAACATTCTATTAACTGTAGTTTCAATTATTAACAACATGCTGAAAAATCTATTTTCTAATATGAAAATAAAAGTTAGAACAATACAAAATTACTAATCGTATAATATGTTAAGATCTGCAGATGGTTTTACGAAAATACAAGTCATTCTTAGATGAAATATAATACATTCCTTTAAATAAACTCCTTTGTTACAATGTATTCATAAAACTATACAAACCAATAATATGTTCCCTTAGCTTAATTTGACCGAGGATGTGATCAGGATAACTATTCCTTAGTTTACCGTTAACAATGAGTGGCATCTAACAATTTTGAAATGTTTCATACATTTCTTAAATTCATGACTACCGTTGAATTTCAACCAAATGGAATGCACATGAACTCAATTACAGTTAAATACATAAAATTGGTGGATGAGTTGCAAATATGGAGTTCGGACTCAGTTCCCTCCTCATCATCAGGAAACACTGTGAAATAGAGACAAGTGTGAGTTAAGTGCGGATGATAGACTACTACCTAAAGAAATGTGGCAGTATAACGCTTACTAAACATGAGCAATACTGATGGTAGTAACACTCAATACTTTACGATGTTGGTTACTATCAGATGGTATCTCTATGCAGTTCATACTTACCAAACTTTACATAAAATGGAAAACTAAACGTTTTCCAAAATTTGTGAAATAATAATAAAATCTTTGATTAACGACAAAATTTATTTACTGTTTTACGTACGTCCCAGTCATAGAAAAAAAGAATTCCATCCTGAAAAACATTTGATTAAATCAGTGATATTAGCAGAAATATTTATATCAATGAACTAAATCTAACCTAATCCTTCTAAATATTCTACTGTAATATTCTAGAGTAAAATCGGAACAGTAATGCAGTTTTTTTAAATGGTGTTTTAATTAGCATATTACGTGTTGGTAGGAATACAAAACAAGTGAACCACGTTTGCCACAATCTATCATCATAATGGTGGTACATTTTTATTGATACTATTTGTGCCAATGAATTCGAATCTCTATAAGAAGTGCAGACATGGTAAATATTCAGCCAAGTGCCGAGGTAGTTCGATCAATGGCCGGTAGATGGTGCGGAGCATACTTTCCTTCAGGACAGTGTGCATGATAGACACACTATGTTGAATCGACTATGTTTGTCTTTGTTGCACCATCTGCTGACTGTCTCTCTCACACTCTCTTACTCAAATCAGAGCACTCTCTTGGCAACTTATACTTTTTGCCTTAAGTTCTGTTCTTCTTATAGAGATTTATATTCAATGTTTGTACTGTTTGACATTCACTTGTTTTCTGTTTAATTTCTATAGAAACAAATCTTATAATAGAATAGAAATCATAAAAAAATAAATGTTTGCTAAAGATGAAAGATATAGGTACTGCCATTACTACACCAGAAAATGTTAATTGCGAAAAACGAGGAAGATTGTTTTCCACAAAAGATAATGGCCTAACCTTTCTCCGCTAGTTGTACCAGGAACAGGCGTTTGTGCTCCTTAGGTTTGGTAATATGTGGAGGGACGTAGGGATATTGAGGAGGCTCAAAATTGGGCCTCCACCAGTTTCCAATGGTGTCTTCGACAGTCCAGTCCTGTTTTACTCCATCTTGTCTGCCCAGAGTCTGGAACATGTACGATTTCAAATGAACAGATACAAATTTTACATTTACTTTATTACAAATTAAAAATTACTTATGACGGCTAGTCTTATAGTTTTCTTAATGTTCTATTGAAAGATGTTAAACCTGGATACCTTTTTACAATTGAGCACAAACGTCATCAAAATTTTCTGTTAAATTTACATTCTAGTACAGGTTTAAGCATGTTAAATTCATGTTCAACACACATTTTGACACTGTTTAAAATATCACCACTGAATCTTTCTTTTTTATTTCACATTATAACTTAATCTCTAACACATTGGTTTGTAGTGCATTTTACTTGTGCAAAAAAGGATTAAAAATGTAGGCTTTAACAACATATATTATTTAAAGGTTGAATTGGAGAAGGATTGTACCCAACAAACTGGCATACAGTGATGCGGGTATTTTTAAGTCGTCTCACTTTCATTTTCAAAATATTGCTTCAGATGGAAGACTATTGCTGTTAAATGTGTTTGACAGTTCCTCAGTGATTTTCGTTTCCTAATCAGCTATTTTTGTTGCGTTCAGTGGTTTTGCAAACACAATTTTTCTAATATTTCACCTTACCTCTTTTATTTTGTCTATATACGGTAGGATTCACCACTTGTTTTATATGCAGAAAGTATAATTCACTGTTGCTACCGAACAAGATAATTGTATTCCTCCAGCCGACTGAACCATCTGCATAAGATCCTTTCTAGTGCAGGAAACATTTTACAACTTGACAGAAGAAAATACTGTATTATAAGGACTAATACCACATTTGTTGTACTAGGCGACAAAGAAAACACTGATCATTAGATCAATTTCTTTATATGATAAACAACTTTCTTCCATTATCAAACAACTCATATAATCTATTTTAAATCACAAAAGTCACAACAGTTACCACATTTAGTGCGAGTTCATAGCCGACTGAGCTGATAGTGTCATGTGGGGATGATTCACCAATAGAAATAGATGCTTTCGTGAGGGCCAATAATTCCTAAAATTTGTAATACCATAAACATGTCATATGATTTCCATATAGCATTCACTAAGAACCAATAGAGACAGTGATTGTTTCACCTTGCTGGTAAAACCTTGCTTCTTGCTGTTTTCTTGATCTCAATAACTTTATTTCATTTTTTTTAAATTTTTGACGACAAGACAAGCTCAGTTAACTTAGAGGCTCGGTTGATTGGAGTACGGATGATATGGATTCTACTGTATATTACATAAACTTTCCTTTTAGCTATAAAAAAATTAATCACAGTCACTTATGATAAAAATCTATTAGCTAAGGATACAATTTTAAAATACTCAATCTTTAATTAATGAGATAGTATTTCTTAGGCCTCTATAATGTTCTAGTGTACAAAACCTCCAGACCTGACAGTTAGAAACAGTACCAGTATTTTTCAAAATAACTTATCAGTTGTACATTTAAATTTCCAGCAGCCCAACAGTTCTTCAAATACAAACAACCGTTGGCTATTGTCCGGTCTCGAAATATGCATGAACTTGTAGAACCTGTCCAATATAAACTTAACTTCTCATTCATTAAAGCGAACTCTCATCCACTATACTTTTACCCTTAGCTCACTTATCATTAAAACAATTTTTCCAATATCAACTCATACCTCGGTAAGAAGCCTTTTTAATCCTTCAACTTCGTCTTCTCCTGGATTCAATTCCCCACCTGGCCTGAAAAAAAAACTCTCTATTGTTATTCATTGACGGTAAGTTAATATTTTTGGCCTGAAACAAAACTCTTTATTATTAATTGACAGCAATATTTCAAGCTTTTCTGAGCAGCCGTAGATAATGGGCAAACCTACCAGTCCAAATTTGATTCCCAAAGAGACCATAACAGTTTTTACACCACCGCTCTCGTGGTTCGAAATCATATTAAGCTGTTGGTCCCCAGGTTAAGTGTTAGAGAGGGCTTCTTAGGCCTCACTTTACCTGGTACAATAATACATTCTTTATATTTTAACTCACATCTTATGATAATTTTGTAGGTAACAAAGAACATTTTATTATTTACCAAAGTAAATGATGCATAAGTAATGATGAATAACTGCAAAAATATAACAGATAAAAAGGCCTAATATAATGTAAGTTTTTTTTTTAACTTTACTCGCCAGATTACATGGGCTTGCAAGCCTGTGAGTGAACCTTTATTCAACGAGTGAAGTACTGATAATTGGCTGTGGGGATTCAAACCTTGAATCTTGCTCTCTGCAGTCCTAAACCTTAGCCACTGAGCTGGCAGGTGTAATGCAGATACCTGTGCATTAGTAAATGGAATGAGATAGGATTGAGCTGAATAATGCGATCACTGTAGGAGCATCTCTTTCTCAGATCACAAAAGGGCTGGTTAATATTGTTAATTGAATTAACCTGTTTAAATCAAATACAGCAATGTATAATTCTGAAAATGAGTATGTTCACGCTAATGACAGTGAGACAGAAAAAAGAGACAAAGCTATTCAAGTGTACTTCGACCAGGAACAAAATCAAACAAACCCAGGCATATTTATGTTTATAACTCAGGAAGGTTTGTATATAATTGACAATTATTGCTTGAAGTATATAATCTATTAATATGTACATTTGTTTTCCATTTAACAAATGCATACTGATTAATCAATATAGGATGGTCACTAGGTAAAAGCTAACATTAATTAAATTCTATGCAACTTTTTCAACAATAATAAGCCACCAAAAAGAGAATTTGAAATTGCTCAAGTATCGATTTAGCATTGTACAATTTTGAAGTATCCCTGTCACATGCATTGGTAAGGATCAAACTTCTAAATACTGTAGCCCATTGGTGACTGAATAAAAAAAAAAAATATTTAGGCAAGTAACTAACTCAAGCTAAATAAATGGTACCAAGTAACTGGCAAAAACTTACTCCCTTCACTAGATTTATTTTATAATTAAAAATTAATTTTGTTTATTTATAAAAACAGAACTGGTAATCAATCACCCAACCAAAGCTAAAATCTCACAGTTAAACTAAATAATGTATAGTTTGCTTCAAGTCGCACGTTATTGTTGAATATGAATAATATATTGTTGAATTGAATTACAATTAAAGGATGTAAAACACACCTAAATAAAAACAGATGTTCAACTTATAAACATTTTTTTGGTCGATCACAATACTCTATGCTAACGCATATGTAAGAAAGTAAAATGAGTAAAGGAAGCTGGTTAGCCCGTACCTGTGGAAGGATGGAACTAATGCAATTGTACTAGTCAACATTCTGCGCCTAAACTGGGATTTGATCCCAGGCCTCGTCATCTCCCTGGCCACAGTAGACTATGACTTAGACCATTAGGTCACCAAGGCGCGACAAAACACGATCCAAAACAGATTCAGAGCTGTCTGCTAGAGCATTTTATGCAGCAATTTTGTAGTATGTAGCTGTAGTTTATTTTTGCCAGTTACTGCTCATAATAGGTGAGCTGACTAGTGAAAATTTTCTCTCAACCAATTAAAGTGCATGTTTGATGTACGTAATCAGTATTTAAACAATGTTAAATGTAAAGCGTCCACTGTCCATCATCTGTCTTAACCATACCGTCTACACTAACCATAACCGTCATTAGAGGGTTAAGTTTAATTACAACACAATAACACTTAATATTTACATCCCAACCACTAAACTTGACTAGGTTATTCAAATATTACTAAAACATGTTCAAAGGTCTTTTTTCTTTTAGTATATCCTGCATCTTTTCTAAAGCTTTTTATTAGACAATAGACAAAATTCTTTATTTACACATTTCTGGAGAATAGTAATGGCGTCAGGTACAATTATAGTTACTAAAATACAGGTTAAAGTAGTTGTTTAGTTAGCTTCTCTATTCAATCTGTAAGTGTAAAGTTTGGTGGTCGTAGAACTCCTTCTCTGAGTAGAATGGTCTTTCCAGCAGTCATCTGGTCAGTGCCTTCTTGAAGCATCTGGGGGGTTGTTGCTTCAGATATTCTGGCAGTTTGTTATAGTATAAAGCTCCTTTGTATGAGGGCTTTCTTCCAAAAAGGCTGAGGTGGTGGAGTGAAGTCTGTAGCGTGCCTCGTGTTGTATTGGTGGATGTTTCTATGTTTAGGTTGTTCTGAGGAGACAGCATGTAGAATCACTTCTTGGATGTATAGACCAACGATAGTGAGTATTTGGAGTTGTTTGAAGGTTTCTCTGCATGATTCTTGGAAGTGAAGACCTGCGAGGCATCTTATTGCTCGTTTCTGTTGCTTGAGAACTCTTTCAAGGTTTGTGACAGTAGTACCTCCCCATATTGCTAGGCAATATCTGAGGTGTGTTTCAAAGAGGGCGAAGTAGGCAGTTTTAGCTGGTTCAAGGCCACCAATCTGCTTAATCCTCCGTATTACATAGGTGCTTGTGCTGAGTTTTTTGCATAATTGGTCAGTATGGGGTTTCCAGGTTAGCTGCGAGTCAACTAGGATGCCAAGATATTTTGTATCATTTCTTGGTTCTATCCCAGCTAACATCGGGCCTGCGTTTTTATTTTTGGTAGAGAAATTTATTTGCACAGTTTTTTCTCATTCAAAACTAGGTCATTGAAAGAGCAGTACTGTTTGGTTCTGTTTAATGTGGTGTTTGTGTTTCTGTCAAGTTTTTCTATTGATTTATTTGTTAGTGTAATAACTGTATCGTCGGCATACATGACAGTGTAACAGGCATCATTCAGGTAGTTGGGCAGGTCATTAATAGAAATAGTACTGGCCCCAGCACGGATCCTTGTGGGACTCCTCTCTGTACATCGAAGAGCTTTGATTGGGCCTTCTGGTTTATGTTGTTTTTGGTGTGCTGGATCTCAACAAGCTGTTTTCTGTCGCTAAGATAGCTCCAGAATCAGTTTGCTTCCACTCCCTGGATTCCCAGAGTTCTCAGCTTTGAAATTAGTTGGTTGTGATTGAGGCAGTCGAAAGCCTTGCTGAAGTCCAGGAACAGGCTAGTGACAAAGCAGCCCTTATCCAGCTGATCAATGACGAACTCAGTAAGTTTTAGGTTAGGTTAAAGGGCACTAGGCCTGGAATTAGTATATTAGAGAGATAGGACATCAGCAAACTTACCTTAAAAGACAAGTTCACTAACATCAGAGTAGTAGTCACAAACACAAAGTAGACATAATCTCACAAATTTTCAATACCACAGGCATTTTCTTCAGGTGAGCAGAGGGAGAGAAAGAGAGAGATACTGTTTTTCAAGCTCCTGGTACTATCTTCCTCAGGAGTTCAGGATACTCACTGATCAAGTTTAAGCATTTTGCACACAAAAATATTTTTAATCATAATGTCTGAATCAGTATTAAATAGGCAGAAGGGTATGTAGTATATATTGAATTACTTACATATTGACATCCCTAGATTAAACACAAATAATTCTTTAAGTCATGAATATTTGTTGAATACATCTGTTTGAAAAATAAAATTTTGATTTAACACTTTATGAGATTGCTTACAATTTATGAAAAGCAAACGCCAAGTACAAGCAGAAAAACAGGCTAATAGGTTTACAATTATAAATTTATAAAGTTAGTGTTTATACACTACGGTACTCCTTTAGAAAAGATAAAGTATATTTTAAATAGTTTAAAAATATAAAATTACTTAGTTTGATCAGTAATTTGATTAAAAACTACTATTACCTTTAAAAATAATCCTTTAAAAACTTACAATTTAAAAAATGTTGTGCCAAGCTGCAATAGCAGTACATGAGGCAATCCATGTTCATGAACTAGTAACACTCCTTCTACACTCCTTCTCATGCCTATTTTATCAAACTCATCCCTCATTCGCTGGAATCGTGCAGGGACAGAGGGATCTTTCTCAAACAATGGTTCTTTTGTTCCAAACGTGTAATTTGTCAATGGATACCTGGAAAATGAACCAGAAAACAAATCAGAAAAATAAGTAACATTATACGAACTGTAACTTAAACATCATGCTATCACTACTGGAGGGGCATATTTTCAAGGCTAGTTAGGTTTGCTGCAAAACCTAGGGCTAATTTTACAAAAATATTTATATACTTTAAACAATTTTAAAACAGCCACAATAACAACAATAAACTATAGCAAAACTGCTTTTAACCTAAATAAATCATAACACAAGCCATTGCTGCAATCAGTAGTATCTTGGCTGTTGCATAGTTAGCCAAAGCAGGGCCTCTATCGCCAGTTCCTAAGCCATCCTCACCATAAGCTGTTAATAATATTAGCTGTGGAGTATGGGAAGGATGGTCAATAGAGTTGCATAGGTAATGAGCCTTTGCTGGCTCAGGAGCAAGCTTAGACAATTGCCAAATGTTCTCCAAAGTAAAGGACTCTGCAAGCGTGAAGAAATTCAATGCTTTAAAAATTGATCAAGTTAGAGTTGAGATTATGTTTTTGTTTTCCCGCCAACACCACTATACGTGTATGGCACTATAAATGTATGGATGGGCGGGTGAGTAAATACTACTGTAAATGTGTAGATAGGCGGGTGGGTCAACAACACTATACATGTATGGGTGGCGGGTCGGTCAGTACCATACCAGTACAATTATGGGTTCTTAACAGGAGTTCTCTTGGTCATTTGAGGTGTTAAAATTTACCTCATGGCAAGACTCCTGAAATTGGGAGGGGAGAAAGGCTAATGTATCACTCATTGTAAAAAGTAAAACTTAGAATGTTATGCTGTAGCGCTTGAAATATAACTTTCAAAATATTATGCTCTCTCTCAGCATGTTGCACGTGAGTGCCCACATACTAGCAAGTTGGCACAGCACTGAATGGTTTGACGTGTGGAAAATCAAACCAGATCTGATTGCCATTGTGCCACACAATGCACGCTGTGCGTTGCAAGTTGCTCTCCATACACTAGCACATTTCGTCAATACATGCACGGCTAGTATATGGGCCGCTTTGGAGATGAGAGTTGATAAGTTAGCAAATTTTTTCGAAAAATAGCATTCGAAATGGACATTAAATCATCCGCCTACTACCTTACCATGCACACTACAACCACATAGAACTTATGTAGGCTCAGGTAAAGAGAGAAGTTGCTACAAGGAACAGTACTTTTATGATAGCAGATGATGAGCGACTAATGAACTAAGGACTTGATAGGGTCACAAAAAAAGACTGGGAAAGATGCACCACACAGAGAAATTACATGATAAAGATCACCACCAACAGTCTGTAAACAACATGATTATTGAGCCATCCATTATTATTTTAGCTGAAGAGAGCTGAAGCACAGCCTCTTCCAAGAATGATGATGATAAATACTTAAAAGAGACGTGTAAATTGTGAATTCATTACTCGAATTACCATAGAATTTTAATAATTTTATGTTTTAGATTAACAAATTTATTTGTTTTATATTTAGACATAGCTCGGTATGGTAATAAAACCTTCAGGTAATATTTAGTTACAAAAATTAGGTGATCTAGATGTTTGAAACAAATTGAGATATCAAATGTCTGATTCAATTAAACAACTTTAAAACTAAAAATAACTGTAGTATTTAAAAATATCTTACTCAGCAAATTCATTAATGAAAATGTTGTATTTCATTGTTATGAATTTAGTTCACTAAATTAGCTGATATCCAATTAAAGATTAAATTGCTATTTATAAAGGCCACAGTTTAATTGAACTATAAAATGTGAGAGTTATATTAAAAAAAACTACCAAGTAGGCTAATTGAAACAAAGGTAGACATGTATTATTGGTAACTGTAATCTTTATATTAGATGACAGCCTTGTTTTACGTAAATCTACTCTGGTTATCGGTGAATGCTGAGCTAAGTAATCGGCTAATTTTTCCTTTGTCGTTACTGTTGCTGAAATCAGCTGGTTGATTCTGTCATTTATCAGCATACAACAAAATATCAGATACAAATCCCAGTGCTTTGGTGAATATCCACATAGCAAATCATGTGTTTTGAATTGTACACGAGTAGAACTGGCAACGCTGGAGAAATATGCAGGCTTACAATGATATGACGCCTAGTATAATTAGTTAACTAAACAAAATTTTGTTGACAAACACAAATTACACTTAAAACATTTTGTTGACAAACACAAATTACACTTCACATATACATATTTTTTGTATACAGGGTGTCCAACTTCGACTGTCACTTTAGTGGATTAACGGATGTCAAAATAAAATCAAGTAATGCTACATAACATGTGTCCTAGCTAATTTTGTTTCAGTTTAGGTGTGTATGTAGCCTATGTGTTTAATACAAACATTTGAGTAATTAAAAAACTGTTTGACATACAATATTGAATTTTCTTATGACAGTTGATCTTAAAAGAAACATTATAATAAGTAAAAAGGCTGAATGAGTAGGATTACGAGTTTCAAAATGGCGACTGTCAAAAAATGTAAGTCTAATATCAAAAAACCTACACATCTTACCCAAAAATGTTTAAATACAATATTTGTTGACTACGTTATGCCAAATTCAATGATGGCCTACAATAAAAGTTCAGCATAAAACACGTAAAAAAATATTTGTTGAAAAATAGGCTGTTTAAAAAAGTATTTGTTTAACAAGATTTTTAAATAAGATTTGCATTTTCACCAAGAGATAAAAACTAGGGTAATTAAATGCACTTTCTTGCCACCTCTGAAAATACGATTTCATGTTAAAAAAGTGGTGAAAAATGAGTTTATATCTCTTGAGGAGTTTGATTTCATCCGCGGAAAACTCTTTTTTTACCGAAAAATCGAAAAACTAGTTTTTATCTAATAATGAAAAAACCAACTTTTTTAAAAATCGTTATTTTTTGACAATTTTTTTTTCATTTCTCGTGTTTTTTTATGCTGAACACAAATATATAACTGGTTTTGTAGTAAAATTATTTTTTCAGCAGCTCGAAAAATGCATTTTTTACTGACATGTAACCTAACTTATCCTAGTTGTCTATTTTCTCAACAAAAATTCGTAATTTGCGTTAAATTCGAGCGTGCTTCCATGACGGCCTGCCGGCCGTTACTCCGGCGGGAATATAGGTGAATTCGGTTTTTGTGATTAATAGTTATTGTATATAGTGATCGCGAATGGCCGCTAATCGAGATCCGCCGCGATAGTAGTTTTTCCGTTATTTCTCGAGAAATATTTGCAATAGACCAAAATAGTTTTCAAATTTGTATTCAGCGCAAAAAACACATCAAAATTAAAAAAAGATGATTTAAATACCATTTACATTAATTATTTATTATGGGATAGCAGATGTTATTTATTATTTATTATGATTAACGGCATATGCCTTTTTAACAAAATTGTATACAAGAAAACTTAGGCTGAAAATAGAGAACAGAAAAATAGAAAACAGAGGCTAATGATATATGGTAATTACCAGTGCTTAAAGAATTAGTTGGATAACAATATACAATTGAGAATAATCAATTAATATGCACATATAAATAAATATATGCAATAAATATACAATAAATATTCAACAATTTGTTATGATATATTATAAGTGATATAAGCGATAACAAGGATAAATATTTTGTAAATGTAACATAAATAATATCTAACAAACATGCAAATTCGAATATTAAACTATAAATAAATACACATAACATGATGAATGGTTTGACAATCAAGATGACTTTTAGACTGTAATGGGTGTGAATGAATATAGTGTTTGTCTCTGATGAGAGGATAGCATCTAATATTACTCCACGAGAGTTTCGTATAGAGTTAACCCTTTCCACTCCAATTACTGGGAACCCAGTATCCCTATCAGCTCCATTTACTTTTAAGCAAAGATTGCCTACTACATTTGTTCAGTGGGAAAAACATATATCTGATAGTTCCAAAAAGCTGATGTATTTTTTCTTTGTTTCTTCTATGACTAAAGTATAGATTAATATAAAATAAAACATATATTTTTATTTTCAACATTTTTTAATTATATATATTTATTGGAACAAAATTTAATTTCTAACAAAAAAACGGATACAAGAAGAATTTTTGAAAAATTTTAAATAGGAAGAATAGTATTTGTTGTTTGTTTTTTGTTGTTTGTATCCTTACAAACAAAAAAAAAGTCATTTTCAAATATTTTGGACTAAATTATACATAAAAAAAAAAATATAATTCTAAAACCGAATTTTTTTGAAAAACAACATTTTTACCAAAAAAATTATTTTCACTGCAACTAGTAAACAATTGCTCCATAAATTTTATTTTATTGCTTAGCAACAGTCAAAAGGTACATAATTTAGACCAAATTTGTAAGTAAAGCTTTTTTCAATAATTCAAAACATGTTATCAGCTAAAAATATAAACAGACAAAATCTAATAGCCTACTTGCAACGCTCTTTCATTTTCGTAAAAATAAAAATATTTTGAATAAACAGTAAAACAACAACGATAACCTAGCAACAACAATGCGTTTTATAAGCTCATTACGAACGATAACATATGACGGAACAAAGTGAGTGCAGATAGCTGTTGCAGTCAGCCAGCTGTTTACAGAGCAGCCACAGACGACAAACATTACATTTTTTGAGGTTTGTTTACTGATACTAAACTCAAACGGTTCCGAAAAAATTCTACAGATAGCAGCACATATCAAGAAACAACCCTAGCGGTCAATAATGTAACTACGTCAGTCTAAATACAATCATAGAACGTTATTATAGAGACGTCGGGCCCGGCCCGACATTGGAGTTAGTGCGGTAAGTTGCGTGGCGGGGCTGCCCCGCCACTTGAGTGGAAAGGGTTAAACTGGTTCAGATTGTGCGTTCAGACCAAGTCACATTGGGTTCTAGAAGGCGAGGGTCGTGGAGAGATATGTGTCGGACTATTCCAGTCAAGATTAATGGAAATATGACAAAAAAACTAAAAGCTGTAACATTGGTTTTTCGAATTTTTCAGTAAAATACGTTATTTCCGCAGAATAAAAAGCATATCTCGTGAAAATACAGCCAATTCTTGACCCATTTCAAGCAAAATGTTCCAAATTTGTTTGGTGGCAAGAAACTGCATAAATACCAAAACTAGTATTTTTTTTTTCAGTGAAAAACGAGTTATCCATGGATGAAATCAACCTCCTCAAGAGGTGTAAACTCATTCACTAGTTTTTCAACAAGAAATCGCATTTTCAGAGCTGGCAAGAAAGTTAATAATGACCAGAGTATATATATTTATAAACACAGAATAAAAAAAAAGATAATGAGGGCCTTACCAATACCACTGTGCGTTTATGGGTGGGCGGGTGGGTCAATACCACTGTGCGTTTATGGGTGGGCGGGCGGGTCAATACCACTGTGCGTGTATGGGGGGGCGGGTGGGTCAATACCACTGTGCGTTTATGGGTGGGCGGGTGCGTCAATACCACTGTGCGTGTATGGGTGGGTCGATAAATACCACTGTGCGTGTATGAGTGGGCGGGTGGGTCAATACCACTGTGCCTTAAGTACAATACAGACATGTTAAGTACAAGGATCCGGTGTTCCAAACCGGAGTGTGCAGATTTAACTACTGGAATTACAAATGGGGATTGACAGTAGATCAGTCATGTGATTGTAGAGGGTCTATCCAAACAATGGATCACATAGTTTCAGTGTGCCACTTGCGCTGTTTTACGGAGGGATTAGCGTAAAATATAATCAGTGAGGCACCACATTCTCCAAAATAGACAGCGTTAGTTATGCTTTTTGTAGAAATTTGTAGGAAGTTTTAGCACTTAAAAGCCTAAGCCTAGTCTACCATTTTAATGTGCATTTTTTTCTAAATTATGTAATTAGGCAAATTAAATGGAGATTAAATTCTACTTACAGATTAATTGGTCGGTTTATCGTCAGAGCAGAAGCAGTTGGATATTTTGAATCGTTAAACTGGGTTGGTGTTTGGGCCGCAGGTCCACCACCACCTCGGCGTGGCCAGCCATGGCCGCCTGCAGGAACTGCAAGATTTGACGGAGGCTTTATTTGAGTAGCTGCCATTATATTTAAAGCAAACGCGATCTATTTAAAAGTAACGTACCAAGTGAATTGCTCAAAATCAATATTTAATCCAGATTCACGTAATACACAACTAATTGAAAACTCCAATCTACTAAACAAAGCGGCGTCCGGCAAAGACACAGTACATAATTTAGCGAGACCGGTCAGAAGAGCGATGCGTAAGCGAACTACGAAGCAAAGCAAACAAAATTGAGAATAAGAATATGAGTATGAACAGAACACTGAGCCGTATTTTGCGAATTGAGTGAACAGAACAGTGAACTGAACTAAACAGTCAACATCAGGCAGTGTTACCAGAACGCAAAACATCAACCCCAAAGAGTAAGTATAAACATTTCGACATATCTCAAACAACTAATGTATTTATTAAATAAAATATAATTTAAATACAACATTCGAAACGGTGACTAAACCAAGATGACCTTTTACATTTACAGAAAACTATAAACTTCCAATATTAATCATAACAAATTTAGGTAACCATCACGAATTTTAATAATAGTGATACATAATGGGTGAAGTAAATAAAAACAAGAATATTCTAATAATAAATTGTTTTTAAGAATATCTAGCTTTGAAGTGAACGAAAGTTAGTCTGTTCTTTCATCCAGACTCTGCCATGGAATTGTTCATGATAATACTTCATGGCACGTCAGCTTATATAATACTTTGTAGTGACAGTGACGGGGGCGACTGTCACTATCTATATTTATGTTTATTTCGATAAAATACTATTTATTTGCTTCATCATAAAAGGAATAAAAAAATTGAAAATCATTAATTTAATACAGATTTGTTCGAAAAATTAAGTTTTTCAACTATGAAAAGTGTTAAAATTAGTTCAAACCCCTTCTATTTAGCACGCTATTTTTCAAAAATTATCTCGTGGGATTGCCCAAGGACCTCCCCCAAACGATACTCCTGGCTGGGCCACTGAATGATGAACCTGTGGAACAACAAGAGGAAAATGTTGTCACTCGAAATTGAGAAGAATTTAAGAGACGAGCAATGATCAACTTACTTAATTTATAATTATAGTTTAACATATTGAATTAATAATGATTTTGTTTAAGTTACACCAAATCTTTTTTAATTAAAAAATGTATATTTCTTCATTAAATTAAATAACATCCTGTTCAACAAAAATAAAAAAAATAATAATAACAACTAAAAAACAAAGAGTTATTATGGAAAGCATGATGGCACTTGTACTCTGTTCGAGTAGATAAGACTGTTCGACGATTAGGCTCCACCACGTAGGGATGCGTGCGGCTGTCTATCTAACTCCCTTATCTACTCGATCAAAGTAGAAGTGCCATCACACTTTCCATAACAACTCTTTGTTTGTTAGTTGTTTTATTTTATTTATTTTGGAACAGGAATTTATTTATTTTTAACTAAGAAATATGCATACATTTTTTAATTACAAAACATTAGATGTACCTTACAACAATTCAAATACAAGTTACTACAAATACAATCCGCGTTGATCACAAGCAAAGTAGGTACAACCTCAGGCCAACAAATAATGTTGACATTCCTTCTCACAAAACAAGTTTCTTTGAAAGACACCTAAGATACCGAGGGGCCCAGCTCTTCAATGCACTGCCTGAGACTCTTAAAGCGGATGGCGATGTGGGAAGGTTTGAGAGGGGGGCAAGAAGCATGTTCCTTGAAAAGGCCTTCTACGGTGTCGGGGATTTTTTGTCCACCTCTCCTCCTGTAAACAGTAATTAAGAGACGGCCACCTAAATAAATTGTAATCGAGTCTTTAGTTTATTAAGGATACTGTTAATTATTTTATTGTTCTTTGTTTTTGTAAATATTATGTATATCATGTATAGCATGTATATTATGATAATTTGACGCAATTATGCAGAGGTATTTCTGTTATCAATAAAGATATTCTGATTCTGATTCTGATTCTAATTCATAAAAATATATGTATTGTCTGTAACATCAGTCTGTACTGATTTTTCACACGTTGCTTGTTTCAGTGTTCCGAGTTCAAGTTTATATTTTTTCCAACTTCAGTTTATTTACTCCATTTGCTGAAGCAGGACAAACCGTTGCAGTTGTGGAGTGGTTAGTTTTTTGATTTTCATGTTTTTGTAACATCTGTTCACCAATTCTAATTTTCTTCTTTTCTAGCAAATGGGGGTTTTATTTTGAAATCTGCCTTCATTCTTCATTAGATGTTCCCTCAACCTCTTTATTCTCCATGTGTACTTCAACTATACCTACTGTGAGGCTTCCTGGTATTTGTTTAAACACTGGATTCTCCTCTTCCTGTAGTATTTCTAAAAATGTCTTTTCCCAAGACTTCAACTTGATGGATTTTTGCCTGTTGCTTTGACATCCGTCTTCTTCTTTACAACAGTTTTCATGTTTTTGAGCAATTTCAACAACTGTGCAGGTGTCAGCTGTTGACCTGTGCCGTGTGTGTAACCTTTTACAATTTAGTTCCATGCTTCCCTTTTCAAAGCCATAATTTTCGGAATTAATGACTTTTCCGTCACAATTGGGTTTTCTTCAATTAATTTAATAAAAAAGGTCTCTGTCAACGTCCCTTTTATCTTCAAACCTATCCTCATCTTCACTAGAACACATTCTTACAACACTAAGCTCTACTTAATACACATATTTCTTTAATAAAAAAGGTTAGATGCAGGTGCAGTGGATGACTGAGGTACAATGTTGGTGACTGAGGGAGCGTGGAACTGAACTGAGAGTGGGAACCCTCACGTAGTCGCAGCTGGAGTGGCGGACGCTGACTCACCCTAGAAAATTCTAATGTAGAAAATATTTAACTAAAACCAGACGCTTAGAATATTCTTAGAAAAATCCGGACGTCGATTAGAATATTCTAACTGGCTCTAGCATTTGTTTATTCACTCGTTTTTGAGAATATGCTAAAACTAAGTAGAATATTCTAGTTAGAAAATACTAGTTTTTATTCACCTAACCCACTAAAACAAAGCAGCTAAGATATAACAGTTAACAACTTTCTTGTAACGTCATATAATATTAATTAGAATATTTAACTATGACAATCATATTATAATAAAAAAACAATTACAGTTTGCTGTACGACTTCATTATATTAACTATAATAACAAGCCGAAACCCGCCCTCAATTAATCCGAACAACAACAAAACTAATAAAAGTAATACCTGTATTTGGTTTTACCTTCTATTTCACCAGGTTAGACCAGATACAAGGGAAAAAGGAAGCTGATAATGACATTTATTTATTAAATAGTTCTTAATTTGACTTTAAACTTCTTTAGGCATTGAATTTCTTCCAGTTTGGTGGGTATATCCGACAAAAACGTAAGCCCAATATAATGTGTTTTTTTTCTCAAATCAAACATAATTTATTTTATTTTTATTATTTATCAAACATAAATCAAACTTTAATTTATGTTGAACAGAGGAATTTAATAATGATACAGTATATTTCTAGTATTCTATGTATGATGTGGTTATTTTATTTAATTCAATACTGTTTAAAAAATAAAAGGAGACTGGACAGTTAGTATATCTAAGATTTTAAATGGTTGAAAAAATATTCTTTAGGTCTCAATTTCATTATACTTCTACCTGCCAATTTTTGTATCTTACAAATTCTATTAAAATTTTGTTTGCTTGAAAAGCCCCAAATCACTATCGAATAGCGTACGTGACTTTCTATTAAATTATGATAAACTAACTTCGAAATTTTTTAATTCCTAAGATTAGAAATATTTTTTAACACAAACAAATTTTTATATACATTTTCTGCTAATTTTTCTATTTGATCCCTCCACCTTAATCCACCTTCCAATCTCACTCCTAGGTAATCTATTGTAGTTGATTCCTATAATTCCTCATCTCCAAAAAATACGAAAAGATATGTTATGTTTGTTATATAATTTTGTTCAAAGGTTCGTGGGGTACCTGGATTGACAGGAAACTGAGATGGGCCTTCATTTTGAAAGTAAACAGAAGATTTTATAAAGCTGAAAGTTTGATTACTAGTTACATTAGTTTCGCTGAAATTAATAGCTCAAAGTACCATGGATCTTCTATTATACTGGTATAATAGAATATCTGACGAAAGTATCAGCTGCTAACCTCAAACAAAATTAGCCCGCCCAATTAAATATACTCTATGCTTTATTTGGGTACTTGAACCCTACCTTTTTCCCTCTACTTTTAACATTTTATAATTTAAGTTTTGCGGCAAAAGTACTATTGTTCTTATGTTTATTTTATAAATAAAATATGTGTTAAAACGATTTGAGTCTGTTTCTTGTTTGTTTGGTCATGTAAGTTACGTATATTGTGTATGTAAGCTACTATTATATTTGTGTAAGTTTATGTTTTCTCAAAAGCTTATCTACCGGCAATAGACCTATTTTAAAATACACCACTGCTATTTTGTAGTTGTATCTCTTGCTCTTTTATGTTTAAAATGATCTTAATGATCCATTAGTTGGGAAAAGTACATAGTAGTTGCAAGAGTAATAGGTATAATATAAACTGATCTATTTCTTTATTTCTTTATTTATCAATGGTAAACCACTTTTGTACATAGTGTAATAAATAATACATGGCATCATAAGTTTATCTAAATGTACAACAGAACTTTCTAAGACTACTATGATAGATACAATAATACAAGACCATGACAACAAATAGTTCAGTAGAAGTACATCATAAATGGCATTGTATAATGTATATATGCAGTATAATGAACAATGATAACTTATGTGACAATAATACAATAACAGAATCTAGCCTATTCTGCACAACAAAATTCGTCGCAGAAAAGAAATTGAAACAACCTTAAAGTGAGTGTTTGTCAATGTCACTGAAGCGAAATCAAGGTAATTGTGTGTGTGTGTCATAGTATACTAAGATGATTTGTTGATATTTTCTTCCTTAAGTAGAGCTAATTTGCTTAAGGAATAACAATGTTTATGCATTAGGCTAAGCAATGTTACCAACTATCTTAAAAGCAAGTTACCACATTATATTTTTTGCACAAGCTATTATAAGATTATTCTAATCTATTACAATATAAAAAGCTAATATAACTGTAATGAAATAGCCTAAACTTTGGCTACCACAGATTTTGATTAATTTAAATCTCTCCAGGTTACTCTTATTAAGAATAACTAGACTACTTTGAGTACTTCATGTGCTGCTTCAGGATGAAAATTGAAGCATGGTTTTATTGCAATTTCTTGTAACCTAACAACATTTGAATATTTTCACGAGATAGCCTATGCTTTTTATTCAGCAGAAATCACATATTTTACAAAATTAAAAAAACATACAACAAATTAAAAAAAAGCATTGTTACAACTGATAGTATTTTTTATATAACCCATTTCCGTTAGTTTAAACAATAGGCCTATTCTAATTAATACGCCTTTTTTTATTTTGATGTGTTTTTTGCCCTGAATACGTATTTGAAAACTATTTTGGTTTGTAACAATTTATTTTTTGAGATATAATGGAAAACTACTTTTGAGGTGAATTGCAATTAGCGGTCATTACGCAATCATTATGTTACAACTATTAACCAGAAAAACCGAATTCACCTACATTCCTGCCAGAGTGACAACCGCAAGGCTACCTTTTCAAATTTAGAAACTTTCAATTTGTACTTTCAAAATTAGAACTTCAATGGTTCCGATTTTATCTTTTGGACTCACTGTAAAATTTGCTGGTGCTGTATGAGAGCCTTTTTTTTGCAAAATCTGCAGTACCCCAGGGTTCCCACTTAGGCCCTGTTTTGTTTAACATTTATATGGCTGACATAGTTAGGGACATAGGTACCAGGTGTTCAGCAAATATGCTGATGACATCAGTCTTCTATTCTGTCCGTAGTCCTGAGGACTGTCTACACCTTCAAGAGAGCCTATGGAGGATTGAGCTTTGGTCAGAGAAAAACTTCATGAAGCTGAATGCAGATAAGCGTCCAGTAGTCACCTTCCATCGTACACAAACCCAATCATGTTAGACGACGGACTGTGTAGCATGCCACTGGTTAGAAGATCATCAATTAGAGATCTTGAAGTTATCTTTACGGCTGACATATGACCTGATTCCCACATTGACTTTTTCTGCAACTATGCTTCAAAGGCTCTTAGCTTTATAGGAATGGTCTTGATGTCAAGGCCATGAAATTTTTGTACTCAACACTAATATGTTCGATACTCAAATACTGTTGTGTAGTATGGTCTCCTCACCAAGTGGGCCACATTGATCAGCTGCAGAAGATTCAAAGACGGTTCTTGAGGATCATGGGAATACGTCTTGGATTTGATTTCTTTGATGTGCCTTATGACTTTATAGCTGAATATCTTGGCCTGGCGCCCCTGGAATTCAGCTAAGAGCCCCAGGAGACGACTGTCAGAGGCAATCTTTCTTTGTTGGTTACTTGTTAAAAGGATAGACTGTGCTGACCTACTATCAATGATTACCTTGCGTATTCCTGCTACTTTCATTAGAACCTGTACAATTAATTACACCGTCAGTATAATTAATTACACCGTCATCACACTCATTCGAAATCCATATTCGCCCATATCTTGACGATCGGCGTCTTATGAATAAATAAAAAATAAAATAAATTAATAAAATAAAACCTTAGACTCATTTCATAGGCAACATTATTCTAACTCGTATGCCTATTACAGCTGTCTGCCATGACTGCATAGAACTGGGAATGCTATCAGCTGCAACTATGACTTCTTCTGTCAGAGTGAAGCAGCATTAAAGAAACTCCTTACACAGTAACTCTTCTATGAATGTGGTCCTAATTGTGCATTAAGGTGACTTAAGTTTCTATTTTCTTTTGCTCTGTGAGTTGCATTCAATGTTAGTTTCAATATCTAACCAATTTGTTATTAAGTTTGTTTAAACTTTGTTTCCTTTTTAGAAATGTTTGTAACTATTTCAACCTACGTTCAAACCTATTTATGAAAAAAATATATATATGCACAAATCCTGTTAACCATAAATAAATAAGTTAGGATAAGTTAGGTTATGCCCGGTTAGTTCAGTAAAAAGTGAATCTTTTAGGCTGAAAAACCAATTATACCTATATTCAGGTTCTACATAAAAAAAAACATATTAAATGAAAAAAAATTTAAATTTGTTTTTTTGCTATAAGATAAAAAACAAGTTTTTTTCATTTTTCACTAAAAAACAAGTTTTCCGCTGTTGAAATCAACCTCCTCAAGAGATTTAAACTCATATTTCACCACTTTTTCAACAAGAAATCATATTTCTAGAGGTGGTAGGTAAGTGCATAATAACCAAAACATGATATACCTTTGTAGACAACCATGAATAAGGGCAAATTTTTGAAACCCAAAACGATAAAATTGGTCAAGAATAAGGGAAGAGTAGTAGGTTAACAAAAAAACAAGTACGTGGCTATTTGTAACAAAGTCCCTCGCGGGTGTTTGAAACACCTCATATTATATGCAGCCTATAATTACTTTACTTTTTTAGGTATTAAGTATTTATAATTAACATCTAAGTAGTTTTGTACTATTTAAATAGTTAAGTTTTGTTAAATAAAAATACTTACACTAATTAAAAAATAAATTACAAAAGTATGCAACATTTTTTTACAAAATAGAATCAATATTATATTTTATACAATATTAACTTTAGAAAATGTTGTTTCTTTTTGTTTTGTGTTTTATATCATATAATATAAATTAAATTTTGTTCTACACTCAGAATTTTGAATATATTTTAAGTTAGTACATAAATAGTAGGTACATAAATGCTTCTCAAAGAATAACAATAGTACCTGCGCAGGGTGACACGGACACCCCATACAACTTTGACAGCATATGACGGATCAGTAACTTACCACAAACTAACGAAAACCAGTTTGGCATGACTCTCAGGCTGTAGTTTGAAGGTACTAAAAGGATGGGCAGGTTAACCAATTCCTACCTTGAATAACAACAAATCTCCCTCACTGGGGTGTTTTGAACACCCAGCACAGATACTTAAAGAGTTAATCAATATAAATACTTACTTGATTTTTCAGAATGAGGAAATCATCATTAGGTCGCCGTTCGTCTACAAATATTCCAACAAGGATTCCAAGTTTGGGAGCCAGTGGTACAAGGTAAGTCTCATGATGAGTGATGTATGGATTAGTAGTGGGGTAATGCAATTCTATAAAATTCCTAGTTTTAACATTGTTGGTAAATGTAATGATTCATATCGTGCAGGAGGTGTTTGTTACATTTCTAATAATGTAAAATTTTTTGAGTTAGATATAAATATGATGACAGCTCATTGTTTATGCATTGAAGTTACTATTAATAAAGCCCATTGTTTTGTTTATACAGATTTCATAAATATTCTGAAAATGAGTTTTTTTTTATTTATTTATTTATTTATTCACGGTAACACCATTAGTACATGAAAAAAAAATCAGATATTCTTATGTCCAACAATAGGCTAATGAAAATGATCCACATTATAAATTATTAGTACAATAGCCGAAAGAAAATACTATTACATAACAATAACATATAGAATAGACTATATAGAGAATAACAATAATAGCATATCAACGATAATAAATAGTAACAGTAATATTAATTATTATACAATACATACATACACCCATAAGCACATACACATATACATACATAGGAATAAATTACAATAAGAGAGAAAAACAGAATCAAATGTATGCATGAGTTTATACGGGTATTGAGCCATATGTTACTATTAATAATTAAACTAAATGCAATTTATGTTGGGTATATGAATTTGGATAAGCTTTAAGATTCCCCTTGTGTTTCAAACTATAACAGTATATTAAATAAATATGGACTTACAGCCTTGGTAAATCGCCCAACTAGAACCACACAATTTAGTTCAACTTGCGTTACACCCATATAGGCACTGTGGTGTAACTCAACCGCCTACCCATACAATAGTATTGACCCACCTGACCACCCATACACATACTGTGGTGTTGATCATATTTTCATAAAATATAGAAATAGTAATAATTTATAAAGTGCAATTTTGACTTAGATTTAACAAACCATTGTCTATTAGGACTGACAATTAATGGACCTCTGTATTGTTATGATAACTAAAAAGCATTATTATTAAATATGATTATGCTGCAATAAAAAAGTGTTGTAGTTCCCTTTGGAATATTATTTACAAATCTAGTAATTTAAATTGTTGTTACGATAGATCCTGTAATACACTGTGTAATATTGTAAATCAATGTAATAAATATTACAATGATAAGCTTTGTAAGGCTTCTCAGAAAAGTCCACAATTAATGTAAGAAGAATCAGAAAATGACAAAAATGTATAACACTAAAAAAAAACAACCTTATGATTTAAACTTTAAAAAAATATTTCAGCAGTTTTTGCGATAGATTACAAAGAGATTGATTTTCCAAAAAAAAAAAATTATTACTATGTTAAACTAATAGAGAAATGTAATGGTGACAGTGGTTAACAATTGAAAATCATCAACATAACTGGTCTGCATAGAAATAAGAATATTGATAAAGTAATATTAAGTGATGGTACAGTGTTAGAAGATTCAAAGCAATTAACCGAAGAATTGAATAGGTATCTTATCAATGAGCAAAAGAGTCTGATAACAATAACCAGCTTGCTGGCAGTCTTTGGCAGTTCAACTCTGCAACCCCTTGCTCATTCTTTATTCCACCCACTACAGAGCTGGAAGTTTGAAATTTTATTTGAAATTTTAAAAATAAAAATCTGCAGGTTTTGTGATGGCATCTCTGTTGAACTGAAATGGTTAAAAATATTAAAATATAAGTTGCTCATATTTTTGCTCACATAATTAATTTAAGTTTTGAGACAGGTGCTTTTCCTGATTTACTTAACACTAGCGTTGTTGTTCCCATCTTAAAAAACAGAACTCTCTGGCAGTTAAGAATATAAGACCAATTAGTTTACTTTCTGTCTTCTATAAAACTACAGAGAAATGTATGGAAACAAGATTAACAAAATAGTCTATTTAAAATCATTTAATTTTCAAAGTGAAACACAATTTAGCTTCACCAAAAATAAATCTACTGAAGATGCAAATTTTTAATGTTTTTGTTAGTAAAATATATGATAGTATAAACAGCAATAATAACACAACAACAATTTTTATAGATTTTAAAAAAGCCTTTGATTATGTGTACCATAAATTATGTTGAGAAATTGGAAGCTGCCGGTTTTAGAGGGTTGGCTTTGAAGTGGTTTGAAAGTTTTCTTGTGGTGCATACTCAAAGGGTAAAAATTAACAATGAAGTGAGTCTCTAATTGTAAAAGCCAATGTCTCGCAGGGATCAGTGCTATCTGCTCAATTTTTTGTAGTATTCATAAATGGTTTACTTAGGCATTATTTTACTAGTTCAGTAAGTGGTTTTGCAGATGATATTGCTTTTATGTTTCCTTATAATAATTAAGTAAACCTCCAAACAAACATAAATAATGATTTGGATATTTTAAGAACATGGTGTTTCACTAACAAAACGACTGTTAATGTAAATAAATCAAATTATATCAACTTTCATCTTACAGGTTTCAATTTTGCAAATCTGATTTTTTTCATCATAATTTTCAATGTCATATCATTGGCTGTAACTGTATTTCATTAGAGAAAGTTTCCAGTTTTAAATACTACAGTATAATATTAGATGAGAAAATAGAAATTACATGTATCCGATATATAACAATTAGATCAAATATTAGAAAATGTTGTGATGTACACTTGTTGCGAACTTTGTATTATTAACTGATTAAAACAAGATTACAAAATGTTATCATCTGTTGGGGAGGGACCTGTGCAATAACTATTAAAAATATCAGAACACCAGAGTAGATTTACTTGAATAATGATGAAAGTTAGTATGAAAGAATCTTCATTTCCTTTGTACTCATTAAAAAAAATTTTACTTATTCAAAACATTAAGTTTATATAAGAACTTTAATTTTATACAAGAAGTGGCAACAGAGGTTCAACCAGAATACATCATGATACCAGAAGCAATAGTGGTAGATTGTTTGCTAAACCTAAAGTAAATAAAATGTTTTTAAGCAGTCGCACATTTATCTAGCACCAAATTATTTAAATAAATTCCCAATATACATTAAAGCAAGTAACCAACTAAATGATATTTGTAACAAATTTACAGTCTCTAAAAACGAATAGAATTTGTTGAATAGGTCATAACCTAAAAGTTAAATATTGTAGTCCTTAAGGATATGTATTAGTTATTTACAAGAGTTTGTTCTTGTTAAGTTAACTGCAAATGTCACAGGGAGCTGTAAATAATTTAAGTGCCAAAACGAGATTGGATTGGACTTGTTTTTTAGTTTGTTTTTTACTTTGTATTTCCTTACCACATTACTGGAAATAAGTGGTTAGTTGTTTATTCAAGCAATTTTAATATAAAAAAACGTTTATGTAGTATGAATTTAATGCATTATTTCATCATGATGATAAAGGTGATTAAAGTAGAAAGTACAAAACAGCAAAAACTACATTAGGGTTCCTAAATTGATGTGGACCAAACAGTGTTCAGACTTGTGAAATGTTTAGATTATCAGGAAATAAGTAAACAAGAAAAAATTGAATTTTTAAAGTATTAAAGCACCGCAGGTTCTACGGTTATGTTTTGAAGGAACTACGTAATTAATGAATTGTTAGTACTGAGCTGTAAGGATTTTCCAAAATATTTAGTTATAATTTTATAAAATAGCTTACATTTTTATTTTACAAAATTAAACTAAAATATTGCTAGTATCGTATTTCTTGGTTAAGGTACTTTCTGGTTACATAATGGGAATTAAAAAAATCATAAGAATATAAATTTGATTTTATATTAGAACATATAGTAAATAAAGAACAGTGAAATACAGTAAATACAGTATCCTAGAAAAACTTGTACTAACACACACAGAATGGTGACACAGTCAATAGCAACCGTTTGATGTACTGACATGCCAGGGCCATGTTTCCAAACATATTGTAGGTGACGTTTGTAGTGGGAAACCCGCACTGTACAAAATCTCACCAAAAAAGCTACAACTGAACAAATAAAAACCTTATTGGCTAAAAAAACTCTAAAAAAAGTTTTTATTGTATAATTGAAGTCCTTTGGGTTTCAGTCCTTGTAACTTTTATTGATGGATTCTTTGATACACAATTTCAGAAGATGCTCCACAGAGAAGCGACCAGGCAGTCTCTTAAGGCAGCCTGCGTTCAGCCAATCCAAGCGGTCACAGTCAGAAGACCGAGACAGTTATGGAGGGCGCCCTTCGACAACCACTATTATGCGTTCTAGTAGTGCAAACAGACTTGCAGGCCGTGGCTTAGGTGCCATGACTCCTGTAACTCCTAGACAGAGCTTACACGCCAACTTACCCACTGGCACTGCTCGACCTCTCAGGTAAAATTTGTGCAATGGAATCTAGTAATTCGAAAAAAAATGGTTCATTTCATGTTAGAGCTTAATTTGTTCACCTATTGTTACCATTGTGTAAATGAATTAAATCAAAATTAACACAGGATTAAAATATAGTTCCAACACTAGCCTGTATTGAAGATCAGAATCTAGACAAATTCTCTTCTTATATAATCTCAAAATAAGTTTTTTTTTCATATGATGAAAAAATGACAGATCAAAGTCAGTGTCTGCACATTGAGATTGATTTTATATATCTAAGTTATGAGGAAGTTCTAGGATTATTGCTGTCTACTGGTAAGCATATCAGTCAGTTTGATCTACAAAAGATGACTCATAAATTTATATAGTCATACTCTACTATAAGTCAGGTATGTGGAAACTATGTGTTATTGGAGACTATTTGGAAATTATAGAGTCTGTTCAAATCCTCTTACCACCAACAAGGTGTCTGTTAACTGGTTCTCATTGATGAAGGATTACACTGGTGTCATTACAGAAGTCCTAGGGTTTTAACATTGTACAGGGTAGAAAACTGAGGATCAGGCTTGTCAATTTGCTGAAAATCATATCTAAACTACTAGTACACAATCTACACTTAGTTACCCCGACTGTCAGGCTATGAATAAGTAGCTCTATGTAAAGAATAGTCTTCCACATAAATATTATTTGTGAATGACTAGAGATCAATTGGTCTTTAGAATAACGGATGTCTCATTTAACTGTATGACACATTTTAATTGATGTTTATGTAAAGCAAGTCAGTCTATAAAGGATAAAATATAGTTGGAGATTCCAGTAGATACTACATAAATTTATTTTAATAACCGATGAGTATGATAGATATGTCATATATAAAGTTTGCAGATAGAAACATCAAAAGAGCTATATAGTTTTAATATCTAGGTCAAATTCCTTTAGCTGCCCCCCTCCCCTCCAAACTGTCTTAAACAGTTCAACTCACAGTAACTAGAAACACGGTAGGGCTCATGCGAATGCTGCTCATAGACAGCTGGTGATATGACATCATTGGTGCAAACGGTCGCCCGCCAATGCAACCAGACCAGGCGCTGCAGCATGTGTTTATATTACTACTCTTGTGTGTGTTATTGTACTCTGTGTGATAGGTTAGGTAATTTTTTTTAATTTAGTGAGTAGCAAAGCAATTATTATTTTTATTCTTTGTGGCTACTTGATTTGTTAAGAACAATACATAAGTGACACCACACTAGTTTTTTAAGTATAAAAGTTAATATGATAAAATTTTGTTTGAATTGAAATTCTGAGCAAAAGTTAATATGCGTTTCAATGTGGTGTGTGGCGAGATTTGCTCCAGTGACGTAGGCTACCTGTCAAACTAACTTTAATTAATCATTGTTCATCTACCCTATATTTCTACCAATATTGAACTGTTTCATTAATAAAAACATATCAAAGTAAGATCTTGACAAGAAACAGCAGATATAAACTCTCCCTTGGTATGCAAAGATATTTGTAAATATGCCACAAATACTCTATTGTAGCTGTCAGGTGTACACCCCTCACCACCAAAGAGCAGACCTTCAAGTTGAAGCCGATGAAAGTGATAAAAGACAGCAATTAACTGCTTTATTACAACATCTAAATTAATGCTCATTGTACAATCCATTCCCACAGTTATTTTAAAATATTGATTATTTCATGAAGAAAATGAAAAGAAAATTAAAGTAAAAATATGAATAGTTGATATCAATTTTGTGATATACTTAGATCCAATCTCTAAGACTTTATTGTCTTTACTCTTATTGAATAAATGAACTCTTTCGGACTACATACTTGAGTCTAAGTATATTTATCCTGGATACCATCCAGCTTCATGATACATTCCATACTATCACTCGACTTACTTTTTCTGATAACATTAAAATGTCTTGAACATCTTTTATAACTCCGCCAGCCTTATTGAGTTGCACATAAAGCCTTGTTTCCATTCATACAAGTCTTAGAACATGTGCCAGCACATGTGCTGTGAAAATTATCCACTGTCTCTATTCCTTGTGTCACAAGTCGCAGCACATCTATTGTGCCACGTTAGCATGGCACATTTTTGTTACATGTACTTGTTGCGCGACATGTTGCAGACATTTTCCATACAGCAACTTGTGCTTGCACTTATCGTGTAACTTGTGGGACACATTTGTTGTAATGAAAATGGGCCTTTAAGCTATGTTACTATTAAGTGTTTAGATTAGTAGGCCTAGTTAAGGGGATTTAAAAATATTACATCAATAAATTTTTTGAAATAAGATTCTCATTGTACATTAATTATTTACTTAGTCATTAAAACAATTGTTTGATGTACTGTTATATATTTTAGGGCTCAGACTATGAGTACCGATTCTAATCGGAGAATGAGCAGTTTTGGTGGGACAAAAAGTTCTCGCAAAGATACAAGGCCTATAACTGAAAAATCTTTTCAACAACTTGCACAAACAAAGGTAATGCAACTTAAAACTTATATTTAAGTTAAATGTATGAGTTATCAAAATTTGCATGTCAGTTTAGCAATTATTCAGTTAGATGAATAAAAACTGTAAGATAAATTTGTGATAATAAGTGATTGTGAATTTTACCTTCTTATCTTATTAATATTTTATTGACCTTTTATCAGGTTTGTACATACTATATATAGTATAAAAATATATATTAGTCACGCATATCTCCAAAAAAACCTATTTGCAAATGTGTTGACACAAAAATCAACTCAAACTGATGAAGACGATGAGTGGGACATCTATTTTGAGACATACACAGATCTCATGTGTGGGGAACTTAGGGAGCAGCATAGAACATTTTGTCTGCCAGTGTTCCCTCGTTAGGTTGGAAAACAATATGTGTATAATATTGTTTTCCAACCTAATGAGGAAATTAAAAGTAGAATTTATAAGGAAGCATCTTCATTGTCGTTTTGTGCCACTGATGTTTTCTGCACTTTTTATAGGGCAATTTTAGTTAGTATGTATATTTCTTATATTCTCCTTAAAAATATACTAAGGTTCAATCGACTCTAAGGGTAAAATTTTTTACCTTCAAAGAATTTTTGAATTCCTGGGAAAATCAAATAGTAAGAAGACTAAATAGTATAAATCAATTTATATAACAAATTAAGTGAAGAATAGTGTTTGTTTTAATTGTTTATCTATTATAGATAATATAATTATTATAATAAGGTTTTGTGTCTACTGCTTTGATATATATGTTCATATTTATAAATGAGTTATTTTCATTTCAGGTGCAGCAATATTTAATTGAGCACTGTCCCAACATCCTCGGTCCTGGCAACAGTATCCGCCCAATGCACACAAAGCTGTTTGTTGATTTAATGGATCACCTTTTAAAATACTTTGACACTCGTATTGTAATTACCAAATCAAACTATTTAGAAGAACTTCCAATTGTGTTAAAAAAGTTTGGATATCGCTCCAAAATAGATAGGTCTTGGTTAATGACAGGTAAGTGTTTGTTTTAGGTTGTAAAAGGTAAACCTTAACTTTTATATTTATAAATCCAATCCAGCGAGCCGTTGAGACTTTCCTCACTGATTCTATTTATTCTAGCTAATCCCTCTGTAAAATAGTGCAGGGGACAATCTGTAACTTTGTGATCCGTTTTGATAGACTCACCGCAATCACATGACAAATCTAGTGTCATTTCCATTTATATTTCCAGTAGTTACATCTGCCCACGCCAGTTCGGAACCGATTCAACAGTTTCTATTCCCTATAAGGAAGGGGGGTTCATCCTACCTACAGGTATTGACGGATCATTAATAAGGAACTTATTTCTTCCAACAAAACTGTTCCACAATATGGCTCAGCTAGTATTGGGCGAGAAATTGGATATGTTCAACTGGGAAGCAGTATGTAGAGGTAGGTTTCTACATACTGCTTCAGTAAATTAAAACCCCCTTTTTTTTTAAAGTGTTTTGTTTGGTGAACTGATCTGTCAGTAAATTATTGTTTCAACCCAAATTTGATTGTTACTTTCCAGGCAACATTTTCAAGTATTTTAAGTAAGTTTAAGACACTTTGAGTATTGGAATTTGTAACTTTTTCAGTGAATACCCCTCATTCCTGGCAACATGTGGTGGCTGTTCTCTCCTGGCTTGTGGATATAATAGAATGTATGGATACCGTTGATGAATTTGATATGATGTATACGAACAACTTGTCTGATCCTTCAGAAGATAATGACAATGAAGAGGAAGATGATTTAAAAATTGACAAAAATGTATGTAAGAAATGCCCATTTTAAAATTAAATTAACATTGTATTTTGGTTGTGGCAAGGTTAGATGTATAAAACGTCTTGGCTTTCCAACATTTTGTAATAACAGATACTATCAATAGAAAAATTAATAAAATTACAGATAAGAATTAATTATTGATAGTGATGTAACGAGTTAATTTCTTGATTCACTTGAGTTACTTAAATTCGTCTACTTTCTCAAATCAAATCAAATATTTATTTGCAATGACATTACAAAAATGTATAGCAAACGTCATCCCTATATAAAAATCTAAAACATACATCCCACATAAAAGCCTCTGTCAAAACATACATCATTTACGGTTGCACTCATATTCACTCATACCAAATCCCCACTTCCGACACCGGTTGTCAGTCTTCTGATTATGCGGTCTCCCAGTTGTATGCCATAAACTCGTCCACACTATAAAATGCATGAGACGCTAAACAGCGTTTGAGACGAGTTTTTAACGCCTTGAGCGTTGGGGCATTCTTAATTGAATCCGGCAACTTGTTGACAAAACGAACACCTGCGTGTGAGGGCAAGCGTTCGTGGACTACCGTCCTGTGATTCCCAGTTCGGTAGTTGTTTCTGCCTCTTGTGTCGTGTGTATGTATGTCCCGGCCACTTGTCATAACGCTTTTGGATATGCTAAATAGGGTTGTCTCCAGTATGTAAAGGCTAGGCAATGTCAACAGTTGCAATTTTTTGAATGTTTCTTTGCAGGTTTCTCTGAACTTTAATTGTGCAACAATGCGAACCGCTCGTTTTTGCAATTTAAATGCTCTGCTAAACTGATTGTTTGCAGAAGCTCCCCACAGCACCACACCGTAGGTGAGATGGGGGTAAATCAGACCGTAATACGCCTCTCAACTCGAGTTACGCTTCAGTTGAACTTGACTCCCTTGAACAAATATAGCCTAATATGCCATAACGAGTTAATGACAGAAGGAGTTTATGGTGAATCGTGCCATAAACTCCTAATAACAATGTATGTATTCCTCACAAAATATATACGAGGTACGTCCAGAAAGTAAGTTCCGTTTGGTAATAAAAATAATTTGTCTACAGATACAGAAAAAATATTTATTGCACTAAAATCTACAACTCTTAAACTACTTTTCTACATAACTGCCGAAATTTTGCAGGCATTTGTCATAGCGTGGCACAAGTTTTTCTATGCCTTCTTCATAGAAGGTTGCCGCCTGTGTCTTCAACCATTTGGAAACATTTTCTTTCAGCTCTTCGTCATCGTTGAAGTGTTGACCGCCAAGGAAAGACTTCAGATGTAAGAAGAGATGAAAGTCGCTAGGAGCGAGGTCAGGGCTGTACGGAGGATGGTCAAACACGTCCCAGCCAAATCCCTGTATGAGGTTTTTCGTCACATTTGCAGTGTGTGGTCGTGCATTGTCGTGAAGAAAAACAACACCTTTGGACAGAAATCCTCGGCACTTATTCTGTATTGCGCGGCGCAATTTCATCAGTGTCTCGCAGTAAACTTCTGCATTGATTGTTTGACCTCGCGGTAAGAAATCAATCAGTAAGATGCCTTTCCTGTCCCAAAACACTGTGCACATGATTTTTCGAGGTGTCAAGATTTGTTTCGGCTTAACCTTTGCTGGAGATGAAGTGTGCCTCCATTCCATTGATTGCCGCTTAGTTTCTGGGGTGTCATAGGAAACCCAAGTTTCATCTCCTGTGACTATCTGTGACAGAAAATCTTCACCGCCTTCATCATAACGGTTCAAAAACTGAAGTGCACTACCCATCCGTTGTCTTTTGTGTTGCTCAGTAAGAATTTTCGGTACCCAACGTGAGCAAAGTTTTCGAAATTTCAGTTTTTCGGTAACAATTTCATGAATTAATGATCGTGAGATTTGGGGGAATTCCATAGCGAGAGCACTCATTGTAAACTAACAGTTTTCCTTGATCTTCTCATCAATCGTGTGAACCAGTTCTTCTGTAATCAAAGATGGACGCCCACTTCGTTCTTCATCATGCACTTCATTACGTCCTTCATTAAACTGTCGGACCCATCTTCTCACCATTGAATCACTCATCGCATTTTGTCCGTAAACCTCGCAAATTTGCCGATAAATGTCAATCGGTTTCACTTTCTTAGCATTCAGAAAACGAATCACAGATCTGATTTCACAAGCGGCGGGATTTTCGATCAACACCGACATTTTAAACAAGCACAACAAAGCGTACGAGACTGACAGCGATCTCAAAATGGCGCACGTTTCTTCTCCTTGATACAGAGTGTCTGCCGCGCATGCGCGGAACTGCGATCGCAGTGCTGCAGCGGATATAAATGGAAACGGAACTTACTTTCTGGACGTACCTCGTATCTAAATTATTTAAACTTATTTTATTGGTGATTAATTTGATTATAGTGTAAATATACGTATTATTTTGTATTATTACATTTACACCAGAAATACTGACAGACCACCAAAAGTGTCGGACAAGTTCGTGGTGACTCAAGTAGTACTGTGAATACTGAATAGAAATGTCCATGGTTGAACTTGAGTCAATTCAACTCGTGTAGCCTGCTGAAAGCCGTCGGGAAACCTCGTCCACCTTTGGTAGAGTTTAGTTTTGACCTGAGTCAACTCCAAGCTGCCAAGACAGAAGTCCAAGATAATCTTAGCCAATTTGACGATACTTACAAATTGGAATAGCTAGTTAATAGCCTCTTCAGGACTAAACTTGAGTCGAGTTGAGTTTAAAATAAAATGACTCGAGTCAGTGTCAACCCAATTTTATTCGACTCATTAACTTAACTCGGCATATCTCTAATTATTGACAACCAAGAAAATAAAAAAATATATTTACTTAAGGACCAATTAATTCATAATTTACTGTGAAATTAACCATTCCTCTATTTGTATGATTTTATTGTAAGCTTTCTACAAATATGAACACAACTATAAGTCTCAAGACATGATTTGTCTAAATTAAATTTGCAAAAATAAAGATAGTTCAAGCTTTTTTTTTTTTTTTTTTTTTTTTAACATGGAGTTAACATGGAGAAGTGTTGTGTTAGCTTGAACATCTGAAATTAAATTGCTTTTGTTTTTAGAAATTAAATTTAAGATAAGCCCATTTTATGCCCATTAAGCATGTTTGATATGCCACATGACAAAGGTGGCTATTTGACTTCATTTATATTTACAATGAGTGAGAAACAGTCGACCTTAGTTAGTAACAATGACTACTCACTTTCATATACACTCATCACACTCATTCGCCCTTCATATTCCCCATATCTCTACGATCTCACTGATGAGTAAATTAATCCACCCGCTCACCCATACACGTACAGTGACATTAACCCAACAGCTTACCCATATACGTACAGTGTATTAACCCACCCGTACACATACGGTGGCATTAACCCACCCGCTCACCCATACACGTACAATGTATTAACAATGACTACACAGCCCTTCCACCCACCCATACGCGTAGGGTGGTAATGGCCCTCCCTCCCACCCATACACGTTCAGAGGTAATGGCCCCACCTACCCATACACATACAGTAGACATGGCCCTCCCAGCCACCCATACACGTACAGAGGTAATGACCGTTGGACCCCGAAGTGGTCTAAAGTACCTTTGGCGTGTTTACAATAGTAGGCAGACACCGGGCGAGAAAGTCTTAACCTCGTCAACCACTGTGTTCGACAAGTGAAAGATACATGCTGACAATTTAAATTCAGGGTGTTGCGTGCTTACCGTAAAGTATAAACACACCAACGACGGCTATAACTCCGAAAGTGATGGAGGCAGGCGTGGTGTTGTCATCGGAATAGTCCCAACGACCCGTGCCGGTTGCCGAAGTAACACATTGAACTCCAGCGGTAGAAAGCAAGTCCAATATACGGACAAGGACGTGACTCATGTCAGAATTACATTTGCTGAGAACTGGACAAGAGTCGCAGTCATACTCAGTGGCTGTTATTCGGTCGTCGGGGTTCGTTCTCTAGAGGACAATGGGAATTTCCTTATAACTTATATAATAATATATATAATAACAACTTATAAATAAACTTGTATTATTATTGTGGTGCTTGCAGTTAATGTTGGATGTAGGTTGGATCTGCTATTAATGTTGTATTCCTGTTATATCCTACTCATTTGTTATTTGATAAATATTATGACTAGGAATGTATTTAATCAAAAATACAAGACTTAATTTAAAGTACACGAAGCTAGCTCACTCCCATGAGATGGTACGAATTAATCAAATTACCTTTTACTACACTTAAACATTTATTTTATTAGTGAAGTTGAGATAGAGTTGATATTGGTTACTTAAATATATTCAAATTAAAATTTATCAATAAAAACCGATAAATTTTAATTTCGACTTTGAATTTTAATTTTTTGTTTTTATTGAAAATTTAATAATTTGAATATATTAATTTTATTATTTAAATTAAGTTTAAGCACATTACAAAGCTAAACACACAATACCATTTACTCATTCATCAAAATTAAGAAGCACTTACTACATCTAATCCTGGGGAGGGGTATATAAATCCATCACCACTTGTTCAAAAAGAATTTTGAAGGTAAAGTCAAAGTCAAAATAATCTTTATTCAACACTTTGTAAATAAATACAATGAATAGCATCATAAAATACTAAACACTAAAATACTAAGCCTAAGAATATTAAAGTTATGAATACTGTATATACATGGTTATTTACAAAGTAACCAGTTCTATCTTAAAACTTATAGAAGAAAAAAAAAAAAAAATAATAATAACAACTTAATGGTATTGGTATATTAGTAAGCCTATTAAAAAAAACTCATTTACTGAGTATAGAGGCTTTAAAAGCAGATAGTCTTTTAGTTTTTTTTTAAATGTAAGAAAATTATCAATATTTTTTAATTTTCCTGGAAGTTTATTAAAACTCTTGACCCCCATATACTCTGTTTTCTTTTCAAAAAATTTCTGTCTGTTGAATATTGGTGATTATCTCCTACCCGCGAGACAGAATCTGAATTTTGGAAAATATATAAAATACATTCAAAGATATAATTGCTGTATATTGTAAATATATTTAATTCCTTAAATTTATCTTTCACCGATTCTTGCCAGTTCAAATGTAACATAACTCGTATTGCCCGTTTTTGTAAAATAAATAATCTGTCAATATTCTTTTTTCAGGATCCACCATATAAAAAAATTCCAAAAGATAAATGGGAATGAATAAAGGCAAAATAAACAAGTTTCAAAGTATCGAGTTTACATAATTTTGATAGTCTATATAAGGCAAATAATCCGGATGAAATCTTTTTTGTTACATGATCGATATGGAAATCCCAATTTAATTTACTATCTAAATGTAACCCAAGAAATTTAGTATGTTCTACCTGTTTTAGTGTGACATTCTCTATTTGTAATACTGGTGAAATGGTCGAATGAGGTCTAATATTGAATTCTATATAGTTAGTCTTAAACATATTTAACAAAAGCTGATTATTTGAGAAAAAGTTTTGAATAAGAGTTACATTTTCCACAGCTGATTTCTCTACTTCTATATTAGATCACCCGGTTACAAGGAGGTTAGCATCATCAGCATAAAGGTAAATACTGTCTCTCATTATATTGGAGATCACACCGGATAAACCTTTTATATAGCAGTGAAACAGGAGTGGGCCCAGAATGGAACCCTGAGGTACTCCATGTTTGATATCTATTAATTTTGATTGGGTAGAAACAGCTTGATATAATTGTACGTGAAAGTTCAACAAATTGTTTGTTAGGTAGGATTTGATCCATAAAAGTGGTGGCCCAGTAATTCCCATTTTTTGAAAGTTTTTCCAATAGTTCACAATGTGACATGCTATCAAAAGCTTTACTTAAGTCCATGAAAACCCCAAGCACCTTATCACCCTTATCCAATGTATCAATAATCATGTCTATGTAATTTGTTGCTGCAGAAGTTACAGAGTGATTTTTCCTAAACCCATGTTGCTCCTTTTCAAAGAGATTGTTATCCTCAAAATATTTAACTAGTTGATTGTACATTGCCTTTTCATAAATTTTGGAAGAAGCCGGTAACAAAGCAACTGATCGGTAGTTAGCTATCTCAGATAAATTTCCTTTCTTGTATAGGGGTAAATTCTTAACAGTAAATTTTTAGTTTGTCAGGAAATATTCCAGTTACAAAGGATGAGTTAACCAAATGTGTTAGTGGCGTGACGAGATGATTCCGGGCGTTTTTTATTACAGTTATGGGTACTTCATCATAGTCAGATGAATACTTCACTAAGTAATTTGTCCAATTCCATCTTACTCAAAGGTTCACATCGAAATTTTGCTACATGATAGTTTAAAGGAAGTATTGGTACAGTACTGATATTAATTTTGGGAATTATTTCACCATCGACCATGTTTAATAATAATCATTAAACAAATTACTAATAATGAGGGGGTTTGTATAAGCTTTGTTATTTTTTTTTTTTTTCTTAATCTTTGTAATCATCTCGTGATGGGTGGTCTACTACTAACTTGTAAATTGATTAACTTCCATGCTGTTTTAGAAACATTTTTTGAGCTAGAAATTTTGTGATCAAAAAACTGTTGTTTGGCTTTTAAAACATTGCCTTTGAAAGATTTGTTCATCTCTTTTGAAAGTTTAAACATGTCTTTGTTTTTTGTTCCTCTTCCTAAATTATTTATTTCTATTATTTTTTTCCCTCTCACATTCCAGCTCATAATTGTACCACTGATACATGTTATTTACACATCTACTCTTTACCAGAGGAAAACAAGTGTTAAAATAATACATAAATATATTATAAAAATGTCAAATTTATCACTTACTGGTGCAAGATAAATATCAGCCCAACTTTCCTTGCTCAATAAAGCTGAAAACTGTTTTAAGTTTTCTATCTGTAAATTTCCTAACAAATTTAGTGATGGGTTTATTATTATTAATGGTTTTACCTGGTACTTTAATAGATAGCAGTTGACCATCATGATCGGAAATTTGGGTGTTAATACCAACCACTTCAGTAATGTCATCAGGAAAATTTATGAAAAAATTATCTATAGCCCTCTCACTGTCCTCTGCGACTCTTGTGGGAAAGTGAACTAAATATTTCATGTTATGTGAATTTAGAGTATCAATAAGTAATTTATGTTTATTACAGTTTGGATCCAACACATTAATATTTACATCAGCAGTGACTATTATATTACTGTATTTGTTTGAAAGAAATTCCAAAGCAGTATTTAATTTTGCTAAAAATATTTTTATATCAGAACAAGGCGAACGATACACACCAACCAGTACAAACTGAAAGGTGTCAGATTTATGTTCAGCCAGACAGCATTCAAATTCTTTTTCTACATTTGGGTTTATAATAGCTGACAAATTTATACATTTAATCTTTACATTAGGTTTCGCCAATATTAGAACCCCACCACCAGTATACAGCTGGCGTGAAAAAGAGAATCTTAAGGAATATCCAGAGACATTGAGCCGTTCTAATTCACCGACTGTCATTTTATGCTCGCAAAGGACAAATATATCGGGGTTAATCTCTTGAAGTATTATTTCTAATGTGTCAATTCTCATTGATAAGCGCTCAATGTTTTGGTGGTATATTTTTAACAAGTAATAACTCTCACACCTTCCAGTCTGCACTGCCGGATTGCGTCTTATACTTGCCCTGGACTGATGTTTATGTGTGTCTGTTATTTTAGTTTTGTGGTTGGTTTTAGCAGATACATAGTCATTGTCTAATTGACTTAGTTTAAAACTAATACTAAAACATTGCTGGCATTACTAACACAATTTTCTGACGTTACACTATCATCAGGTTGTGACACTTCCACATTGCTCTGCTTTTGCACTTTATTCACTGATGGTAACATCACGACATCACTATACTGCAGCACTATTCACTGATGGTAACATCACGACATCACTATACTGCAGCACCGGAAGAACTTCAGGATTGTTGACAATACTTTGAGGTAGGGGACTTTGTAGATTCTCATTGGTTGTCATCTGTTTGAATGGGGGATATTGACATGTAGATGATGTGGTGGTGGCTGAGTTTCTCATATAATTATCGATGTTCTCTCTAATTGATGAAGAAATACGGAATGAGGTAGCCCATTGTATAAAACTATTTGACGTTAGGTGGTTCCCCAAAACAATACAAACTGTTACATTGGTCGCCTGATGTAGTTTTGTAATGTTTCTTGAAAGCTGCTCCACTAACAATTCGAATGGCTTTCTTTTGTAAGATTAGCAACTTACCTACATTAGAACCATTATCCCATAGGACATAGGTAGAGCCCATAGCTATAGCCACTGCTTGTTACTAACCGCTACATAGATTCACTTAGACATATCAGCCACGTTTTCACCAATAAATTATTTGTGTACTATAGCACATTTTGTTTTAGTCTGAGTTACTTTTATTATTTGTGGTTATTACCTGTTTTTTAAAGTAATTAAATTAACACTAACTTGTTAATATTTTATATAGTTTTTATGAATATGTATTATTATTATTATTTTCCCAATTTCGCAGCTGCTGTTATTGACTCAAGCCTCTACACATTTCTCACTCCCATATAGGCTAATTCCTTGTTATATATGTAATTTATTTTGTTGAGCATTACATAAATTGCTGATAGGTTCTTGTTTGGTAAGTTGGACCTTAAGCAAGTAAGTTCTGTTAGTTAAACCTTAAATGTGAATTTTGTTTTGTTTGTTCTCGGTAATAAACTATTCATTCATTCTAATGACCATCATATCTTGGTCGGAAACCTCTGCAAATATTTACAAAAGTTGTCTTTTGTTCAGCATAAACAAGATGGAAACTTTTAAAATTTGAGACTGAAAACAGGACATGCTTTGCCGGAGATTTAGGGTTATTGCATTGTTCAGCTCGACCAAATTATGAGAGTCTGGAATTAAAAGGATTTTACTTTTGAAAGTGGTTGGTGAAAGTCTTCTCCTATATATTTTAAATGGGATATTCATTATATTATTCAGTTGTTGTTGTTCAAAAGAATTAACAAAATTGTTAGAATTAGCTTTTATGTTATCTGATATAATTTGGTATTTTTTATTTTTTTCAGTTAGTTCTTCACCTGAAAAAAACCTACAGATTCCAAAACGACCCTAATCTTGTTGATCAAATGGACACAGAATTCATAGATAAAATGAGTGAGTTTAAATCTATGCATTATTTTTTGTTGAGTCTAGTTTTGCCGCATGCTGTTAGAAGTTATTTAGTAAGTTTTTTATCTATAGTAGTTTTATGTTTAAGAACTTGTATATTTTAAGGTACTTTTATAGTTCATTTTTATTTCAGTCATAGATGCAAGATGTACAGATGAAGATCAAGCCGTACTGCAGCGAGAAATTGAATTGGTTAATGCGGAAGTTCAAAATGAACAAGAAATACGAGATCAAGAGTTGAAAGTTTTGGAGGTAAATTATTTATCATGAAAAACAGCAGAACCTTAGGTGCCACTATTTGGAGGGAGTTTATAGCATAATTATATTTACAAGCACTTAGACAGTTGTTAGTACCGAACAAAACTTTAGTATGCTTAAGCTTATAAAAACTTTTTTACGCTCAACAATTTTTCTATTCTATCGCCATAGAAATAGAACATGACACTACAACAAACTTAGACTTCAGAGAAATGCTGACAACATTTTCTCATGCAATAGCGAGGCAAAAGGAGCACGAAAGACAAGATCAAAGAATGATAAATCAAATATTGTATGTAAATAAATTATAGGTGTGCGAGTAGCAATTTTAGGATTCGAGTCGAGTTTTTAGACATAATTTCGAGTTCAAGTTTTTTTCGAGTCGAGTATTTAACCCTTAATTTTCAAAAATGAAAACACACAATAATATGTTCTTTTCAGCTAACTTTAATTTCACCATTGACTACAATGTTTTATTTCCACTTACAGAAACAAAATAATTAATGTCAGTACAATAGTAACTAGCAATAACAACTGCCGTGCCGACTGATCAAGGTTAACCTTGTTTTGGCTTTCATCGTACTATTTGTACTTCCAATGTTCCATATGCCAAGTTGAGTCGTCACGAGTTGAGCGTTATGTAACGATATCTATAACAGGTTATTTAACGAAACCTGTTAGAGATTTAACAGGTTAAACTAAATACCCTGTTATTTTTGTAACTTTTTGTAATTTTTGTAACATGATGCATGATAATTTTATAACGAACATTATATAATTGTAACGCATGGTGGTAATGGAGAGTAAATATAGTGCGCTGAGAAGTAAGCGGAACTGAATTACGAATGAAACTTCACCATTGGACGCTGTTGTAATTCAATACCACTGGACGTGTATGGGTGGGTGGGTGGGTCAATACCAATGGACGTGTATGGGTGGGCGGGTGGGTCAATACCAATGGACGTGTATGGGTGGGCGGGTGGGTCAATACCAATGGACGTGTATGGGTGGGCGGGTGGGTCGATACCACTGGACGTGTATGGGTGGGTGGGTGGGTCGATATCACTGGACGTGTATGGGCGGGTGGGTCATATTGGATACAATATGACCAGTGACCAGCTGTGGTATTGTATTGCCATTCAATAGCACTGTACGTGTATGGGCGTGTGGGTGGGTCAATACCACTGTACGTGTATGGGTGGGCGGTTGGGCGTAGAACTGATAAAGTTTGTACGTTTGTAGCTCAACTTGCAAAAACGGCTCAATGGATTTTGTTGTACTCTGGCATGTAGATAGGTTATTAACATAATGCTTCAACTCTAGACTCTAGGTGGTGGGTAATGGTGTGTTTCTAAAGAGCTAAGATATCATTCCACGAAACAAAATTACAAGTTTTAGCGGAGGAAGGGGTGGTTAAAACTTTGCATTGGGCGTCTACAAATCATGCGACGGCCCTGAGTTTGTCATTCAGTAATTAGAGCGGGCTGCTAATGAGCAAAACTTAAAAGAAAACTGAAAAACATTTTTTCTTAAATGACATATTAATGTTTCAAGCCCCTAATTGCAATAGCATTGTTGTTAGGGCTAGTGAGATCGAGCCACTTAATGTTGAAAACTCCATTGGGGAAAGACGTTGTGAATTATTTTGCCAAATTCAAAGTGGCCACTCACTTGATAATAAGCAAGGAACTTTGGGTACCATAGAAAACCACCAATAAGCCACAAATTATAGATATCATATCCATTACTGAAAGGCCTCAGTCAACAATTTTGTTTGCGTTGTGGAAATACTTACTTTAAACACTTATTGTTTATTTTAATCATACTTGTTGCTTATTTTAATGACATGCAGACATTGGCTGTCTGTCGCTACCGCTGCTGATCAGCTGATCGGAGAGTGGAGTGTTGCTGCCTTTGTTTTTTTTTCAAAAGCGTTTGTTATTGCAAATATTAGAATATATGTGAATAGTCGATTAAATTCAAATTTGAGTTGAATCAAAATCATTTATTTGTACAGAACATTTCATACAATAGTTTCATAAATAAAATTAAAACTGGGGCATTGTCATTTTTTACTGTGAGTAGTTTTTTCTAAATCTAGAATAATATAAATTTCCTAACATTCAATGTTCTATAGGAAAATGTATCATCTAACATATTTCCTATACTATAATACGTTTTATTTACCAACATTTCATTTATTGTTTTTATAAATTTAGAATAAGGTTGGCTTTTTTACATGGAGAGATATTTTATTATATAGTTATTACACATTGGATGGTGGGGAGGTAAAGGTGGTGGGTCAAAATTGGAGGGAGGTTTGAAACAAGTTAATGAACTGTCTGGGATTTGTAGGCGTGTCAGAACTGGACTTTCCTTGAAAGAAGTTCTTTAGTCTTAATTTTGGCCAAATGACACTTATGTCGGAAGCAAGGGCAAAGTTGTCTTCTTAGTAAGTTTCAGTCAGGTTTTCGGAGAAATCACAGTACCACCACTGCACTGCTATACATCACTGAGGATATTCGAAAAGCTATGGACATCAGACAAGTGACATTGCTCACTCTGTTTGATTTTTCTAAAGCGTTTGATTGTGTCCATCATCCACTGCTTAAAGTCAAACTTTCTCATCTTGGTTTCTCGTCTGACAGTATTTCCTGGTTTGAGTCCTATCTGACTGGCAGGCATCAGCGTGTACATGTGAATAACGAATACTCTAATTGGGGAAGTGTAACCAAAGGTGTCCCTCAGGGCTCTGTACTTGGACCTCTACTGTTTACTCTGTACATCAATGACTTGTCCAACAGCATTTCTCACTGTAAATATCACCTTTATGCTGACGACCTACAAATATACTCTCACGTTGAAGTATCAGACTTAAAACAACAATAAGACTCAACCTATTATTATTGGACATAACAGACTGATGGCACAGATTGATCTTGTTACAGTACCCCATATCTCTATTGATAATAATTCACTTGACTACTGTGACAAAATTAAGAACTTGGGACTCCTTATGAATACTACACTTACATGGTCTGATCATGTATCTTTAACATGTAATAGGGTTTCCAGCAAAAACCCTATTTGTTACTCAACACTGAAATGGGCCCATAATTTGATATATCTTTAATTGAGCCTTTCTTATATACTGGTTTTACTTCAGAATATTTCAGCTTTTGAGGAAAATTCCCTTCTTCAAATGCTTGATTTATGAGTGAAGTTGGGAAAAGACTTTTAACTTTAACTGCAAGTTTGAGTAAGAATGTTGGAATATTGTCCCATCCACAGGCTTTACTACTGGACAGATTTATAATCGTTTCCACTTCTTCCAATTTAACATGATCAAATGAGTTTAAATCTAACTTTAAATCTAAATTTAAATCTATATTAGGCCTATTTGAATCATATGAATGTAACTTAATTTTATGAACATCATTTCTACTATTAATATTAACATAATGTGAATTGAACAACTCAGCCACAATTCTTGGGTTATGAACTCCCTTATTTCTTATTTCTAAACTAATATTATTGTTATCTATTCAAGCCAATCTCTCTTTTAACCAAAGACCAAGTCGCTTTTGATCTGTTTCTATATTTACTAATAAATTTATCATTTTCCATTATTTTTGTCCTATTGACAACTTTTTTAAAGATTTGTTTATACATTTTAACATAGTTTAAAAATTGTTTGTCATTGTTTTTGCTTTGTGTAATTCTCGTTTTTTCACAGCTGATATTTTAATACCCCTAGTTATCCAATTTTGTTTTTCACTTTTTTGAGTTTTAATTGTACTTACTTGGTAAGAACTCATTCATACATGAGAGATAGTTATCGGTAATTCACCGATAAGAGAGAGTTATTGGTGATAGTCCCTCTCCCTTCTCAAAAAAAAGTACCAGATGTGTGTCACCAGAACACAATATTTCATTGTAGATTATTGTGTTGGTAAAATGGTAAAAAATGGTAAAATGAGAATATTTCATAATAATTAAAATTAGTGTTAATGGAAATTACACAAAATATTATTTTTAGCAATTATTACACTATGAAAATTTAATTCCTAGGATTTGTATTTTAGATTCTATTTTAAGTTATATGATTACACTTACATGATTATTCTACCCACTTTAGAAACACAATACATTTTTTTCTTTATTTGAATACTTAAGTTGCACAATTATTTAATCTATTAAAACTACAAATTTACATGACTAAACAACTACGCTTAGTATTTTTCATATCTTCTTCATTTTAAAACTTCTCTTGGTGTAAAAATATAGAACACTACACCAGCGTACAGGAGTTTTTGAGTAGACTACTAATACAGTGGATAGTGTGATGTTCTATTCGATGGTTCTTTTCAGTAGTTGTTTAAATAATGTGGTGCAAGAGTGAAATTGTAATGTTTTGGTTAAAGTCAAAATATCTGGTTTGGTCTAGCAAAGTTTTTTATATTATTTGCTCTTTGCTCATTTGCTATAATAAATTTTGCTTCCAAATAAATTGTAAATAAAGTGTTTGTTTTAATCTAATTAAACTGAACAAAATTATTTCTAATGTTAGTATTTGAATCCTAATCATAAAATAAAGAATGTATATATTGTTTGAGAACAAAAATAAATTTACTCCTGTTCTTATTACTCATTTCTTTATTTTCAGAAAATGAAAGCAAAGCACAATGCAGTTTCGAATGATGTTCAGTCAGTTCAAGCGTTCATTGAGGAATCAAAAGCTTTTATTAGAAGTACAGAGGAAAAGATAGCTGCACTAAGTCAAGAGATTGTGAACTTGAGTAAGTCTGATCTTCGTCATAAAATTAATATTTTAGACCAGTGATTTATATGTTCGTACTTAATTTCAGACACCATTTTTAATTGGCAAGATCTATTTAATTAAGCTAGGACTGGGTGGAGAACCTTGATAATTAATGTATGTACTGTTCTTAGACATTTTTTATTATGAGGTGAGTTTCAGGTGGTATTTTCAAAAAGATATTATTTTCACTTTTTTTCTGATGTATTAATTTAAGAATACAATAAAAAAATATATATTTAATTTTAACGCAAACACATTTAGGACTCTTATGGAGTAATATTTTAAATAATTGATATAAATAATTTTGTTCTCAATTTAACACGTTAGCTGCCATCCTTAAAATGAGTATTTTTGCTCTAAATTGCCAAAACCATTTATGCAAGTATTTTTAACAATGATGTATTATATTTACTATGCCACCATTTCTGAGTATAGAAATAGTACATACATAGGCATTATATGTATATAAATTTGTCGGGAGTATAAGCCCGACACAGTTTTTTTAGTAGCATATACGGCATATAAAAAACTGTCGGGCATATTGGCCTGATACATTTTGAGGTAAATTTGTTTTCATGGTTTGGCTACACTGACTGCATGATGAAAGTAATCCAGTATTCAATATGTATTACGTTATTTCAATAACAACATTCAGTAAATAAGTCTGTCGAGCCTATACTCCTGACAACTTGCCCGTAGAACATGCAAACATTTAAAGTTTTATGAACAACTTTGTATACAACCAAAAACTTAGAAATTCGCTCTGTAAATAGTATGATGCTTGCAGTACAATAAAGTGTGATCGGTTTCTTTAAGAAAGCAGGACCAGTCGAGTAACAATAAAATAACCAAAAGGTTGCTTAGCAACAATGTCGGGCGCAGTGGCCCGACGGCATCTAGCTGAGACAAAGAGCTGTCGGGCGTACTGGCCTGACACGGCAGCTAAAGTGTTAATAGGATTGTAAGTGAAAATAGGAGTTATGAAGAACAAAATAGCAAATAACAGGCTGTTATTGATTGTGTGTTTAATATATGTGGAGTGAGTATTAGTTTGGCTTATATTTATTAAATTAATGTCGGTAGATAATATATTTTAGAGGTGGTAATAATTAATCCCGATAGGGTCTGATAATTGATTTGTACGTTTCTTGTGATTTCCTGGTAATTATCAGTGTATATTTTGATAATGCATGTGTTCTAATTAGTAAAAACTAATTTCAGAAATTTCCTTGGGAAAAAAAGAGGAAGCGGTACAAAATCTCAAAGTAAAAGTTGATTCTCAGGAAATCTCACTGGAAGATAAAGCCAAATTGATGAAGGATAAAGTTGACTTACTCAGAATGATTCAATTCTACGAGGATGCTATTCGAGATTTTGATAATTCAGCATTCGCAGTGGATATTAACTTAGCTGAAAGCCAAAGAAAGGTATTTTACTCTAATTAGTATATTCATACACACACACACACACATACATATTTACTGATCCCGTTCCAGTTCACTAGCTCTGGGTTTTAAAAAGCGTTCATGGTCTTCTGTCCGACCTACTTGTCTTTTCTTCAATTTGTTCCCAACTGCTCCCCCTTCTAGCATCTCCTCTTTGATACCCTCAGGTTGTCTACTGGTCATGAAAGTCACGAAAAGTCATAAAAAGTAACGAATTTTTAAAGTCGGTCACGGATATCACGAAAAGTCATGAAAATTGCTTCTAAAGTCACGATTTTTTTTAGCGTTCCAAAGTGTTACTAGAGGAAATTCGGGAGGCATTTAGAGTGAATTGGGAAATTTGCTTAAAGCGTTCTGTGGCAAATACTTACGCCAAAAGTACTTTTGTTTCTCGTTGTTTTCATTACGATGTTGTTCTAACCAGTCTTTTCTACAATATAAATACCGTATTAAGGGTCCAGAGAACCATCCAGCTCCTTTGCCCACTCAAAATTATCTTACTTGTGGTGTAATGTATTAATCAGGCAACTGTTTGTCATTATTCCCACTCAAATTATCGTACGTTTGCTACTATTAGTACCGTATGCGAAGTTATGCGTTCTTTCTGTGTACAAATGGAGTCAAAACAGTGTTATGAATTGTCAATATTACAAAATGTTTTAATGTTATACATTTATATAATTGTGCAATCTATAAATTTAAAAACGTTTTAGTTACTTTTGAATTTTTTTCATGGATGAAAGTGATTAACTGTGTGCTTTACAATATTTGAATTCACAATAGACATTTAATATTGAAACGTTCTTGGTTGCCATATTCCAATTCTCCATTGCTGTACGGACGGAAATAAAAAAATACAGCTCGCTATTGGCGACTCCAGAACGGATATTCTTTGAGGGAGACAAAGGTAGTTGGACATTTGCCATCATTACGTGAAAATTAACAATTTTTTTTTTTATATATTTAGTAGAAGTTCATTTTGTTGTACCCCATTCTAGGATCTAGGTTAAAATGTAGATAATTATTAAAGTAGATAAGTTTATTAGTTTAAGAACGTAGTTTTATAACATGTTTGTGTAGATGTAATTTAGTTTTTAGCACTTGAAAAAGGTTTGGGTTTTACCAAATCGAAACGTCGTGATTGTTAATTTTCACATAATGATGGCAAATGTCCAACTACCTTTGTCTCCCTCATCTGATACTCCATCATTAACAAATTTCAAAAACAATGATATTCTTTGATCAATGTTTGTTTTGTTTATGGTCTGTTATACCATTCGTTAGATCATAATCATAATTGTTCAAAGTGGTGGGCATCTAACTGGCGTGTTTTAGTGTTTAGTTGTGCTTTAAACTTTATATTTGTTTACGGAATTTCGTCAACTTTATAATTCTCTTCTGAGTCTTAAAGTTACTAGGCCTATTATTACAGTTAGTTTTTGTTGGGCCAAGTGTTTGTTTTTATGCGTATAGCAATTTTGATGTATGAAAAACGTTAGTACGAAATTGTTGGTTTTTATTATTATTCAAAATAGGCCTAAAATTAGTCAAATAAAAGTGATTAGTGTTTGTACACAATGTCTGGAAAGTGAACATTTCAGAACTTGTGGCTCGAAGAAGAAAATTGGAATAAATGGCTTCAAAAAAATGAAAGTGATGTACATTCAGCATTTTGTATGTATTGCAAAAAAAATCATTTGATATTTCCCATGCGGGCTCAAATAGTAATAAGTTGCACTCTCAGGGAAAAACATACGAGCTCGTAGCTCGATAGAAAATAACCGAAAAAGTGGTAAGCAAATTATGTTAGTTCATTGTTTTGATCAAAATAGACCTTCATCTGATAACCCTATGCCTTCATGCTCTATGACTAGGCCTAATATAAAAATAGAAACAGATACTGAGACAGGTAATTTATTAAAAGCTTCTCCTTTGACAAGCTCAAGTCATGAAACAGAATCTTCATTTTCTAAAGAACAGGCCTCATCAAGGCTTCTAAGTTTTTTATTGTATGAGAGTGTGACCAAGGCTGAAATTTTATGGGGCTGAAGAATTGTTTGTATGATTTTCAATTGTGTATTGAAATTTTAAATTTATATTTACTACAAAACAAATGACAATTTTGTTTATCAGTGTTTATAATATTACATAAGAGCACATGGTGGTACATAGGAAAACTAACAGACTGTTTACAAGGTAAATTAATCCACTATAAATTCAATTTACTGTAACTTAGGTTAGGCCTATTTGGTTTGTTGGTAATACTAAATTAACCCTTTTCAGTAGGAACAGTGTTTTAAGGTTTGTACTCTCCAGTCGGATATGCCACTATTGTGGCTCGACATGGTTCCGTGGCAACTCGATCATCAAACTTACCACTTTGTCCCGCGAGGTCGGAGTGGCCACTTTCGTGGCAATGGCCGCTTCGCCGTCAGCTCGGCATACAAACTCCCGCTGTGCATTGCCAAGTCGGAAGCTTTTACTGCGTATCTATTACATTTAGAGTCACCCAAAGTTTTTATTTAATTAAAAAACCAAATATGGATATAAAAACATAATAAAAATGTATTTAACATCTCTAATACATAATGGTTCAATATTTGACTTTATTTGTATTAGTTCAATTACATTGTTCATGAAAAATAACACTGAAAATGCAACAAATAATGCATCGAAAAATACATACTTTTTAAATGTTATTTTTTAGGGGAAAAAATGTTCAAACGGCAATTTTAAAACTTTTATAACATCTTAATAATATAAAATTAATAAAAAAAACAAAATATTATTATATAGAAATAATAATAATTTGTATTTCTATTATAATAAAATACTGTATTATGAAAATATACATTGATAATGCAACAAATAATACATTGAAAAATACATACTGTTTTAATGTTATTTTTTAGGAAAAATAATGTTCTAACGGCAACTTTAAAATTTTATTATTTTATATTATTTACACTGGTACAATAATAAAATAAAGAATTGTATTGAAAATCTGTATTGTTGCTGTTTTAATAACATAAAACATAAAAACAAATATATACAATCACTACAATAATATTTATATACACACACACTTCACAAATGTTTACAATAATCACTCAAAACAAACATAAAACATATGCAGAGTAACAAGAAGCAGCAAGGTGAAATGGCGCGAATGTTGACCTTGTGAAATGACGTATTTTAAAAGCATAGACGAAATATTAAAAAGCGATCAATGTTGCCAGCTGATTGAAACTAGTTACGAAATATACCTATGTTTTCATAGTAACCAAACAACTGTTAAAAAAAAACATAATAATAAATATATTGAACTGCCACGAAAGTGGCTCAACCTACCGCATAGGGAAATCACTAGATGCCACGAAAGGGGCCGATCCGAGCTCACGGACAAACCAATCACAAACTACTCCGATCTGACTACGACAATGGCGCCGGCCACGATAGTGGCATACCCGACCAGAGAAGACAAAGCTTCTATAATCAGTCCGAGTGGGTACAGAAACCATATGTTGCCACTTTTGTGGCATATCCGACTGCAAAGGGTTAAGAATTGAACCTACTGCAGACATGTGTCATCATCGCATAAATTATTGTGAAAATATAAGTAGGTAATGCTCAATTTGCAGGGTTTCGGGAGTCTGAACCTGCTTTTTGTTTTGTTTTCATATTAATAATGAATATGCCTGCAAATCCATTTTACTCACACAAATCTGGGCTTCTTTTAATAAATAGTGTTAGCCTACTTTAATCTGTTGTATTTTATCTATATTTGGTCTATTAAAGGTTAATAATGGTATAATTAATTTAGTAGAATATGACTGAAAAAATGCGATGTTATAATGTGAACCGTATTCACCATTATTTGGGTGATGATTTTTCATGTTGTAAGGTCATGAAGTCATGAATTTTCATTTCCATTTGGCAGTAGATACCCTGTACCCTCCAACCATCTCTTTCCTCTAGCTCTTTTTCACTAACATATAATATTCTGCTTAGCAACTTACCCTCCTCCATTCTTTAGACATGGCCATACCAATGTAAGATATTCTATCCAATTTTTCCTTTTATACTTTTACTAATAAATCAGGAGCAAGATCTGTAATGTACAAGTAGACTAGTAATCTTCTATCTTAATTCGTAGGCTTTAGTGGCCAGTGGCTTAAAAATAAAGCTTTGATAACTATGTCAAGGTGCAGTTTACAACATTTTTATCACCAAGTGTTTCGCCCTCGTTGGGCATTCTCAGTGGTATCTCTGAAACAGGAGTATTTATCCACCCACCTACCAATGGTATTGATTCAAACTCAGAGATACCACTGAGGATGCCATAACACATTACAGGCAAAATTGTTGGTGAAATAAGTATTGTTGTTGCCGGAAGCTTTAGTTTAAAGTAGTAATCCATTTCAAGCTACCTATTTTTGGGTTTCCCTGAGCTTTTCCTAATATTAGATGGTAAGTTAAAAAAAACAATATTGTTCTATAACTGAAAAAAATCCTTTAAGACATGTTACATATAAAAATTCTAAAAATTAAAAATAGTCAAGTGAAACAAATGGATTATGCAAACCTCTATTCACCATGTTAATAATAACCACTACGTGGTTCGGATTCCACGTAAAGCTGTAGGTCCCTTAGTTGCCCTGGCTGTTGGGCTATTAATAAATTGCCATTTCTGAGGAACAGTTGAACTCAGTTAGTAACCAGACTACACTTATCCACACTCATCCTACACTCATATAACCATTCATATTCGCCTTAAAATACCAACAACGTTGTGTCGGCGTCTCATATGTAAGAATGTTTAGTATTAAATAGTTATTTCTTTTTATGAGTATAGTGTTAAGCAAAGTATGCAAGCTATAAGTTGCTTTTTTAGTTTGTGTACTTTTTTATGTGTAAGTTAATAACTTTTTAGTGACAAAATATTATCTGACACATGTATATACATATTTTCTGTTTCAGCTTGAAAAATTAATATTAGAATATAATAAACTTGTGACAGAAAAAATAATTGTAGAACCTCGACTGAAGGATGTTGAAGTGAAATTTACTTTGTTGAACAAGGCTGACAAAGAGGTCATGGACATGGTAAACGAGAACTTAAAAAGTCTGAAAGAGGAATACAAGAATTCAATAAAGTGTCTTAAGGCAGAACAGGAGGAAACTGAAAGTGTATTGTGGAAGGTAAGTTTAAACCTGTAGAGTTTGTAAATGCCTTTAACTAGATTAAGTAATTAAAACATTGGTTCTTGATGTATGGGCTGGGCTCAACATTAAAACACATAGTCATATAATCTGATTGCCGATCCTTGTCACACATGGCAAATTTACTCGCCACTAATATGGTAGCAGCTACCACTAGCTAAGTGTGACATAGTTAGTGGCGGCGACTAGTAGTAGCCAGTGAGTAAAATTCTAGTCGCCAGAGAAGTTGGACATGTCCAACTTTTGAAGCGAATACTTGCCGGTAGTTGACCTAGAGTCAGCTGATCTAGTCGCCATGTGAGCGAGTATAGTAGCACACACCTTCTCGTGGTTGCGTAGTTAAATTTGCCAGTCTCATATTTTATTTTATAACATTGTATTAATATTAAATTATAATGGACAGTTAGAAATGGGGCAGTGAGCAAATAGGTACATTTATAAATATATGTAGAAAGTATGAGTGTTCTTGAAATTTTAAATTGCCAGATTACCTAAAATTGTGCTAAAAAGGTGGCAATAACAAACCTACAACATGAACTAGAACTTTCTGGTTTGTCGTATACAGAAAAGTATTGAAGATAAAAATAAAGAACCTTCGTGATGCTTATAGGAATGAACTAAACAAATTTAATAAATCTAAGAAGATTGGTGCTGGGGTGGTCCAAGTATATAAACAAAAATTAGCTTGGTATTGTGAGGGACTCTAAATAACTATTGCAACGACCTGAGACTGTCACCACTAGCTATGTATCTCAACGTAATTTCAAGTTAAGTTCGGGGTGAAATTGCTTCCCTCCAGAACGTAGCCTATCCTGTTTCTTTATTAGTGGTGTTATTAAATATAGGGTTTCTTTTACAAAGACAATTGCATAATATTTTAGTAAGATTTAGAGTTCTTGTTGGCTAGTTCTTACATTAATGTATTTGAAGCACCTAGTTTACTCGTAATTTCCAAATGTTCCGAACCCACCTCTTTTTCTTTTTGTTTCTCATAGCTGTTAGTAGTTCTTGAAAATGTTCCCTTACACTGAAAAACAACAGCCTCCTTAACTTCTCCTGTCTAATACCCACGGATGACATTCTTAAAACTATTTAACACACTGCACCTTTCGAACTCCGACACTCGATTACTATTACTTGCCTTGTGTGATCGAAAAAGGTTTCGGTGACTACACAAAATAGCCGCTACTTAAGTAGCGGCGAGTAAATCGCCATGTGTGAACGAACCTTAACAGAAAGAAGTGTGCCATGGGTGACTCTCTGGGCAACTCAGTCACACGCAGTATGGAGAAATAAAGTCAAGAGCTCGAATCACTATTCTAAATGCATTTACTCTTAATTAATATGCATATACGTTATCCCATGTTTTGTTATTTAAAGTTTAGTTGCTAAAAATAATCTTAGTTTGTTTATATAGTGTATTACAATTATTCTATTACGTCAACTTATTACTTTACTTATGATCATACTTACGAACTAAATATATTCATTCGGAGATGTGGCCATTGTATGAACAGAACCATTCATGCAGTTGGCAGTCGTAGCAGATATTTATTGGAAAGAATAACAGAATATAATAAATAATATACAAACAGTATAAGAAGTATATTTAGTATTAAATGGAAAGAACTATTTTGTTGCTAATACTAACAAAATATATTGTGATGATTCTATTACACAGCTGAAAAAAGAAATTAAGGAGACTGAAGAGGAAATTGCTAAGGAAACAACACTTCTAGAAGGCGTTGAGTGTGATTTGGAGAAACAGGAAGAATTAATTAGCAAGGTAATAGTACTGATGTATTACCTTGCTTAAATATGTATGTATATTTAATTCCTAACTGGATAAGTAACAAATTATATGCTATTCAGGGAGAGTTGAGAGTGAAACTCTACCCTCTGCTTGGTTTGCAGCGCTAGACTGATTCACAGGTGTTCACATGTTGCTGTAGTGATGAACTGTCTTCTGGACCATAAGTTCGCCTTATTGCGCACTTAGAAAAACGTTCTATTTTGTCATAAACACTGTTTTTTGTTTAGTTTTTGTTTATAAAGACAGTAGTCCCTTACTTTATCTTTTCTTTTTTATGGGCAGACACAATTCTATTTACATCTTTTCCCATCACGAACCATTTTGACAACCTTTTGCATCCCCATAGCAATCTTATGTTCATGTTCTTTGACTTGATGTTCAGCCACTACACTTTTATAAACATTAATAACACACAGTTTGTTCTGACTATTAACAACTTGTCAACATTTGTTCTTTGCTACTCGAGATATGATATCCGTATTTCAAAATGCAAGGATTAACACACTAATTACACTATTTACAGAATAATATTTACACTTCTTATATTAAGAACTCAAATAATTACTGTAATAAAAACAATTTAACTGTGGACAGCACCAACCAAAAAATATTTCAGATACGAGGCAGAATGTATGAGCAAACTGACTAATGGAGATGCCAATGAATGAGTCTTTTTGAAAATCAAGAGTCCACGTAGACATCCTTTTTCTTATAGGCTAGCGTTCTTCAGACAGGGACAGTCTAGCAAAATAAAACAAGCAGCGTCTGGACATGTTTATGGCTTCAGGAATTTAACATTTTTTTGGAGGGGTTCTCGACCACAAGAAATTGATTAGCACCCTGGGAAAATTCTATTTTGTGCCCCAGAAACTCTAGGTCCCGTGTTATCAACTTCTAGCAGAAAAAACAATACGGAACCATTATCGACCTTTAGCAAAAAGTGGATATCAAACTAGATATTTATCTTCTAAATCACGTTATACCATTACATTTTGGAAGAAGAGACAACATTTAAGGGCTCTACCCCTCCCCCAATTATAAAATATGCTCAAAAACCTAAAACTGGGTAATGTTAACCCATTGGCCTAGTTACTATCAGCTGTTTTGCAAGGCCCTCTAGTAGCATTTAAAAAGCACAAAATGCAGAGTTTCGCTAAAAATCAAATAACTTTTTAATTAAATCTTTATTTTACCTCTAGTTTTTAATTTTCTGTTTATAAATAATTTGTATACAATAAATATACTAAAATTAAAAAATAAATTAAATTGCAGTTTTTAATGTTTTTTTTTTTTACATAAAAAACCAAAATTTCAAAGTAACTTATATCAAATTTTTTATATGAAAATATGTGTTTTGGTAAAACATTGCTATTTCATATGAAAGACTATTTATTTGTTTACATAGAAAATATTTTATTTTGTAAATTGGATGTCTATTAAAAATTTTACAGATTTTCTCTCAAAAGTTCACATTTTAACCCTTAAAGCGCTGAATAAAATTTGGCCTAGGTCTCAATAGCGTGCATTTAACTTTATTTTTTTAATTTTATTTTTTTCAAAAGTTTAATTTATTTTCCACTTAATGGACCTTTAAGTAATAAAAAATAGCCATTTCATAAAAAATTTCTTTAATTTTACATTTTGTAATATGGCATAATGATTAAAACAATTTTGTGGAATACGCTGCTATATATTCAGTTAGTACAATAACTTTAGTCTAAATTTAAACAATATAAAATAAAATGAAAAACAATCTCATTATATGTTATCAAATAAACTATAATACAGTAATGGGATTATTTAGTAGTTTTGGACAGTATGATACACTTCAAAACATCCGTCAGGGTGAAGTGTGGGATGTTCCGTGCAGGTCTTGCAAAAATAAATCGTTTCCCGGCAATAAATGAACACAATAAAATGAAACAAACCAACCAAAGAATAACTACAACGATGTAAACAAAAGCTTAGTGATGTCAAGTAGACAGACTCGGCTGTGACTGGTGACACTGGCACTGGCGGGCGAACTGTATAGCGAGATCCGGTTATATCCGCATTCCGCGCTATGCGTCAGTCGTCACGGCAACGAAAATAGCATAACAGCTGTTTCTAACTTCCTGTTGTGTGAAATTAAACCAGCTTGCATCCGGTTGGCTATAAATAAGCATTTAAAGGCTTTTTGTACCCATTTCCGGTTATGTAGTGTACTATTAAATAAAAATAACCTAAAAAATACATCAATACAGATATGTCTGTATGCCGCGTTTAGAGCTATTTTCATTGTACTGATATATCCGTATGCCGCGTGATAAGGGTTAAGTTTATTGTGGAAATGCCAATAACCTGACCTAACTTACAAAGATAAATAAATTCCACATTATTGAACTGAAATTTGTCATTTGGTTTCATATTCCTATAGTTTATAACATGAGAATAAATAACAGGAACAAATAATATTTTCATAAGGTAAAATAAAAAATAAAAATTACTTACGAATTATGTGTTTGAGGGTGGTGCTAGTAAAAATTGCTGCCATGTAAAAACTTGTTACTGCTTGGTCAAAGTTACTGTTCATGAACATCTAGTGACACTATATTTACAACACTAATGTACTTTATTTACAAACTAACTATTTACAACACCATGAGAGTGCTCAGAACTCCATTTTTGTGTGATAGTCTTTGAAGCATTGTTCTAGGTGGAGGGGCACCTGACACTTCTCACACATCCATCTGACTTCAGCCCTCTTTTTATGTTTTGTACACACTTTGCAGGGTCTTGTTGGGAACTGTTTACATGCTGTTGGTGGTATCTGCAAGGGGAAATGACGCATAGCGCATAGCATAGGCACTGGCGGGCGAACTGTATAGCGAGATCCGGTTATATCCGCATTCCGCGCTATGCGTCAGTCGTCACGGCAACGAAAATAGCATAACAGCTGTTTCTAACTTCCTGTTGTGTGAAATTAAACCAGCTTGCATCCGGTTGGCTATAAATAAGCATTTAAAGGCTTTTTGTACCCATTTCCGGTTATGTAGTGTACTATTAAATAAAAATAACCTAAAAAATACATCAATACAGATATGTCTGTATGCCGCGTTTAGAGCTATTTTCATTGTACTGATATATCCGTATGCCGCGTGATAAGGGTTAAGTTTATTGTGGAAATGCCAATAACCTGACCTAACTTACAAAGATAAATAAATTCCACATTATTGAACTGAAATTTGTCATTTGGTTTCATATTCCTATAGTTTATAACATGAGAATAAATAACAGGAACAAATAATATTTTCATAAGGTAAAATAAAAAATAAAAATTACTTACGAATTATGTGTTTGAGGGTGGTGCTAGTAAAAATTGCTCCCATGTAAAAACTTGTTACTGCTTGGTCAAAGTTACTGTTCATGAACATCTAGTGACACTATATTTACAACACTAATGTACTATATTTACAAACTAACTATTTACAACACCATGAGAGTGCTCAGAACTCCATTTTTGTGTGATAGTCTTTGAAGCATTGTTCTAGGTGGAGGGGCACCTGACACTTCTCACACATCCATCTGACTTCAGCCCTCTTTTTATGTTTTGTACACACTTTGCAGGGTCTTGTTGGGAACTGTTTACATGCTGTTGGTGGTATCTGCAAGGGGAAATGACCCCAGTTTTTAGACTGAAGTCTTAGGGGCGAGTCCGCAAGAGGTGCTTGACCAGGAGTTGTTCGCTGGGGTAATGTAACAGATAGAAGAAGCTGATCAACCAAGTTTAGGCGGAAATCAGTATAATGTAGCTTCTTATTAGTAACCTTCTTGAAAATACAAAAGGCATTGTACGTAGCCATATCCATAAGGTAAAAAAATATCTTTTTGTAGGCTTTGACATTTTGTCGCATAATTGGGAAGCATGACAACACCTGGTCCTGCCTGTCAACTCCCAGCATTCCACCGTTATAATCAATGACAGCTTTTGGCTTCTTTATTTCTTCCTGTTCAGTTCCTCATGTCACAACTTTTGCTGTTTCCATTTCAACTCCTTCATGCAATGTTGACAGAATGTGGACATCTTTACGGTCTTTCCATTTGATCGCAAGGACTCCTCTGCCAGACCTCCTCAAATAATCTCCTTTCTCCAAATTAGTTTTCAAGAACACTCTGGGCATGCATTGTCTGTTTGAAATGGCTGTTCCTATAGCATAAGTGTCTTCTTTCAACAGAGCAGTGTACAGTAACGGAGAGGAGTACCAGTTATCCAAATAGGCTATATAGCCTTTCCCGAAAAAAGGTTGCAAGAGGTCGAGAGTTACTGATGTGCTTGCTAAATTGTCATCCTGCTTGTCGTCACCAACGTAGATCTTAAAAACACTACAGTACCCAGATGATGACTCACACACTTTGTATATTTTTACCCCAAAACGGGCCCTTTTTTTGTGATTGAACTGAATTATACCGAGTCGGGATCTCATTTTCAGTAAAGTTTCATCCAGAGCGATTTTATTTTCTGGCTCATATGTCTGTAAAAATTTAGTTTCTAGGTATCGTATTACTGGCCGAATTTTTCTTAGTTTATCATTCATCAGGTCTTCTGTCGCTTCATCATAAAAATGGAGAAATCTTTAAATAGAATTGAAACGCTCCATTGACATGGTTTCACCGAATATGGGAGTCTCTATAATTTTTCTATGTGACCAGTACATTTGAATAGAAGGTTTTTTTAGTTGACCCATTTGTTTCCATACAGAGCATCTGCCAAAATTCCTCCCCAACAAACTGACCAAAACAATAAAGCTCAGTAGGATTTATGCCAATTCACGTTGTATTTATGCCAATAAACGTTGAACTCTAACATTTAGTCCAGGTGTACCTTGAAAATCAATTCTTTTAGGAATATTGTCCTCGTCTAACCACGGCCAGTCAGAGTCCTGGAATTTAGGTTTCGTTTTCTTAGCGGTTGCCTTATCGTTAGGTTGGTTTTTCTTAGCAGGTTGTCTTTTCTTAGGCCTAGGCCGAGATTGTTTGGGTTTATTTTTGTTTTTAGACTTACGGTTTTTAGGGGGTTGAGGGGAACTACATTGCTCAGGTTGTATATTAGAGTCATTATAGAGGCAATTGTCTCCTCCTCCACCAACTGATAGGCCTAAGTCTATGACTTGTTCCCCTTCATCGATTTCCATAGGTCTAATGGAATCATTCAGCCCAGATCCACTAGGCTTATCTGGATCTACAAAGTTATCCTTAATATTAGATTCATCATGAAATAGCCCTAATTGAATAGAAATACTTTCACTGTCACTTTCCGCCCCGCTAGCTCTCTGCACTTCATTTTCGTCCGACAACTGTTCATCTCTGAAACCTTCGTCATTGTCACTCACAAAGTCAGCATCTTCATAATCACTATCAAGTAACATACGTTACACCTCAGAGGATCTTGTAAGTATCTTTCCACATTTTATTGTAAAAATCAAACAAACACACTATTCATCACTAACTAAACGAGCAACAAAACACTTTCGGGAGTTTTGCCAAAACAAACAGACTAGACTACTAGTTTTTGACACTTTCTTCGCATTTACAAAATGTAAACAAACATAGATTACCAACATAGAAAAACAAAATACTCTTTTATTAGATCTTTTACAAATTAGTTTATATCAACAACAAAATATAATTAAAAAAATCTAAGTAAGCGGCTATAAAGTTGCCCATTTCACCATTGTAAAATATAGAAATGAACTGTGGATTCTGCTTCGTAAATAAATAATTTTAATATAAATAACTGTCATTATTGTCAAAGAAATGAGTTAAACAGGATTCCCCTGCCATCTCTTGGCGAAATACGGAACTATGTCAACCTAGGAGAAGATTAGAGTATGATTGTAATTCACTACGGAAAAGTCTCGTATGTCTAGGCCAATGGGTTAAACTAATACAGCCAAGTGGGGTATCATATTAAAGACATTCTTATCTTAATTACTAAAATACCATCAGATTTTAGAAAAGACGTATGTTTATAGGCTCCACTGCCCCAAAAACCAAATTTCATGGTCATACTGCTTAAGAATCCTGTTAAGGCTGTAGGCTGAGTTCCACAAAGGGGCCTTGTAAGGTTGCTCCATGAAGAGTATTTTTTTGTTTTAAAAAGAATAATTTAAGTTAAACGAAGAGTAGTTCAAGCAGACAGAGAATTAGGCCATTTGAAATTCCCGCGTCTGCCGCCTGCTACACTTATGCACCGCTTGGAGGTGCCAGGCCGGTTAGAACAAAACTGCCGACCGCAACCTGCAGAGGCAGTCAACTCGAGTATTATCAGTGAAGCCAGTTCGACAAGGTAAGTGGGCCTGTCTCCACATATTAAAGCTTGCCATTTCTGTTAGCTTTGTGCATTAGCTTATTTACGCCATTCATATAGTAGTTTGTTTTAATCCTTGCATGTGAGACACGTTTAAGTTATCAGAGACGAGTTAATTGGGGTTAAGTAGTTACTGCTGAGAAAAGCGGTCCTAACCCAACTATCTTTAGTATTAGCTTTGTTTTGTTACTTTCTGCAAGTAGAAGTTTTGTTTTTATTTGAATCATTTCATTTGCGAGGCGAGTAGCCTGAGTACTTTTTCGATTTATATTTCAAAGGTTCCCTTTTCGCTTTAAACTGCCGTGAAAGGCGGGACTTAGCCCAGGCGTAGGTAGGTTTCGTAGGTCCCCATTTGGCTTTGAACTGCCGTGAAAGGCAGGACTTAGCCCAAGCGTAGGTAGGTTTCGTAGGCCCATTTTGGCTTTTGGACTGCCGTGAAAAGCGGTACTTGGGGTTTTAGGACATTAGGACAGAATATCGGCATTTCCATCATCCTATATCCTGACCAAACTGTTCCAACCTACCTCGAGGCGAGAGGTGATGATGAGTTGTGGTTTTGTGCCACGTGAATGATCTTTTCAGATCAAAAGTACTGAATCGTTCGCCTCGACTCCATTCCTTAACTCCGACCCCTGGAACTAAACCCAGCCCGCTGCAACTATCCTAGCTGGCAAGTGTGCGAACTATTTATTCGATACAGAGCGTAAACAAAAACGTACCTTACAGCCTGTAGCAGAGCATTTTGGTGAGGCTGCAGGCTGAGTTCCACAAAGGGTCTAAAGATAAATGCGAAAGACCTCCGAAACAAGTTTTTATTAATAACTTACAATGTAGAGCAACAACAAACAATCCTCAGGATCCTCTGGGAGATATAGATGCTACCTCTTCAGTTTGAAAAATTCACCTGAGCGAAGCTCGGTCTCCCGGTACTTTAATTTTATTTAACTCTTTTTTATATTTCCTAAAAATATTTTCTTTTAGTAGTAATTACAATGTTCACTAATAAGTAATGGAACATACTAATTATAAATAGTAAATGTCTGTTACATTTAAATTTATATGAAGTTAAAGATTGTGGTGCTCTTGACGAAAAGTCGATCCATCACATTTGTTATTTATTTAATGCTGCATCAATAAAGAAAGTAAATGAAAAAAGACAGCAACCAACGTTAGTTTGCCACTTGCACTTGAAATTCCCATCTTGTTTGTGTCTCATGTTCTTTTTTACAAAAATTGCAACAAATTGGATTGTTTAAATTATATTTAAAATGTTTGTTTCTTACAATCACTTCAACTTCTCAATATTTTTAACACATTCTCTTTTAGGAATCACATAAGTTGAGAGAAGAAGCTAATCATTACCAGAAAATGGCAAAAGAAATTGTTGAAGAGACGGCTCAATTTGATCCGGCAAAGCTTGAAGAGAAAAAGATTAAGTAAGTTTGAAAAGTAACAAGTTCTACGTATAACAAAATAAATGTAATACTAAAAGTGACCTTACTGGTTAACTTATTAATACTTAATTAATTATATATGTACAAAAGGAAAAAGTTTGAAAACATTTTTTCTGCTTTAAACCTATATAGAGCAGCAGGTTGACGAAAGATTTGTAGCTAAACACATGGTTGTTAATCTTATTCTATCTATATTTATTAGTCTAGGGTGAAAGTATTCGAATCGGTTATTTACAATAGATTTATTTTTCCACGTAAAGAGTCATATTAGTGAATTCCAGCATGGTTTTTTCCCTAACAGGTCAATAAACTCCAATCTTCTAAATTTCACTCAGTACTGTATGTCAGCTATAGACAATAACGCCCAAATTGATGTAGTATATACCGATTTTGCCAAGGCTTTCGATAAAGTCACTGCATTAGCCCTTCTGAGTAAGTTAAACTTTTTTGGTCTAACTGAAAACACTCTTAAATTGTTTGCTTCTTACTTGTACAGAAGGAAACAATATGTTTTGTTTGAGGGGTTTTTGTCCAAAAAATTTATTGTTGAGTCAGGCGTACCTCAGGGCTCAAACCTTGGTCCCTTACTGTTTCTAATATTTATTAATGATATCATTAAATGTGTAAAGAACAGTTTAATTTTGTTATATGCCGATGATATAAAAATATTCAAAAAAATTAGAAGTTTGTTAGATTGCCACCTATTGCAAGAGGATTTACATTCGCTGTTCACATGGAGCACAAAAAATTTAAAATTTAATGTCAAAAAGTGTGCTGTAATGACGTTTACTAAAAAAACTGAGAGAAATACTATTCGTTTTAATTACTCTATTGGCGGTGAACAGTTATCATTAAAGACAAGTTTTAAAGACTTGGGAATTATATTTGATTCAAATTTTTCATTTGTAGAGCATGTTATAGCCATTTGTAAATCAGCTTATTCCATGATGGGTTTTATTAGAAGAACGGGATTTTTTTTGACAAAGCCGAACTCACTCAAGCTTTTATTCTTTTCGTTGGTAAGGTCAAAATTAGAGTACGGGTCAATAATATGGTATCCACACGTTAATTATCTCTCTGATATGATTGAAAATGTTCAAAACAAGTTTTTAAGATTGTTGTATTTTAAATCATTTAGAATTCCCGCCACTTTCATACCTTATAGCCAATTATTAAGTGTTTTTGAATTAGTGAGCCTTTCCAAAAGACGGGACGCGTGTGTACTGATGTACCTACAGAAACTGGCGCGCGGCGAGCTGGACGACAGCCGCCTGTTGTCTCAGCTGGACTTCACTGTGCCTCGGCACAACTCTCGCTGCTCCTTCCTGCTCACTCCGCGGTACTCACGTACCAACTTAGGTTATTACTCCCCTATCAATCTTATGTCCAGGCTGTATAACATTTACTCTCCCTCAATAGATTTATTTCACCATTCCATTAAAATTGAGAGTTTGCATAATGTTTTAGTTATATAATTCGTTATTACACTAATATTATATTTTGTTAAGTTTTTTTATAAATTTTATTTATGTTGGTTGAATTTTTATTGTTGTGCATATTGTTATTGTTAACATATCAACTGGTTAACTGATACTGTCACTCGTTTATTTGTACTATTACGGGATGCTCATTTGCATGTTAAGCGTATTTAGTGTATATCTTTTTTATAGCCTAAGTTATATTGTTTATATATATGTATGTTTATAATTATCTTATGGTATCTGATACTGTCACTCGTTTATTTGTACTATTACGGGATGCTCATTTGCATGTTAAGCGTATTTAGTGTATATCTTTTTTATAGCCTAAGTTATATTGTTTATATATATGTATGTTTATAATTATCTTATGGTTCGTGTATTATGGTTTAAATTGGAAATGTTTTGTGCTGGACTGATCGAAGAACTTTATCAAGAATTCTTACTCTGCTGCATGTATTGTTAGATGTATAATAATTAATGCTACATTGTAATTGGCATTGCTGTTATGTAGCATTCACAAAAATAAATAAATAAATAAATAAATAAAAAAAACCACAGACACCATAATTAGAAAGGTAGATATAACAACTCTTCTATTTGTCGATAAACTCTCTGATTTTGCCACTATTCCCATAGTAACTCATTAAAATTTCAAGAAACATTTTTTGCTAACAATTAGGTTCTAAAATTCTTCCATATGGACAAAAACATAATATACAACAAGAAAAATATGTGTCTGTACTGTGCGGACACCAGCAGTGAAGCCTTTAAATCAGAGATGGTAAAATATTTTAACTGTGGCTAGAATAAATTTATCTAAGGTTGATGAAACTGACAATTACTCTAGTATTTAAACCATTAAGAATATATCAATTATAACTCAATTGATTAAACAACACAATAGAAGATCCAATGTAAACACTGTGGTAAGTGGGATCATTGTCGTTATGACAGATCCATGCTTCTAGCAGTGACTGTACTAAGAACATATGATAGTATGTGGCGGGGGACGTGCGCTCTTCGCCAGTTTACCATAAGTCGGATACTACTTATGAAAGTAATTCGAGAGTAAATTAGGAATATGAAATCTTATTTATAAATCTATTAAACATGTGGATTTGAAGTATAGTGATGATGCCCTACATTGACTATTTGCAAATGTTTGCATCAATTTTTAAAGAGATCTTTTGCAAATTAAATAACTAATATTTGAGAATTATTGGCTACCTTTTGTTTTGGTGGTCACTGGGGTCTTTTCTACTTTACGACCACGATTTTCTGTAGAAATATAATGATATTAAAGTATTTTTTCTTACCTGAATTCATGTAACTATCCATAAAATGAAAGGTTTTAGTTGTTTTACACAAAACGCAAAAATACACTTTATAAGAAATAATCATTATCGCAAACTTATTAAATGTGAACGTTGTATTAAATTAAGTGTACACTGCCGGTGGCCAAAATGCATGTCTTTGTTCAACAAACAGATTTCCTTGCCATCTATTTCATGCGCTAGATGTAACAGCAACATGATTAAACCTTGAACCTCTTTGCTTGATAGAAAGTAGTTGTATTGTTTTGATAGGGTAGATTTTCTGTTGCTCCTTGTTTAGCTAGTTTGTCAGCTAATTCATTTCCTATGATATTACAGTGTGAAGGAATGAATTGGAAAATAAAATTGATATTTTGATCATTTAAATTTTTAACAAGTTTTCTGCATTCCATGAGTTCTTTTGATTCTATCTTTGTGTCATTACAAATCGCTTTAATTGCTGATTTAGAGTCATAAAAGAAGACAATGTTTATATATTGTACATATTCATGAACTAATTGCAGCTATTTCACCGTCCAAGGCAGTTTTAAATGAATCAAGTGTTTGATAATTTGAAAATAGTTCCGAAAAAACTACAGAACCCACTGGAGATTTTTGAATCTGTATACGAGGCGTGTTTTTAAAGTAAGTACCATTTTGGAATCCCGCCGCTGTAGCGCTGCGGTCGGCGTTCAGAGCATGCATGCTGGGTACTACTATCTATTGGCAAGCCACAACCGCCACTACGGATCCAATCGATTGTATTTAAGGTCACTTATGACTGTTTAAAATTCCTCCTCCGGTTAAAAATGCTGCAGACTGTAAATTATGCACTGTGTACATTTTCATAACACTAAGGGTGTGGAAGCAGCTGATACTCATCGTGAGTCTGTCACAGTGACATTAAATTTGGTTTTACAAATCATAACCATCACGATTCTAATGGTCTAGGAATGTGAGAGAACTGGTTAAACATTTTTTGTGTGATTCTCATCAAACGTTTGTTTTTGTGATTCTCCATCAGCATTTTGGGAACCTACCGTAAGCATAACGTTCTGTACTTCAAACGGTCTGTCACAATTTCAATAATCACACTTCTTGACACTTGAAGACACACTACATAATGATGCATTTGTAAAGCGTCTGTTTTCTCTGACTTTTTTCATCAACCTTTTGCACCAAGTCATCTGTAATGAGTGAAGGTTTCCGACTTTGTTCATCATCATGCACATTCGCACACCCTTAAAAGCTCTCACCCATTTCCATACCATCCCATCACTCATTCTGTTTTCTCAATAAACTTCACAGATCTCTCGATGAATGTCAGCTGCTTTCATGCCTTTATCGTTATGAAAACTTACCACAACATGTACTTTACAGTTGGCGGCATTTTTAATCAGAGGAGGAATTTTAAACAGTCTTAAGCGACCTTAAATACAGTGAAATGGGTCCGTAACAGTGGCTGTGGCCTGCCAAAAGATCTAGCACTCATGCGCTGGACGCCGACTGCAGCGCTACAGCGGCGGGATTCCAAAACGGTACTTACTTTAAAAACACGCCTCGTAAATATAAGACCACAAAGGTTTCGGATAGTTTGATCTATTGTGTCAATACTAAGTTGATTAAGTATTTCACGGTTTAGGTCCAAGTTAAATTGTGTGATTAATTTATATTTTTTAACATGGCATATGTTTGTCCATACATCAGTTGTAAAATTTAGGTATCGATACCCTTAGCGTCATAGTCATATGCGATACTTATCTAGGGTTAAATTTGTTACATTCAAATTTATCTTCAGAATAGTTTTAGGTTTCTTTATTTGAAGAAACATGTAACATAATTCAATGGGTCTTGTATCTATTTTATTATTTATTGAATATTTTTTTCAGGTTACAAAAACTGGAATATGAGAAGGAGTTAACAAACCAAAAAATTAAACTCTTATTGGAAGGAGAACGAGCAATAAATAAAGAAGCTTTTTCAATTATTAAGGTAAAATATTTTATTTAGTATTTACATAATACTTATACAATACTCTCTGATTTCATTGTATTTTCCTTGAATTTAACCCTAGAACTGGTTGTTACATTTTTCTGTGGTGGCAGGCCAATGTTTAGGCGCTTTACAAGGTTTTTTTTAATCATTTAAAAAATACTCAAATACTGCTCGAATGAAATAATTTTACCATCATTGTATTACCTAAATCCTATGTAATATTGATTTATAACAAGTAAAAATCTAATATAAAAAAAGAGTTATTGACATTCAGACATTAGATGGCATATATTTAAATATTTCTAAATCTCTACTTTGAATAATGTTTTTATAAAAACTAAAATAGAATTTTAAAATATTTTTTAAATAAACATAAATATAGCCTTTTGTACCATAAATAATGCTATGATCACCGTCTAATAACACGTAGTCTTAACACTCCGTTAAAAATTATTGATAAGCACAATGCTAGTACTCTTAGAGACGGGAGTAGAGTAGTGCGCATTTAGGCACAATTTACTTAATGTCAAATAACTTATGTCTATCATCTGTCATGGCACTTTTTCTTTTGTTACTATTCCACTTCTTTATATGACACAATGCAATACAACGGTAGTGGGGTGTAGTTGTGCAGTCCGGCTACTTGGAGCGCTAGCTCCACACTGGAGTAATGGAAGTGTTGTGACTTTATGTTATTAGACTGTGCTTTGACAATCTACGTATCTAGTTAAAATGTCTCATGTTTCAGGATTCAATGGATAAAAGAAACAAGAGTGTTGAAGAATTTAAGAAAAAACACCTAGACGGATAAATATACTTATAACCTAGAATCTAGTGTACCTGTAATTTGTGATTTATGTATTTTATTACTTTTTTATTATATCCCTATGAGCAATGTTGCTGATGAAATAAATATTACTTTTTAACAATATGGTCTTTTTACAGTTTTCCCAACAATTCCATAGAAAATGATCTGGTTAGGTTAAAGAGAACTAGACCAGGAATCAGTACAGGGTGTCTATAAAAGAACTCCGGGGTTTTGAAGTATAATATTTTAATGAAGGAAAAAAGGAATATAAATGTTTTATACATTATTAGAAAGGTAGTAATGTCAAGTTTTTTTTACATATTAATACAGTTCAATATGAGCCCCGTTAGTGCCACGGCACACATCATAACGATATTCAATCTCTTCCCATGTCCTGGCCAGCATGTCTAGGGGCACGGTTGCCACGCAATTGATTATTCGTTCCCTGAGATGGCCAACATCTCGGATTTTCTATCCATACACAAGGTTCTTGATATGCCCCCAGAAGAAAAAGTCCAACGAAGTCATGTCAGGGCTCCTTGGAGGCCATGGAATAGGTCCTTCCCTTCCAATCCATCTGTTGCTGAGTCGAGTTAAGTGCCTCACGCACACGCATACTGAAGTGTGGCGGTGCCCCATCTTGTTGGAAGTGGACTAAACCCTTCTCCGCCTCAATATCAGCTAACTGAGGAAAAACATATTCCTCCAACATGTCACAATAGACATCACCATTGATAGTTCTTTCAACAAAAATGAAAGGACCTATGACTCTATCATGCATAAGACCACACCAAACATTCACTTTAGGCGTGTCACGTCCATACTGAATAAACTCATGGGGCGGCTCTGAACCCCAAATTCTACAATTATGCCTGTTTACAGTCCCGGTTACATGAAAAGTAGCTTCACCAGTGAAAATAACAGTTTTTAAGAAATTATTATTTTCTTCAATTTTGTCCAGCATAGAAACAGCAAAGTCAAATCTCTTAATCTTGTCTGCTGGTTTAATGTGGTGTAACAGTTGAATCTTGTAAGCAGTTAAACGAAGTCTTTTATGAACCGTTAATCTCGGTAATCCCAACTCCAGACTGCGCCTTGTTGTCGATTTCTTAGGGCTTCGAAGGCATGAAGTGCGGATTCTGTCCACATTCACTTGTGACACACGCCTACCCGGTGACTTTTGTTTTAAAACACTTCCGGTTTCCTTGAAAGAACTTAACCATTGACGAATTGTTTTGTCCGTAGGCGGATCAACACCGTAATTACGTCGAAAGTTTCTTTGTACCGTAACAACAGAATTAGTTTCTATAAGCCAAATAACGCACTGAGCCTTTTGTTGCGGCGTCGCCATAGCGCGGCAGTCCAGACGGCACTGAGTCACTCTCTGCCGAGACGTTGTTTCAAGGTCAAAGCTACGCAGAGTTGCCAACTGTTGAAGAAAACATTCCCTATTGGTATGAGTAAAACTTGATTAGCTAATCGTTTGAACAAATTATAAACATTGTTTTATCTTCTATAGTTATTAATATATGAATTTTTAAAACCCCGGAGTTCTTTTGTAGACACCCTGTATATTAAGAGAGGTAGGACATGACATAAGCACAGCAAACTTACCTAAGTCCACTAACACCTCAGAAGTCTCTCTCTCTCTCTCTCTCTCTCTCTCTCTCTCTCTCTCTCTCTCTCTCTCTCTCTCTCTCTCTCTCTCTCTCTCTCTCTCTCTCTCTCTCTCTCTCTCTCTCTCTCTCTCTCTCTCTCTCTCTCTCTCTCTCTCTCTCTCTCTCTCTCTCTCTCTCTCTCTCTCTCTCTCTCTCTCTCTCTCTCTCTCTCTCTCTCTCTCTCTCTCTCTCTCTCTCTCTCTCTCTCTCTCTCTCTCTCTCTCTCTCTCTCTCTCTCTCTCTCTCTCTCTCTCTCTCTCTCTCTCTCTCTCTCTCTCTCTCTCTCTCTCTCTCTCTCTCTCTCTCTCTCTCTCTCTCTCTCTCTCTCTCTCTCTCTCTCTCTCTCTCTCTCTCTCTCTCTCTCTCTCTCTCTCTCTCTCTCTCTCTCTCTCTCTCTCTCTCTCTCTCTCTCTCTCTCTCTCTCTCTCTCTCTCTCTCTCTCTCTCTCTCTCTCTCTCTCTCTCTCTCTCTCTCTCTCTCTCTCTCTCTCTCTCTCTCTCTCTCTCTCTCTCTCTCTCTCTCTCTCTCTCTCTCTCTCTCTCTCTCTCTCTCTCTCTCTCTCTCTCTCTCTCTCTCTCTCTCTCTCTCTCTCTCTCTCTCTCTCTCTCTCTCTCTCTCTCTCTCTCTCTCTCTCTCTCTCTCTCTCTCTCTCTCTCTCTCTCTCTCTCTCTCTCTCTCTCTCTCTCTCTCCCTCCCTCCCTCCCTCCCTCCCTCCCTCCCTCCCTCCCTCCCTCCCTCCCTCCCTCCCTCCCTCCCTCCCTCCCTCCCTCCCTCCCTCCCTCCCTCCCTCCCTCCCTCCCTCCCTCCCTCCCTCCCTCCCTCCCTCCCTCCCTCCCTCCCTCCCTCCCTCCCTCCCTCCCTCCCTCCCTCCCTCCCTCCCTCCCTCCCTCCCTCCCTCCCTCCCTCCCTCCCTCCCTCCCTCCCTCCCTCCCTCCCTCCCTCCCTCCCTCCCTCCCTCCCTCCCTCCCTCCCTCCCTCCCTCCCTCCCTCCCTCCCTCCCTCCCTCCCTCCCTCCCTCCCTCCCTCCCTCCCTCCCTCCCTCCCTCCCTCCCTCCCTCCCTCCCTCCCTCCCTCCCTCCCTCCCTCCCTCCCTCCCTCCCTCCCTCCCTCCATCCATCCATCCATCCATCCATCCATCCATCCATCCATCCATCCATCCAGCCCCCCCCCCCCCCCCTTCGTCTGAGGAAAGTGCCAGTGGCACAGACAATTTGTACAAAGCGTGTCTGTTCTATTGTTACTACTACTGTAGTGGACTTGTCTTAGGTAAGTTTGCTGATGTCCTTTTTCTTCTAATATACTAAATAGAAAATATTCAGTCATCTTTTCTCAAACCAATATCATTAACATGTTCGCCGTGGCAAAATCCTAATGATACATAAAAAAAGCGAAACTTTTATGTTTTAATTCATTGATTAGATGTCTGTTTGCCAAAACCAAAGGCCAGTAGCAATTGTTTACATTTTTACCTAGGACGCAAATGAGTGCCTGCAGCATTAAACATCTATTTACATCCATTTTGCATTGGGGCATGTGTGCGGTCGGATCTAATAAAACAAAGTAATGTTATAATACCAAAGCAACATTTTTTTACTCAAAATACATCTTGTTCATAGTGTAGTTGATTTATTGACTAATTACAGCTGTAAATAACAGTATTACTACCATTTATAGTTATATATTCTCACTCAATCACACCATTCTCATCACTACTACAACAGTATTCATCATTCTCATGACACAATCTTGTTAATTTCTTTTATAGTTATTTATCTACAATCTCTAGTTCATCTTCAAATAAATGCCTTTTATGATAAGACTGATCAGGGTGATCCATATTTATTACAAGAATAAATTATTACACCACAGAGTTAAAAACAAACTAAACATACAAGTAACATAACCTCAAAAAACTACATGTATCCTATAAACAAACTATTCACGCTAAATTACTTATTTGCACGAGGCGCACATGTATGTCTGCCACAAATTACGTGTACTTACTTGTGCACCCGCTGCAGCGAACTTGGTAAACACTAGATCTGTGATTTCTTCAAAGATTTCCAAATTTAAACATAAACTTGGTATATGTTCAGGGGTGCAGAAGAGTACTGAGACCGAGAAAGAACGTTATAATGAATTACAATAGAAAAGAAATATTATATCCAGCTTTTGGTCACATTAAATATCTGGTTATTACTAGTCTGCTTATGTGAGACATCCTGCTGAAGCTTGATAAACATTCTTAAACAGAAGTATAGGTTGAGTTTTACGTCAAATATATAAAACCCTTGTCATTGAAATATTTTATGGAAATCCGACTTCAAAAAGTTGCAATGTTTTAGAAATGCTTAATTTGTCAGATGCAAAAATTTGAGTTGGTAGGTTAAATGGTGTGATAGGTTGATGTCGTCCATAACATGCCATACTGCTATGCAGACTTGCACGTATTTTTTTGGTGTTGTCCCTATTAAGGATAATCACGCATATTTCTTCACCGTACAAGAGGACCGATTGCATCACAGACATCAGCAAACAGTGTTTTCTGGGAAACAGGCCTCCAACTTAGCCATCAGTTGGCTCAGAGGTAAGACTTCATTAGATGTTTTCTTTGCTGTTCCCTGGATCTGCTCTGCGAGGCTGTTTGCAGTCAAATACAACACCTTGCCATGGATCCAGTAAGGAAATGTTGGCATTATCTGCCTGAACAAAATACAGGCAGTAGAGGAAATATAGACATGAAACGCAACCAAAAGTACAGGAAGCTCTAGTTGAACATTGTAGTAAAGAAATAAAAGATTTCTCAAAATCATGCAAATAAACAGATTTGTACGGACCAATACATAACTGGAAAACTCGAAGACACTGTTATTGGAAAAATATTGACAAAGACATCGAACACACAAAGGCACAAATGTCGAGCACGTTGTGACATTACGAACAATCCAATAAAGTTCCTTTAAATGTGTAAGACATCCCGAGAAGAACTGGCAGCGTATCCATATGGATTACGCAGGTCTGCATAAAGGACACTATTTTATGATTCTTGTATATGCCAAGTCCAAGCGACAAGAAGCCAAGATAACAAACTCTTCACCAACTTCCCATTCCACAATTGAGATGCTTGGCTTTATGGAACTGTAGCAGTCTACATTATTTTATTGAGTTTGACAAAGGTTCAAGACACACATAGATCAATTAAGGAATTGTGAAGTACAATATAAGACATCAAACCCTAACACTGACTTTTCAATGAATCCTACAAGGTTCAAAGTTTAAAGTCCAACTTCACAACAGCCAACAGTTATTTCAGATCCATATAAAATAGAAGTCAAGGAAAGTCAAACCTGATTTTGCCAAAGCAACATTTAAAAGTTACAGACACAATAGAAGTTATTTCAATCAAGGATAACAGTACAACTGCAATAGAGACCTCACATTTACGGTTACCAATTGCAATGCTACACCATTCAACTCTCCAACCAAAACAAGTGAGACCAACTTGGGACAACTCAGCCACTTGCAATGTGCCAGACGTCCAGTTGACTAAATGGATTTGTAAAATACATAAAAAACATAATCTCCTTACAAGTTAGTTTTAAGAGTGGAAGAATTATTATAAACCTATGTTTTATACAGATGTTACATTTCTATGTAAATATAAAAAATGAAGTTGAGTTGTGTTAACCAAGAAAGTGGTGCATATTTCTTATAATTTTCTTAATAATTAGTTATAATATCATGAAGATACACAACAGACTCCTACCCACCCATTCAAGTATGTTGGTGAAACACTCCTATCAACCCTTACAAGTATGATGGTGACAATTCTATTAACCGATACAGGTAAGTTGGTGATGACACTTCTACCCATACATACAAGTATGTTGGTAATGCCCTCCCACCCACCTATATAAATATGTTGGTGATAACACTCTTATCAACTCGGCAATTGTGTTGGTGATGACACTCCTGTCAACCCATAAAAAGCATGAGAGTGATGACACTCCTATCCACATATACAAGTATGATGGTGATGACACTCCTATCAACCCATACAAGTATGTTGGTGATGACACCCCTACCCACTCATATAAGTATGTTGGTGATAACATTCCTATCAACCCATATGAGTATTTTGGTGATGACACTCCTACCCACCCATATAATAATGTTGGTGATAACACTCCACTCCTATCAACCCACACAAGCATGTTGGTGATGACACTCCTACCCACCCATACAAGTATGATGGTGATGACACTTCTATCAACCCATACAAGTATGTTGGTGATGACACTCCTACCCACCAATACAAGTATGATGGTGATGACACTTCTATCAACCCATACAAGCATGTTGGATTGTTGGTGTTGAAACTCCTACCTACCCATACAAGTATGATGGTGATGACTCTCCTATCAACCCATACAAGTGTGTTTGTAATGACACTCCTATTAATCCATACAAGTATGTCGGTGATCATTCTCCTATCAAACGATACAAGTATGATGGTGATGACACTCTTACCCACACATAGAAGTATGTTGGTAATGACACTCCCATCTACCCTTACAAGATGCTTGAAATGACATTCCTACCTACTCATACAAGTATGTTTGTGATGGTGGGCGAATAAATGCCACGATAGATGGATAGATGCCAACTTCAACAAGCAATCGCCCATGTCCGGTGCGAGTGACGTCATTTTTGCCGGGATGTGAGAAACTTAAGTATATTTCATATTTGTATAGATTCATATTGTTTCTACAAAACAAAATGTTCTTTTTGGAAAGCTGGCCTGACTACACACAACAAGCGCTTGTTTGTATCTTTAGCCAGTCTTAGATAGCTGCAATATTCATAAACATGCACTACAAGTACTGTGAAAAATATTGCGTTTCTGCAATAATTTTATGAATCATACGTACATTATTATTGTATACTGTCTAATACAATTAGTTGTAGTCTACAATATGAACGAACATAAATAAGTGTAACTGTTTCGTTCACATCGGAGGGTTCTGACGGTAACAGCATCAAGCAACATAGAGAGTGGCTGTTCCTGGGATGGGTGACCGTTAAGGAATCCCGTTCTTTTACGCAGCCCGTCTGCTCTTTATATAAAGGAATACATAATAACTCTGAAGTGCAACAGAGTTAGAAAAAGCCATTATATCCAGTGCAAAAATTCTTCGTAACTAAGGTATTTTTTCTATTTTATGGGTTGAATTAAAGTATATTTTTAATAGTAATAATAATAGCCTACATTTTAACAAAACGCAATTCTATTTAAAATATTTAAATTGGTTATTTTAAATCACTGTACAGAAAAATACATTTATTTATTCATAAGACGCCGATCTTCAAGATATGGGCGAATATGGATTTCGAATGAGTGTGATGAGTGTAGATGAGCGAATGTAGTCATTGGTTACAAACTAAGGCCGACTATTCCTTAGAAAGTGTCATTAATTAGTAGCCCAATGACAAATGAACAGCCGGTGGTTATCAGCTGATCCTTCTCAAAATGTGTTATGACTCTGATTGGAATCGAACTGAGAACCAATCATGTAACTGGGATTGAACCAACTATGCTATCGACCAATTTAACTACTGTAGGTTTTGCTGAACGTTATTAAAATTTTAAACGACGGTTTAGATAAATTATACCAGTTATAGAACCAGGGATAAAGTAACTACCGTGATACAATTCATTAAATAACAGTACGTAGGATTTTTCTTTTGCACGTCAGACATAATTTAGAATTACTAGTAAGCATTTTAGTTAACTCATAAAATAAACAGCATATATCGATAGTACGAACCAAAGTCAGTAAAACAGGTAAATATAAACAGTATGATTCATAAACAGAGAATTCATTTATGACCAATTTAGTAGCGAAAGCAATAATTAACGCTTGACAAGTCCGTTTCGGAATACGCTTCATTTAGGAAACGAGTTGAAGATATTTTTAGACACTGAGTTGACTGAGTAGGAGGTAAGTGTTTATAGTATAACAGAGTGGAGGGGGTGACAGATGGTTTGTGTGCTGTCATCTCTTCCTGCTTTGCATAGCACAGCAGGTCAGCTAATATGGGAGAATCGATTCCGATTATTAAAATAATCGAGTACATAATCGGATGCATGAATCGATTCACGAATGAAATGGCACTTATGCTATTCTCTCCCATGACCCGATTACGAGTAAACAAATTCTGTCTCTGCTCGTTTAGATTTGTTTATTGTTAAAAGTTATTATTTTTTATCTTACTGTCTATTAAATAGTATTTGTTGAGATGCATATACACTTGGAGTTATAAAATTAGTATTTTAATATCTAAATCGTAAAAGTGTTCGAATCTTAACTTACTTGTACATGTAGATTTATAGTTGACAATATGTCCTATTCAAATTTCATGTTTGTCAACGGAATAAATGATTCTTGATTCTTACTTAATTCCTTGTTTCCAGTATATTAGAATCTGGAGTTTTATTTTCCGTACAATTGGTTTCGCCATTAGTTCATGAACTCACTATAATAGTATAAAAAACTAACCTAATAATGCACTAGTCTTTACTAACAATATTAGTACAGTAAAAATGAAATAGCAAGCATTTAATTTATTTTACAGTACAAAGTAAATTAAAACAATAAACCAAATAACTAAGTATATTATTATATAGATAGAATATAGTATTACAAAAAATTAGTGTAGCAATATTTTTAAAAATTATTATCGAACAATTTAAGAAGAATCGAGAATGGAATCAGTGCAGAATAGGACTAGTGATATTTACTACAAAACTGGAATCTTACCAAGATTCCAAGTATCCCAAAATCGAATATTTTTTAAATAGTCAAGTACTCGATTCAAAGCCAAGATCGAGTACTCGTTTCTTTTAAACTCGATTCTCCCGTCACTACAGCAGAGCAGCAGCCGTCGAACTCGCAGTAGGTTATGTGAGCGACCAACTGTCCATCATGCGGTCCGTCGTTTCCCAGGTTGGTCACAAATTATTTATTTCAATACTGTTCATAACTTTCTTTGGAAAATTATTATTATCTTTAAAATATATGATAGCTGTAGGACTATTTGCCTATTTAATTTTTTTATAAATAATATCGCCAAATAAGCACGTTAAACTGCAATTTTTAACTAAATTTATTATAAGATTTTTAATGGAACTAATAAAAATTAAATAATTATTAAAAAAATTAGTTAAGTCTTGTACAAATTAAACATTCAAAATGTTGTGAAATAAAACAGTAATATTTTTTAATAACTGTACTATTTAAAACTGGTAATGTTAAACAATTTTCCTGCCTAAATATTTAGTAACAATTTAAATGATCATAAAATTTGGGTGACCTAATGCAGGGTGTCTGCAACTGTTTCAACAAACTTTTCCAAATTGTTCAGCACATCAATACTAACAAAGACATTAATACACATGTGTACTATCTCAATTGGTTTTCTGTCTGTGTGTATATTAGGGTGATTTTTACAAAAATCTATCTCAAAACTGGCCTATGATAAAATACTGAAACTGGGTAAGAATATTCATCTGAATGGGATACATGTTACAGAAAACTTTTTGTTTTCCTCAAAAAATCTGTTTCAAAAATGGTAACAGTTAAAAAATATCATTTGATATTTAATCTAAAAAAGCAGTTTTTTTAGCTGCCACCATTTTGAAACAGATATTTTGAGGAAAACAACAATTTTCAGCACTTTTGTCCTATTTAGCTTCAGTATTTTATCTTAAACCAGTTTTGAGATATTTAGATAGGGTAGGACATGTTATGTAGTTTTATTTGTTAGTATTGACCTACTGAATAACATTGTAGTTTGTTCTAATCGTAGCGCACCCCCTGTATAAATGTCTTGTTCACTAAATATATTGTTATTTTTATTTAATATTAATTATCCTCGTTTAAACATTTCTCTTGTTCAAGCAAAACTATTTTTCATATATGATGTTAATGTTGTAAATTAATATCATTATATTGTAAATTAGCAAGGAACAAATAAACTTAACAGATGTTGAATATATTCAGAAGAAAATAATTAATATTAGCTTACTACGTAAATTTACTTAAACCTTAGATTTAGTAAAAAAATAGATGTTCTGTTTGTATCTATATGCGTATGAGTATTCTTCTAGTATACATTGGCTAGCATTTATGACATATTTTCTATTTCATGTTTGTTTCATTATTCTTACAATAAATATATGATCCTTATTATAATATGGTATATCCACTAAATAATAATAAAAATTACTAATTAGTATCTCTTAAAATAACCAGTTGGCAGTTGTTTATTGTCTCAGTTGGCAGTTGTTTATTGTCTCAGTTGGCAGTTGTTTATTATCTCAGTTGGCCTTCACTGTTCTAAACCATTGACAATAAATAGAAACAACTTGTTTCTTAGACAATAGACTTTCCATAAGAAACAAAGTTATTCTACTAACACCTAAAGCTTCCGTAACGTAACAACCACGTTAAGATGCTATCGACAATATTACATCACCAAACGTTTCACCCATGCTGTGATGTGGCATCCTCAGTGGTATCTTTGTATTATTGTATTTCTGTATGATAAGGTATTTTAGATAACACTTTGATGAGGTCGTTACCGGTAGCTTTAGTTATTAGTAGTGACACCGGCCGTTTAAGCCTATAAAATAAAATTAAGTTATTCTATATGAACTTTTCCTTACTTAGAGTATTCCCAATTAAGTTCAATATTTAGATTTTATACAAAATTATTAGACTATAATTATTAACTTCTTCTGTTATTTAACCCTTCAACGTGTGATTTTTAATGTGTCCTAATTTTTACTCATTAAATATTAATTTTAATGTTCATTGTATACAGTTGCCGTTTAATTTTAATGTTCATTGTATACAGTTGACGCTAGTGCCAATTATATACTATATATACTGCTTTAAAGTTTGCTTCTACATAAATATCTTATTGTTGCTGTTATATTATGTATATATATATATATATATATATATATATATATATATATATATATTCATTTCTAAAATAGTTTGATTTTGTGCTTTTCAAACTTCGTACTAAAACTTTTCATCATTATGTAGTATTTTTAAAATAAATAAACTCGCAAATCTAAAGACACCCATAATAGCAGTGTCTATTTATTATATGTAGTTATTTATTTACTTGACTCATTTCACCCTTATTTCATAATTAGCCGACATCATTCTTTAATAATTCATTCTTCTCAACAAGTTAAGGTATCCATCATGTTTGTCAATTAATTTTGTTATAGACAACACATTATTAGTAAACGTGCTTCAAATTCATTTAAAAATAAGATACGATTGTAAGAACTCAGCAAAACTTAGATTTATGCTATTTACTTGATGCTTTCAGTTTGAACGAGATGGTTTTGTTGTCATAGAAGACTTTTTAACGGAAAAAGAGACTGATGAGTTGAAACTAGCTGGAGAAAAATTGGCATCAGCAATACCGAAAGAAAGTCTAAAATGTGTATTTAGCACCACCCAAGTCCAACAGGTGATTAGTTACTGTGCTTTTGAAAACCTGTCACACAAAAAATCTAATTAACCTCATTCTATTTTAGCCGAGTAAGCTTGTTTTGTCTCTGTTACTTGCTGCAGTCTGGACGGCAAATCTGTTTTGAGGAATAACACGAATTAACTTTATAAACTTATTTATATTGAGGTACTAACATAAATTTTACAAATTGAAAAGTGTAACAAAAGTCAATTATAACTATTCTGTTAGCTGGAATATATTGAAGGTTATATTTGAAAATTCAAATTTCAAAAATAACCTATCAAGAACTATAAGCCATATTTAGTCAAAAAAGTAAAAAAAAACTAGGTGGGAAGGTTCATTAAAGACCACATTGAGACATAGGCAGAGTGGGAGGACCTGTAGTGAAATGTTTTAATTGAAAAGGAGTACAATATTTTTAAAACCAATAAATATTTAATGATAAATTTTCTAGCATGAGAGTTCTTTGTTATGAAAACTCTATTGACTTAGTCTGTTTTTGCAGTAGTCTCAATTCAAAAATACTTTATCTAAGAAGGACAGAATAATTTTAATATAAAACTTGAATTTAGCTCAAATAATAGTCTGAGACAAATTGTGCATTAGTTGCTAAGTGAATACGAAAAATAAGGCTTCATTTACCTGATATATGACCACACCATTTGATACCTGGCCGTTCTTTCACACACCACCATATGATACATACATGACTCATGATACATATTCACTAACGAGTTTAAAACTAATCATTTAACTCAAACTTATTTTAATCAGGTCAGATTTTGTTTGAAAAGTACAATAAAGAGGAATTATTAAGTTAATTTTTTGAAATTAAATTCTTTATTGCACTTTCAAATTAAGTTCTCATTATTACAATAAATAATGCAAACATGTTCATTGTTAAAGTAGTATGATACTTGGATCTCTAATATAACGCAAATATAATCAGATGATAAAAGAAAGTTATTGTGTTAACTGATGGGTTCAAATCAATTGTTATAGTAAAGATGTCTTCAAATATTAAACATGTTGTATACAAAAATGTATATTGTAAATTTTAAACTACTGAATTGTATTGTCATTTATTATCTCGTCCATATTCTAATATATCTTTTTTGTAATGGAATTTCCTTAATTCAGCGTGGCACTATCGAGTGTAGTGATCAGCAGGAAAGTGCGGATTTCTGCTTTGTATTTACATCCACAGCTGTTATTAGTAAATGTCAAATAACATATCATGGCCCTTTTTCTATTAATATATTCCACTTTTTTGCAAGACACAATACAAAACAACGGTATTGGGGTGTGTTGTATGCTCCTGCCATCAGGAGCGCCAGCATCACACTAGTCTCACAGCATGCAATGGGAGTGTTGCTACTGGGTGTTTTATACTGTGGTGAAAGCAACCTTTGGCATATAGATTTTGATTCTTGGGCTATTCTCAAAATTTCAAGTCAATCTTTACTTTTTGATAACAATTGCTAGGTAAAACTCTTTAGTCTATGTACTTCATTTTTTAGAACTAAAAACATATGAGAATCAACAAAATGTATGCAAAAATTGTCTTTAACGTTATTGCTGTAGACTTAGCTAGACAATTTATTATGTTAGTTTTGTCCGATTAAAAAAAGTCCAGCAGATTTAAACCATTCATTCAGCTGGTAGTTCTTTTAATAGTTTCTTACACAGTTTATTGTCTCCTGTAATAAGAGCATTTCTATCGTACGCAAACAAAATAAAATGTGATTTTGGCATACTAAATGGTGAGACGTTAATATAAATCAGAAAAGGGTTGGTCAACATATTGCTTCATTTGTTCCTATTAAAGCCTATTTCTTTTCGTCCGCAAACAAATAAAACATGACTTTCGCATACTACATTGTAAGTCATTAATTTAAATAAGAGAACACAAAATCAACACAAATTTATCACAATATAAGCACAAAATGCACAAATATATTATAATACAAGTACAAATATTATGGTGATTGATTTCGGTGAACCACGCTTGCCTTCCTCAGACCAGAGGGATTCACAAAAGTTGAGCAAGGTTCACTGAAATCGATCACCATAATGTTTGTGCACTTTGTACTTGTATTGTAATATATTTGTGCATTTTGTGCTTATTTTGTAATAAATTTGTGTTGTGTTACGTTCATTTGTACTGTATTTGTACCTACATGTATTATGCTAATTAAAAAAACTATTTTTAAATAAGAAAAAAGGTTGGTCCTAAAAAGTCCCAAAAATTGGAAAAGATTACGTTATATTAATTTAATTTGAAACAGAACGAATGTTTATTTTACTAGGAGAATGAAGAAGTCTAGTTTTGAACAAAGAAAGAGAAATTATATGCCATTGCAGGAATTAACCATAATTTTTTCTGTTAAATGGTATTGGAGGCTCAGTACTGTGATTTCTCATTGAAAGTCTGTTAAAAAACACCTTTGATTCTCAAATCAAGCTTTTGACGCTCCTAAGTTGTCAAACTTTTTAATATTCCTGAAATAACTGTATTTAAAACATGAAGTCTCAAGAAGAAACAATTAGGCTTAGTAATTTAACACTTTTACTGGAATCAGCTGTCCTCATAAAACATGGAAAATAATTACCAGGTAATAATGAGATAACTTTAGTAATAATTTATTTTCTCTTCTAAAATGTTATAATACATTCATACAATGTAAAATGAATATTATTAACCTAACTAATATACAGGGTATCTCGCAATCATTTGTTCACGAGGTTAATACTAACAAATATTCAGTGTAACATGTGCCCTATCACGATTGGTTTTATGTCTGTGTGTTTCTAAGTGATTTTTACAAAAATCTAAATTCAGTATAGCAAAAAAGTTTAAGATAAAATATTGAAACACACTAAGAATAATTATCTAAATAGAATACGGTACATTTTACTTGCAAATCTTTCTTAACAAATCTATTTGAAAATTTTACTTTTTTATGATAATTATCAATCAAAGTTTTTAATTATCGCCATTTTGAAACAAATTTTCAAGGAAAACAATACTGTCAGTGAAATGTATCCTATTTAGATAAACATTTGAGATAGGGAGAGATATAAGTTATGGTAGCGTCGACATGCTGAACAATGTGGCAAAGTTTGTTCAAATGGTTGTGGGACACCCTGAATATTATACTTTTTGTAAAACTATGATTGCATGTTTTATTTTAGTCCTTGACTCATTTACAGTGAAGCCACTGTGTGTGTGAATGAATCAGGTTACAGCAATAGATTCAGAGTAAGAACTCTTAATTCCAACTTAAATTAGATCTGAACAAAAAACATCATAGAATAATTATGTTGTATTTAACCATAAAAATGGTTAATTAGCATATTTCTTATCATCCTGCTACAGCCAAATAAGATTTAGAAGGTTCCAAACTTCTCTGCATAGGAAAAATGCTAAAAAATCAAGACTGAATGTCTTATTTTATGATTAATTGTGAGAAAATTAATTTTTACATCAATTTTATTCCTTAGCATATTATACAATATTACTCTAATGCTGGAGAGATATACAGGGAGTATTAGACCAGCCTATATACATAATGTACATATAATTTACTATAGTATAACTAATTGACTTCAAACATGCTGGAGATGTTGACTGTAGATCTAGTTTTAACAGTCAACCGACTTGAAGGAGATTTATACAGTGGATTCGTAGTAACAAACTATCATTCAGATAATTCATAGTCTTTTGTTTGTCATTTAACACTTTTACACAACACATAGTACGTGCTTAGAATTTCTTTCGAGCATTTTGTTGTTACGCTCGGTAGTGTTTAGATGGTATTTTGTTGTTGCTCGGTAGTGTTTAGATGGTATTTTGTTGTTGCTCGGTAGTGTTTAGATGGTATTTTGTTGTTACGCTCGGTAGTGTTTAGATGGTATTTTGTTGTTGCTCGGTAGTGTTTAGATGGTATTTTGTTGTTACGCTCGGTAGTGTTTAGATGGTATTTTGTTGTTGCTCGGTAGTGTTTAGATGGTATTTTGTTGTTGCTCGGTAGTGTTTAGATGGTATTTTGTTGTTGCTCGGTAGTGTTTAGATGGTATTTTGTTGTTGCTCGGTAGTGTTTAGATGGTATTTTGTTGTTGCTCGGTAGTGTTTAGATGGTATTTTGTTGTTGCTCGGTAGTGTTTAGATGGTATTTTGTTGTTACGCTCGGTAGTGTTTAGATGGTATTTTGTTGTTGCTCGGTAGTGTTTAGATGGTATTTTGTTGTTGCTCGGTAGTGTTTAGATGGTATTTTGTTGTTGCTCGGTAGTGTTTAGATGGTATTTTGTTGTTGCTCGGTAGTGTTTAGATGGTATTTTGTTGTTGCTCGGTAGTGTTTAGATGGTATTTTGTTGTTGCTCGGTAGTGTTTAGATGGTATTTTGTTGTTGCTCGGTAGTGTTTAGATGGTATTTTGTTGTGATTGTTGTTGCTTGGTAGTGTTTAGATGGTATTTTGTTGTTACGCTCGGTAGTGTTTAGATGGTATTTTGTTGTTGCTCGGTAGTGTTTAGATGGTATTTTGTTGTTACGCTCGGTAGTGTTTAGATGGTATTTTGTTGTTACGCTCGGTAGTGTTTAGATGGTATTTTGTTGTTACGCTCGGTAGTGTTTAGATGGTATTTTTATTTTCTTAACCTTTTCATATCCAAACTCAAAGAATAATTCAGTAACTTTAAACTTATTCCACAAGGAAAACTTAGAAAGGAGTTGACTTGAACTTATCAAGTACCTCTTGGAATAATTGTAAGTCTATAAATAAAGTTAACAGCAAATTAAATAATTACACATATAGCTAGATATTTAAAATTACAATTACATCGTTTAGCTATTAAGTTTTACTGTGGTTTTCAAGCAATAATTTTCTGGATTGTCAAAAGTGATAGACTTTTATTTATTTATTCTTGGAACGCCGATCATAAAGATTTAAGGCTGATTATTCCTGAAAAATTGCCATTAACTAATAGCCCAATGGCAAATGAACAACTGGTGGTTTCAGCTGATCCCTTTAAAAATTTTTTATAACTGATTGGGTTCGAATTGATAACCTCTAGCTTGTGAAGTTGGGCTTTAATGAACTACACTACCGACCAATTTGTATACATGTTATTTTTTTAAGTATCATATACCATGATTACTTGAATAAGTTTACCTTTAAGACAATTTTTGTGTTAAGTAAGGCGACTTTGACTAAATACTTTAAGAAAACTTCAAATTCCGCTCAGGGTGTTCAAAAAATCCCACACATCCACTTAACTTTATGATGCAAACAACCAGAAGAATGTACTTTAGGGAATCATTACATGACCGAAAATGGTGGTTTTTGAGATGTATAAGAATTTTATGACCAAACCAAAAAATAAGCTTTATGGGTTTGTGTAGAGAAATCCCTAATGAATTTTAGGGTGTACTTATATTATTCAAAAGTAATTTTCAATTTTTAGGTAGCATAACGTAATATACAATGTTCTTGGTTTTATATTACATTGTCACAGAAATAAATCTAACACATTATCGTATGCTTGAAGAAAAGACACTTAACTCCTAAAACAGTAGTGTAAATTGCAGATTTTGGACCAGTGACGTTGATAAAATTTGACAAATCTTCTAAACTTTTGTCTAATATTTATTTAGCCAATATTTTTAGGGGATGTCACTTGGGATTGGATCATAGGGCTAATGGGGGTGTACTCATGTGACCTCTTAAATGCGCTGATACCCCATTTTATGTTGTGCCTGGTAAAAATATATATAGTACAGTACTCATAGTCATTCAAAAATTGTCTTTTAAGATATCCTTTCTAAATCAGGGCCAGATTCTGGCAAACCTACAGTATATATAAACACTTGCTAAGCCTGACTCTGTTTAAAATTTTAATGCATAAGTTGCTATTTGAATTGACTACCTATAATAATGAATGACAAATAATATTCAATTTAGATGGAGAAAATATTATTGTATTATAGATGATGTTTTACACCAGTGTTGCACTTGACTTGAAAAATGTTAATTTATGAATATCTAATAAGACAATAATAACTGGTTTAATATTTTAGAGATCATATAGCAATACATTTTTGATAGGTCTTTGTAACTAAAATGTGACTCATCTATCAGCACCAATAACAAATCTTTTAACTGTAAAATTTGTTTAAGCTGGTTATAGTTTCGTACTTAATACAAACCCTCTTATTGAATGAGTTTTCCTAAACCTTCATTTATGAGCAAGGTATTGCTGTATATCTATAAACACTCAAGCTCAGACCTGACATGCCAACTTGATCTCTGACTCAAGTAAAATATTCAAGGATTATATTCCACTGATAAAGCTTTAATTTACTATGTAAGACTTACACAACCAGATCAGATTAATCATTATCAAAGTTGTCTTTCCAAAGGTCATTGAAGATGTTGACCGTAGGCAGATTGTACACAGTCTATTTACTAACTGATATGACTTTAGTACCCATTATAGGAAGTAGATTTTTTACATAAAATAAAACCTACTTTTTTTATAACCTACAAAAAACCTACAAAAAATAAAATAAATTATCTTGTTTGTATATTGTAGAGTGCACTATTCTAAAATAAATCCAAACTATTGTATGCTGAGGATAGAGCTTCAACATACAATTTGATTGGTCAAATTAAACATACTGTAAATAACCAATATTTAAAACTATACTTGTGAGGCCTTTCGATAGCTATCATCATCAGAATTTACACAAATATTTAATACAAAAAGTAACTATTTATATTCAATAACAGTAGAATTATATTTACTTTTTGCTGTCAGAAGGCCTCGCAAATAAATTTTTAAATATTGGTTTATTTGTCTTTGATTTGATTATAATATAAATCCAAATTAATTATGTTTTTAAAAATTAGCTGTTGGCATGCTTTTAAAGTTTGCATGTCTTTAAGAGGTGGCACTTTTTTATGTTAAACCAATTATTTATTTTAACAAGACTACAAAGAATTGTTTACTTTGTATCATATTTGGGAACTTAGGTTAGAAAACTGAATAATTTTTTGTAAACAATATCTATGTAAAATAACACAAACATTTCAGCAAGTTAGGGCTAAGAAGCCCTTTCTAACATCTAATCTGGGAACCACTAGCTTATGGTGACTTCCGAACCATGAGAGTGGCGTAGGGTAAAAACTGCAATGTTCAGGACCGGCCGTGTAGCAAGCTACCACCACTCCAAACTTAAGTTGGCAGTCTTAAAAAAACTACATTTTTAACACAAGCAATTTCTCAAGAGAGCTGTATAATTGATTCAAAATAGAATAATTTGATTCAATACACTTCATTTAATTAATTGTAAACCATTATGTTTATTTATAACTTTTTAACAATAAACATAACATATGTACATTATTTTTAATCACCCACAAGAGATAGTCAATGTGTGGGGAAGGAAATTCAATTTAAATTAAAATCTAACTGCTATCAATCAATATATAAAATATATTATGAACATTCATCTTGGGAGTAATGGCAGAATCCAAATTGAATTTATGACTTTTTTGACAATATTATTGCTTCGTGATAATGATTTTAGACTTTTAAATGGAAGGGATAAGTAAATTTGATACGTAATATAGTAGCTGCTTCATTAATATATAGTAAGGTAGCGGTTATCCGAATATTTGTTTGCAAGGACCTATTCAGACTATCAAATTGTTCGCACTATCAAGGTTTGAGAAATAAATGCTAATAATCCTATAAAATTAGCATTTAATGAAATAATAAACAATAATATTTGATAAACATAATAATAAGCTAGACATGCTCAGTAATGAAATAATCCAACTATTTATGTACAAGAATGTTTACATAACAGTCTATACTATTGCCGACACCTCCCAGGCAACTCCTGCCGAGATTACTCATGGTCGTTCATAGACACACATGCTTTGAAGTAAGTGTTAAAACTTCTGAGTTCAGTTATAGCAAATAAAAATCAAACAATTTAAACTAGTGTCAAAGTTTACCTAATTATTAAAGTAATCTGTAATTTTAAAGTTGTCTGTTCACGTTTATTTGACATTTTAATGAATATTAGAACAACAGAACTGTCAGTGTTAATCCGTATCCAAAACTAACAAGTTGAGACTTGCAATGAAAACAACTATTTCTAAGTCTGGCTGGGAGGGTCGTTCAGATTACCCGTGTGATTCAGTAATACCACGACCTTACTGTAATTTTATTTTTCAGATGATAGTTGAAGTTATTTAATTCTCATTTTTAAGGTGAAGGCTAACACTGTATTTTAAATTGTTTATAATTGCATATTTTAGTGGAATGCTTGGATTTATTTTACTTGGTTAGTATATTTTCTTTAAGCACTTAAAAACCTGAATCTCATTTGTTTAATATGTAACACCAAATATTTATAGCTAAATTTGAGGGTTTGCTTTTTTAGGAATTAAATATGCAGCTGTTTGACTTTAGCTCATATGAAAATAATACCCAAAAATACAACCGAGACAGGCGGACGGTAGAATGGGTTGCCAAAATAAACACTTAAAACTAATTTTATCTTGTATCTTTCTATTGTATGACGTGTAATGTTGCATTTGCAACACATTATGCTATGATAGTCATAGCATATGATCGAACATATTATTCAGGAGAAAAAGTTTAGTATTTAATTGTTGTAAACAAATAAAATATGTCATCTAGCTCTGACATTAGTTCTTCGGAGCTCAATAATATAAAAGTATATTTTCCAATTTTGATATATAGAACATTCAACAAGAATGACGTTTATTGAATGAAACAATCCTTATCTTTTTAGACTAGGGCTTAACCCGGACACTTTAATTACAAATAAATTTTGTTGTTGTTTATTTTAACCATTAATAATCTGTATTTCTATAATTCGTCAAATATCCTCAACTTCAGAGTGAAAGTTGGGTAAACGAAAGCAGAAAACATCAAATTAAACTAATTTTGTTGTTTTAGAGCAAGGATTTGTATTTTCTGGAAAGTGCAGACAAAATAAGTTACTTCTTTGAGGCAGGAGCTTTAAATGAAGACGGGGAACTTTTGGTAGACGAGTCAGTTTCATTAAATAAGGTGGGCCATGCTCTACATTGGTTGCACCCCACATTCAGAAGAATAACATTTTGTGAGAGGTCCAAAGAAGCTTGCTACCAACTTGGGTTGGAAGATCCTGTTGTGGTCCAGAGCATGTATATATACAAAAACCCTGGCATTGGCAGCGAAGGTATTTATTCACCTTAAATTAACAGCTTGATTGGTATGTATCGCCACTGAATGTATATGGGTGGGCAGGAGAGTCATCAACTCCACACTTGTTTGGGTGGGTGGGTGGTGTACACACATTTTAAAATCCCTAAACACTAAATATATATATAAGTAGCATAAAACATATATATATATATATATATATATTATAAACTAAATTCTTTAACCTTTGCAACACAGGAAACGGATATATCCCCAGGCTCTATTGGGCTGGTATGCGGTAAACAGATATAGCCTTCAAATCCTATTTTATAACATATAATACATTTTAGTTGCATTGGGATCCACTAGAGTTCAGGAGAATGTTGAATAGCTTTTCTAAACAACTGTTTGTGTGATCTGAAAGTAATTGGTCGGTCGTAGTGGGATGGGGAGTGGCTTTGGCAGCTACGGCATACCCAACTGCCAGACTGAGGTTAGTCATTACGCGTGAAACGGATATATTCTTGACTGGTTATTTTAGTTTGTGACAAGACTTTTGCTAGTGTTGTATAGTTTTATTATCGTTCGTGTATGTGTCTTACATCATTTAGTTCAGATTTATTGTGTTTTTATTGAAGATATGCAGTTTTATCTATCAGCATCAGTTTTATTAACCATATTGTATTTTTATACATTATTTAATTTATTTGCTTTATATTTTGTCATTTATCGTATATTTTTATTGTATGCAGTTTAATCTATCAGTATCAGTTTTATTGACCTTATTGTATTTTTATAAATTTTTAACTTTTTATTTCCTTTATTATATTTTGTCATTTTTAGCTTAGTTAACATTTATTTCTATTTAAGCTTGACTGTAAACTTAGTTTGAACATACAAAAATTATGAACATATATATTTTAAGAAATTGTTTGTAAATTAAAAATAATAGATTTTTTTATTATTTCTTATACTGTACCTTATTGCATCTTCTAGCTAAAACAAAAATCCACGTTAAGAAAATTACATTTTAAAATAATTAAGCTTTTTCAGTAAAATAACAATTTATTATGTGTTGCAAAGGTTGATATTTTTGTGTCTGGCAGGTTTTTATTAAAAAAGGTTTTCGAGATATTTAGCTTTACATTAACAAAATGGCCACCATTTAAAAAGGACTGGTGTACAGAAATGAAGTTTTTAAGAATATGTATACTATTAAGACCAATCTTCATATTAAATTTCATGGTTTTATCTTATGAAACTTCTGAGAAATTAAGCGTTTTATAAAAATTACATACACAGACTTTCAACAGCTCTTTCTATTAACTCTACCACTCAATATTTTACTGATGTAAAGGAATTTTATTGGTTTCCTGATTTACTATAATATATTGGAAAACAAGGATCTACTTTGGTTTCTTCCACAGCATTTCCTTTTTTTTTTGTTACTCTAAAACGATTTGGTGAGGGAATAAAACACTGTTGATTGTCCAAAACTACAAAAATATGACAGGCAAAAAAAGTATTTGTTAGCAATGATAATTAATTTTTTGACTAGGGATTAATTATACTAAAATACTTCATCAATATTTATTCATTCTGTTGATTTTTATATAAAAGAAAATGGATCAATCTGAATTAAACATAGCCATTTTAACTAAATATTACATGTTTCAGACTATTTTATACAAGTACTTTTACGTTTTCCTCAATACTATGTGGTTGTTTGTAAGTTTTTTATATAATGCTTGATAAGACTTAATTCTGTAAAACCCCACATTTCTCCTTTACAATTGCAGTAATACCTCATCAAGATGCTACATTTCTATATACAGAGCCCATGACAACTGTAGGATTTTGGATAGCTCTTGAAGATGCAACAATACAAAATGGATGTCTGTGGTTTGCAAGTGGGTCACACAAAAGTGATGTTCATCGTAGGTTCAAACGGAATCCCGATCCAGACTCTACAGAACTACTTGTTTATGATTCGCCTGCTCCTATCTACCCTAATTCAAGCTTCCGTCCCGTACCTGTGTCTAAAGGTGAGTAGTAATCCCGATTTTGGGTAAACTCAAATTGTAATAACTGATTTTTTAAGTGATGAATTGTTTAGAAGTAAAATTGCAGAAAATGTACAATTTAATTACATACAGTTTGTGGTTTCCTTGCTTCACCATATTATTGGACTGTGTGGTATATATAGGTATCATTTTGAAGCCGACGTGGATGGCTCAGTGGCTAAGGCTTCGGACTGCGGAGGGCAATGTCCAAGGTTCAAATCCGCACTGAGCCAACGGTTGGCCCTTCACTCGTTGAATAAAGTTGACGCACAGGCCTGTAGGCCCATGTCAACTGGCGAGTGAAGTTAAAAAAATGTATATATATTGTATGCCAACGTTTCAAATTCTTTATAGGCATCATTTTCAAGGTGAACGTACACTCATGCAACACAGGCATTTTTCAGCTAAACTAAACAAAAATTAATGATCTCATGTTAATGTGAGTAATCACCTAGAAAAATGATACAATAACAAGTCGCAAAACTTAGTACAAGTGTACAAAGCCAATTGACACAGTGGATACCTTAAGCCCAGACAACTATGAATTTAAATGTAATATAAAGAACTGTAGAAGTGTACACAGAAATAAATGTAAAGCTTATAACTGGTTGGTAAAGTAGTTGGTGAAAGCCTGAAAGCCCTGTTTCATGCTAAATGTTCTCACTTCGATCCCAATCAGTCATAACAAATTTTGAAAGGGATCAGGTGATCACCACCGGCTGTCATTGGGCTATTAATTAATGGCACTTTCAATGGAACAAGTTGAAGGTAACAATGATTACATTCGCTCATCTACACTTATTCGAAATCCATATTCGTGCCTAAATAAAAAGATAATAAATCAACTGTTCACTATTGTAATGAGAAATATAACTAAGGATATATTGATGATTATAGCGAAATAATAATTGACAGTATATAGTAAACTATGAGCTGACTAAGTTTGGAAGTCCTGCAATTTCAGGAAAGAATGGATTAATGTATTTTAATTGCATATGTGTAGCAACAATAGTACAACAGGTTCAAGTTCATTTATATTTAATATTCACAGTTTTAATTTTGTTTGGCTAAAAGTCCTCCTTTTCCAACCAAAAGTAGTGCCACGAAAAGTCAGTCATATTTTTACTTAACTTTTGAGACGACACAACTTTTTGCGTATTTTAAGGTGAATATGTTTGTAGATGACTTGTGTAGTCTGGTTACTAACTAAATTCGACTGTTCCTCAGGAAGGGCCATTTATTAAAAGCCCAGTAACCAGGGCAACTAAGGGGCCTGCAGCTTTACGTGGAATCCAAACCATGTAGTGTTGGTCTGATTTTTCAGCTAACTGACAAGCCTGATTGACACTCAGTTATCTTCCCCACACAACATCTGAACCTTGACTACCATCCAAAATGGACACTACAGACTTCTTTAGTAGTGTCCATATCGATGGCAACCATTGAGCGGATGCCGTATTGGTGTTAAAAGAACCCAGCATAGATCCTATCGCCTACAATCTCCTCAACATTTCATCCCAAAGTAGTTGTTGACCTTCCCTTCACAAGGACTCATTGAGTGTCAAGATTACACCCTATTCTTCCCACAAACCCTACCACAAAACTCACTGCAGCTCTTAAATCGGGGAACAAGGATTCATTAGTGTCAAGAATTACACCCTATTCTTCCCACAAACCCTACCACAAAACTCACTGCAGCTCTTAAATCAAAACAACCTTCGATTATATTATTACTTACATATACTGTTGATATATTGTATAATAGGAATGTTTGCACTAGTTATTTAACTAGTTAGTGAGATCTGTCTCTTCTGCTGGTTCATGTAGACTGAATTACATTTTCGTGAAACGACACAATAGTCCAGCCGTTCTAACTTTACCTCTGAGGGGAGCACCAACGTGACAACATTGATTATATTGAGCGCTTGGCTCCTTCCTTCCACGACTAATTTTTTTCTGGTCTAGATGAATCACAACTAGTGCCTGATAATTTTTATAAGTTAAAATTGTCTGATTTACGTAGTTTTTTTACATCTATAATCATTAAAAAAGTACTTCCCAGTTAAACACTAAAAAGATTTTAATTCCCACAATAACAAAAATTGTACCTTTCTACATTATTCCCAATTGTGAGTCACCGGATGTAAAATTTAGAGGAGGGCTGTGGCGGTCTGGATGTGACGTTTTCTTTGTCGATCTTCCAGTTTAGCCCGCAAACCTCAGAGGTAAAGTTAGAACGGCTGGACTATAGCACTTTTCTACTGGACCTCAAAACAGCTGATAATTAGACAAAAAGCATTGGATGAAAAATCTATTGGTATGTGTATATAAAATCAATGGTACAACATCAGAGGAACCTAAGTAGAGAGTGACAACCTAAATGTTTTCTACAGTGCGAATTAGTTGAGTTGAAAATCGTAGCAATTGGGCGTGCTTAACCTGAACATCTCTGCAATCAGACAGCTAAGTTTGCAGACCTCACAGTAAACCTCACTCGCAAAGGACAGAGAGCGATGTCACTTGTATTATTTATCTAATAAGTGATTTAGTTTCAACTATATTTATTAGATAATGAGATGATAATCGTCTTTCTGGATGAATCATCGCCAGACAACTTACAATAGCTATACAAATAATTAATAAGCTATGAATTATTTGTAGTTCATAGCTTATCAGGTAGAATGCAACAATATACGGGAGTTTGACTTTTTAGATTCATCCAATAAGAGTTAAAGATTTCTTCTTTGCACACTATCCGCCATATGATTGCCGCTCTGTAGTTAGATTCCCTCTGAGGTATAAATTTATATGTATAACACTTATATATACAAATTTATCTCCTTATATTAACTGTTTTCACAATTTAGGTACCTGCATATTGATCCATGGACAAGTGGTACATCGGAGTGATCACAACAGATCCAGCAAGTCTCGCCATGCTTACACTTTTCATGTAATGGATGCCAAACGATCTACGTATTCTAAGGATAACTGGCTTCAAACCTCTGAAGGATTTAAATCAATGTACAAAAATTATTGACTAGTAATAACTTACAGGGGTAATACTTGGGCAAGTGTAAAGTTACGAGAGTTAAGTTTGATATGATCTCAATAAATGGACAGTATTTTATCCTGTGGTCAACTTATAAAATAATTAAGGCAATCTTTTATTTTCTTGTGCAAAAGTATGAATTTAATTCATCTGCAAATATCACTCACTATGCACTTAGCAAAAAATATATTTTAAACATAATATATACATTGGTTTTATGCCTTTTATGATAACGCTCAGCAACAAAGAAACCTAAACCTACTATATAATTTTGTAAACTAAGAAGCCAAATGTAAATTAAATATATAATAATTATAATATCATTTTCAAAATCTTGAATTTTATTGAGCATTTGTAAATCTCCTATAATGTTCTTTGATCATCATACACGTTCAATCAGAAATTTGTTCATGAACCATAAAACTTTAGGGATTAAACCATCTAATTATTATACCAAATTGTTTTTTGGGATTTTAACGGCTGAGTTTTAGTGGAGTTTTGAAGATACATAGCTCAAATCTTCAATGACCTGACTTTTGGTATCTCAATCATTAAATTAACTTTATCAAGCATGACAATTGATGAATGAAGTTAATTTTGTATAGATAAGTACAAAGGTATATGGCTAATAGTAAATATTAAGATGTGGTGCTTAAGGCTTCAGACTATGGAGTCCAGATCCAAGTTTCGAGTATTAAACTGATTCTTGATCAATGAATCAAAATAAACGTACAGGCCAGCAAGGTAAGCCCACGTAGAATGACAAGAAAAAAAAAAAAAAAAAACACTAAAATTGTAAATTGAATTTTAAACTGATTTTCTTTTTTAATTTATGATTAGTAATCATTTCACAATCTGTAATTAACATTTCTCAAGCAGGGCCTCAATAAATGTAGAATGTTATTCTCAATAGGTATTAATTTAAAAATAAAAATGTGTAGCTATATAATAATTTTAAGTTCTCCACTCTAGCTAACATATGCTATGCACACTCCACAATTGAAAAGAAAAAAAATTCATGCATCTTTGTGCTACTCTGAAAGATAAATTTATATTCTTTAAATTGGGTTAACGAATTACTGATAGCATCAATTATTTGATTCAGTTCTTTTTCTATCAACTTTTAGCTTTAAACACTGTATATTTATGTATAGGAAAAATAAAAACACATTGTTAAAAAGAGACAATCCAAGCTCAGCTTACATCGTTAAAATTTGACTTTCTTAAAAAAATATAAGTGAAATGGAACAAATTGACCGCAAGCAATGAACCATATGAATTTGAACAGTTTTAACTTCTAAATGTATATTTAGTTGATTATGAACATTGCAACATATATATATGCCCATGAAGGTAACGAAGTTACACAATGATTGATTTTAATATAATTTATATAATTATTTAACATCATTCCCTAGCCCTAACCTAAACTGAATATAAAGGATGTTCAGTAAAACTTTCAATAATTTGGGATGTTATTGTACACATAAAAATGAGCAAAAAACTTCATGTAAAGGTATGTCCTATCGTTTTCTGTCTGTCTTTATGTGTTTTTTACATACAAATTCATAACTTTGAATCAATTGAAGGTACAATTGTAAAACTTCACGATTGTACTACCCAATAGTAGTTCTATTTAAACAAAATACATAAAAAATAAATCTTTACCCGTTTCAAAATGGCAGACATTTAATATTTTCTGACCGAAATATCTCAAAACTGACTAATTTTATAAACAAAACGCATGAATAATGTTTTTTTAGTAAACCTTATTATAGTATCCAGTGTTTGTTTCAACAAAAACGGATAAAAAAACAGTTGAGTTTTGCAGCAAAACGTATAACAATGTTTTACAGCATTAACCAAAGGCTAGTGCGGTTTTAAATATTTGTGAACTTGGAACAGCTGATTTCATGTCAATGTGCTATTTCATATGATCAGCCGTTTATTTATGCTATTAATATTAGGTTTGGTTTCCATTGTTGGCATTACTCATTAGTAACAAAAAGAACTCTGCCATGTACATGTTTTTTGTGTTTCTGTAGTTTTTTTAATTGTATTGTTAGTAATTAGTTTGTGTTTGTAATTTATTTTCTTATGACATAGTTCTTTTTTATTATTTTCTCCTTTTATTAACAAATAATGGCAGGTACTGTAATGTTAAACTTTACCAAATCAGAAATTGCAGATATGAAATGAAAGTCTTTATTTTCAGGCAAAGTCTTTCTTCCATTTAAATATTATATTATATGATATTATATGTACACAAAGAAAACTTATCTAAGTAAAACACAAGAAAATTATAATATAAATAAACTACCCTAATTGAATGGAATGATCAATTAATTCATAAATTTAATTTAAAAACATAAAAGCAAATAAATCATAGATAAATATAATTTAAAACAGGTCCAAATACTATATATTTTATAGTTACCAACTTCACCAGAGAGAATTAATATTCTTCTCTGTGATAACAATTACTCTCCCTCTCGCTCAATTGCATGTATACACAAACACACGCACCAACCATGCCACTCCCTACATGAGCACTAGCCACAGCAACCGAAACTCATGCATTTGATGTATGGCATGGCTCATTTTAATAGAACAAGCGAAAAGGCTGTAACACTTGGTATTTTAGAAAAGAGTCCGCCAGTCAATGAGGAGGCATCTGGATGCATGCATGTTCAAGGAAGGCCTCCACTTTGAGCAATTGTTATAGTAACTGTAGTAAAATATGATTTGTAACTATTTTAATAATTAATTATAAATGCATGTTATTTGATTTGTTAAATTTGACTCTCACATTTATTAGTAATACGTTTAGAACAGCTCGACTTGAAATCAGCTGTTCAAAGTACACATATATTTAAAACACCACTAGCCTTTCATTAGTGCTGTAAAACATTGTTTTACGTTTTGCTACATAACTCAGCTGTTTTTTATCCGTTTTTGTTGAAACAACCACTGTGGTTATTATTATTATAATAAGGTTTAATAAAAAACAATATTCTTGCACATTGTTTGTAAAATTATTCAGTTTTGGGATATTTCAAAACTTAGTCCACCATTTTGAAACCGGTAGATTTATTTTTTTTGAACTACTATTGGGTAGTATAGTCATGAAGTTTCACAATTGTACCTTCAATTGATTCAAAGTTATGAATTTTTATATAAAAACCCCTTAAAAACAGATAGACGGAAAACTTAAAAGTTTTAGGACATACCTTCATATGAAGTTTTTTTGCTAATTTTGATGTGTACAATAACATACCAAAATTATTGAAACAGTTTTACTGAACACCCTGTATATCTGTACTATTTATATTTTGTATAATATGTGAGAATGCAATAAACTCAACACATTTTAACATTTTTAGTTTTATCACACTTAATTCGCATGAGCCAATTTCTTAAGGTAAAAATCAATATGAGCATTTTATTTGAAGAATTAGAAAACATATTGTTTAGGATTCAAATAAAACTTTCTAATAAATGATATCATTCATAGTTTATTACATACATTTATATAAACAACAATCTATGATCACCAAGTAAAATATAGGTAATAAGGTAGGCTTATAAATATAATATGTACAAATATACTTTGTAAAAACTCAATATTCACTACTTACAAAAAGAATTATTTACCAGGAAATAAACTACAGGTTATTTACATGATTAAACTAGTACAACTAATAATATGATCATTTAGAAAAGGCAGTACTTCTTTTAACAAGGCACTCGTGTTTTTTTAATGCTACGTTTGAATTGTAAAACTTTAAGCACTTGGAGCACTGAGTTGACACTTTACACATTTTTTTATGTTCTTGACACTTAAGTTTGCTTTGGAATCTTTCCCCACATGCATTACATTTAAAAAGTAAAGGGTCAAGATGTATTCTACGGTGTCTGTAGTGAGAGTCGTAAAAGTAAAATCCTTTGCCACAAACACTACAAAAAAATCTTTTCTCTTGACTATCTGAATGTTTGGCTGAGTGTTCTCTTAAAGCATGAAAAGATTTGAAACTCTGATTGCAGACTTCACACTGTAGAGGAATGTTACGGTTGTGAACTGTTTTATGACTTTTAAGCGCTGCAAGTGTTTTTACGACTTTTCCACAAACGTTACACTTGTAGATACTTTTCACTTGTTTTAAATGATTATTTTCATGTTGTACAAGTTTTTTCATATTATCCAGAGTTTTATCGCAGTATTTGCAATTCAAAACAACACGGTGAGCAAACTCTACATGAGTTTCAAATTCTTTTTCAGTATAGAAATTCATTTTGCATTTATTACATGAAAACACTCTTTTGGAAGTTTTTCCATGCATCGTTTGTTTGTGGGATAGCAAACCTTTTTCTGAGAAAAAAGATTTTTCACACATACTACATTTATACATTTTCTTCCCACCAGAATGAATCCTTAGATTATGACTTTGTAAATGTATGCTATCATGAAATGTATCTTCACAGTCAGGACAGGTCTTATTTTGAAAGTCAATACTATGATTTTCTAAGTGTTTAATAGCCTCTTCTGTGTTGAAAAGGGTTTTACAAATATTGCAATAGTTTTGTGGATGAGACGATAAATGTTTTTCAACAACATTTTTATTACAATCACTGAAGTCACATAGAGGACAGCTATATTGTAGAGAAGACACTGGTAAATCCATGGATATTTCTTCATTTCCTTCTCCAGTCAAATCTTGCAGTTCTTTGAACACTTTACTATACACATCATTGGCGTCTGTGCAATCAGAATTGATGGTTGTTTTTTTATTGAGCAACTGTTCACTTACTTGTTTAATTAAACTCTCTGTTTTTGAACTGAAATGCGCTCTCAAAAAATGAAGTTTCAAGTCTTTACCATGAGCATAACTTTTTCCACAAATGGTGCATTTAGGATTTGTTTTGAAGTTATGTGCTGTATTTAAGTGAATGATGAGTTGTTCTTTTTCTAAAAATAGTCTATTACAGTAAAAACACAGACCTAAATCATTGCATGTGTTTGCTTTGTGTCTATTCATATGATTGACAAGCTGTCTTGGTTCTGACACATAAATGTCACATTCATTACATTTTAGTTTAGAACTGTCTTTAACTTTTTTCTTATTTAGGCCTACTGTTAGTATTTTTCCTGTACTTCCATTTTCCTCGATGTTATGTTTTTTCATATGGCCCTTCATTTCCAAATCTGAATTTGATACAAAATTACATAGAGAACATATGTATTTTTGGCGAGTAAAAGACTGTAAACCGTTTTCAAGACTAGTAGACGACACTTCAGACGAACTAATTTTAGAGTTATCATGAGTTAGCTGAGAAGTTTTTGTATCAAATTTCTTTACGTTGGATCTTTGTAAATTACGTGTTAACTTGGAACTATCAACAGATTTCCTTAAACTATAACCAGATGTTGACTCGTGCTCAACAACTTTTAGCTTTATCTTTTTCTGAATAATTGGTTTACTGTGAACTTTTTTAATATGTGTTTTTAGTTGATTACTATCAATAAATATCATCTTACACAGGCTACACTTCCTTTTAACTCCAACAACTTTGTGACATCTGTACCTGTGAACTTTAATAGCAACAATAGTTCTAAAACAAGTTCCACACAATTTGCACTGCAAGGCTATTTTTCTCTTGTGGGCTTGTATATGCTTTTTAATAAATTTCAAGGACACTTTTTTGATTCCACATACATTGCATTTAAAAGATTTTATCTTAGAAACAGAACTTTTACGACCAACCTTTATTGGATTTTTGTTTTCAACAATATCTGTTGTGGAGTCAATTTCAGAGCTTTCTAAAGGAGGAGAAGATTTCAACCCTAGATTTAAATAAGATGCTCTGTCTCTATGAGTCATTTTTATATGATCCTGAACGGAATCAAATGATAAAAACTTGGCATTGCAAAACAAACAAGTTGGTCTAGACGACTGATCTTGCTCATCATCATCCTCGTCTTCATTAAAATCATCATTTTGAGATGCGTGTTCTGTTTTTGATAAAGAAGCTTTAACTGAGGTAAGCTCTGATGAATTTTTAACATTATTCAAGTCCTCTTCATCCTCATTCCAGTCTTCTAGAAAATCTAAAGAAGACTTAGCTGGTGCTTTAATTTGTTTGGTCGATGTCTTCTTAGTGTCAATAGAGCTCTCTTCATCTGAGGACTCCAATGTTTGAATATCTTCATATTCACTCTCATCACTTACAACTATGTTTTCATTGCCATGATCTTTTTTGGCATGAGCTCTAATAGAAGCTTCGTTAGGAAACATTTTGTTACAAACACTACACTGAAACACTATTTTTGTTTTCTTTTGTTTGGTAATAGTTTTAGGTTTTGTTGCTTTTGTTTTCCTCGTCTTCATATGTAACTTAGATGGAAATCTTTTTTTATAAGGACTTGATTTCATCTTTTTTTTGTTTTTCGCTGGCGTTATAACAGGTATTTTTGGACTTGTAGACTTGCTTCTTGTAGGTTTGTCAGTGATATGAGTTCTAATATGCATGTTATATTCCTTTTCATATTTTGTTTCAAAATTACAAGTACTACATTTATGTAGTGGTTCTATTGGCTCAGCTGTCGAATTGTCATATTCAACCTGAAGCTGGAAGAAAAATTTAAATAAAATCAATTAAATACACACTTAACCACAATAAAATACTGCAACTACTTATAAATTGTGAATGGATTCTATAGAACTTGAGCTAATAATATCATTATTCTAAAATGGTTACTATAACTATCAAGAGTTGTTATACATCAACTTAATGTTGGATCCTGTAAATTAACATTTTTACTCTGTTGATAGAACATGATCTAATAAAAGATTATGATTAATTTTTCCTCTCTATACCACTCAGTCAAATTAGTGTTCTACAATAGATAACAAGGTGGCATTATTGAATAAAGAACTACACCGAGATAGCTTAAATGACTTACTCTTTTTCTCTACCCCTCGATTTGTGCATAATAGCTTAATTAATATACTTAAACCTGTTGGAACCACCCTAATGATTTGATATAAAATTAGTAATTTTACATAATATCTATGAATTTTCTGCATTTGGGCTGACACATGCAAGAAGTGTCTGTCATTGTCACAACAGCTAAGAACAGCTCTGCTATTTATATCTACTCATATAATAAGAGTCTTAGAAATGAATAATAATACTGATTAGTATAAGTGACATTTTTGAATAAGTAATTCAGTCTGCTTTACTGGTTGTTTACTTTTTTATGTCTTTATTTTATGATTTTCTTGAACAGCTGTGAGTCTACGTGTCGTATACATTACTTTAACGACAACTAAGTCCAAACAGTCAGTCATTCGCAATGTGGCTAGATACTTGTGTGCAAATTCCCCTGCTGGTGGCTAACACCGGACAGGTTTACCTTTTATTTTAAAGTGGAAGCATTAAGCTGTAAATAACCATTATGCGGGAAGTGCTTGTAACGATTGCACTGGGATTTCCCCATTAGAACAGAGGAAAATCTGTTCCTAAGTCCCTTAAGCCGGCTGAACCACCTTAAAAGAAGTATTATTAGAAGAAAATTGTAGAGACAGCCAATGAAGTATGCAGAGAACAAAGTAGACGAAAGAAAAATCCTTGGTTTAACGAAGAATGCCAGGAAGCCATAGAGAGAAGGAACATCGAAAAGAAGAGATGGTTAAGTAATGAGACTGAGGAAACTAAAAAAGAACTAAATGACGTCATGAAAAAAGACAACATATTGTTATAAACGGAAAAAAACTTGGTTTTCCAAAAAAAAAAACAAAAAACTTAAGAACTACAAAACACCTGGTGGGGATGGTATCACTGCAGAACTGTTAAATAAAGGGGGTAATTTACTGGAACAGAAAATACATAGTCTGATTAAAGTAATACGGACCCAATAGATAATCCCAAGTGAATGAAGGGAGGCCCTTATAGTACCACTTCATAAGAAAGGAGAAAAAGAAAAGTATGAAAACTACAGAGGTATATATATATATAAAGTATGAAAAAACTTGTACGGAGTGATCCTTCTTAGTCGCTCATACGAAATTTCGTCATACAGAGTTACTCTAAAAAGACTGGAAGAATACATTGACCTAATAATTGAAGAACAACAGGCAGAATTCATAAAGGGCAAATCGACATAAGACCAAATATATATACTAAAACAAACATTATCAATGTACTGGGAATATGGAAGATATGTCTATGCCATTTTAATGGACTATTTAAGAAAGCTTATGACAGCCTACACAGATGTAAAATATGACTAAAACTAGAACCATACTGAATACCCATCAAGCTAATACAAATGGTTAAGCTAGTACAGAAGAGTCTACATGCAATGTGAAAGTAAATGGTAAAATATCGGAATCTTTTGATATAGTGATCAGAGTAAAATAAAGAGACTGATTACCCTCCTTCTATTCAATATGACTCTAGATGTTTTTAAAAAAATCAGACAGACAGAATCTGGATTAGATATTGGAGTAAAATTGAATGTTCTTGCCTTTGCTGACGACATAGTTATAATTGCAGAGAACCAAGATGATCTAAAAAGACTAATGAAAATCCTTATACAGAAAACAGAACCGATGAAACTTAAAATTAATGATGAAAAACTAAGTACATGCACTTCATAAGAAATAGGGAACAAGAGATATAGATTTTGCTTTGGAAAAAATTCAACAAGTTAGAGATTTTAACCCTTAAACGCGGCATCCGTATATATACACATGTTTACAATTGCCCATAACGCGTTATACGTAATATTTCGCGAGCTGATAACAATAATCCTAGAACAGGCCTAATACAACGTAGCGAGTTATAAGATTCAAGGTCAAGACTATTTTCAGGTTATTATTCATTTTCGAGACCTTTGGACTGGTTACTAGGCAACGAATGTAAATAATATGAAGTTTTCATTCATTATTGCCTCTATCGAGGTAACCGCTAGCGCTCGCAGCGAATATATACGCATCTGCTAGTCACATGACGCGGCGACCGGCTGGCGCTCTTCAGTCTGCAGTTATTTGTTGTCTGTCTCGTGCATTGTACTAACCTCCGGTGTGTAAACAAACAGATTATGTACACAAAATAAACACTACAACAAAAATAAAACTAGACTTCACAATGAAAAATATAGAGTAAATTCAAAATAATAAACTTTGTATAATCTGTTGTCTTATTGAGTTATATTGTATATATTTTTATAATGGCTATACAATTTATAGTTTTGAAGTTTTTCATACAGCTGCTACTTTCTAAGGAAGAAATTGTCATTCTAAAATCATATTTCAATTGAAAAATTTATTTTTGCAAGTATAAAATTTTTTTAATTGCATCCAATAATATTTCGTTTTTACAGTTTTGACAAAACTTTGTAATGAATAAAAAATGAATATAAAAATACAATATCGTTATTATTATTTTTTTTACATTGTACTATCCTGGTTTAGATTTAAAAAAAATATAACTTTACAAAAACTAAAATTATATATATTCAAGAAAATTAAGCGTTAATTGAAAAATTACAGAAAATTACTCAGCGTTTTGAGGGTTAAATATCTTGGAGTAATAATTACAAATGATAACTCAGAGATCCCAGAAATGTTGAATAGAATTGAACAAGCCAAAAATTGTAGATTTGCTTGCAATAGACTTTTATCCTCAAAAATGTTATCTCGTAATAACGCCAAAACAAGAATGTACCAATCAATTATAAGTAGGGGTGTGCGAGTAGTGATTTTTGAGTTCGAGTCGAATCGAGTAGTTGGCATTTTTTTTAGTATCGAGTATTTTCGAGCGAGTATTTTCAGAAGGATTTTATGTTCACCCAAGACAACTGTAAAGGCAGACACCATCCTAAGCCTATGTTAAGTTTTTCCAGATTCGTTTTTTTATAACTAATATGATGAAAGAAACTAAGAAAGTATATTATTAATTGAAACAACGTGGATTATAAAGATTTACTCTATTCACTCATATCACAGACCAGATTTTCAATGCAAGCCAATTATACTGTTTCACAGCCGGCCGATATGTTTATCTGGTGGTTCAGTTCAATGTGTATCGCGAAAACGTAGCGAAGCTTGTTGGCAAAAGCTGCATCCAACCAAACTGATGCTAAAATTCAGGCGTCATCGCCAAATGCAGTCATTGCTCTCAACAAAAGATTGATTGTGTACACGCCAAGAAGAGTGGATCTGTATTCTGTGGGTATTTAATTCAGTAATAACAAGGTTACAATCAACCGGAAATAAGCTGTGAATTATATAATCAAATTTGAAAATCTGGATGACAAAGACTGTAGTTCAATCGATTGATAATAAAACTAAGCAGGTTTACTAAAAATAAATTTAAAGTCACTTAGGATGATTATAGTTTTTAAATTATGATCGGTAATGAAATGTGTGCAACTTGAAACTATTTCGATACATGAGGCTACACTGAACAACAGATAAATAATTATTTCATAACGAGAAATTCATGAAAACCTGGTGTAATCGAATGAAAACCATAGACGTAGTCGGCTAATATAATAGGTCTCGCCGATATTGGCGACGAGATGCAGTCTGAAATATAAACTTATGAATAAAAAACAAGACCTTTGATAAGGCTTCGGTTCAGTAAAAATTATTTTCCTAATCTCTAAATTCGTCATATTTTGTTTAGAAAAGAACTTCCAACATGTTCTCCCTCACTTGGGTTGATTTGTGATTGTTTTAGTTTACTTCAACGACAATGTGAACAGGGAACCGTTCAGCTAATTTACGAATCAAAATTATCGTACTGTGTTATTGTCTAACCTAATCAGGAAAGCGTTCAACAAATTGACAGGAAAATATATCGTATGCGCAAATATTACACACAGTTTTGGCGATCTAACGTGTTTAAGGAATAATAATTAATAGACGTTCGCCACGGATATATACATATATATTTTATTTGACAGAAAATAAATCAATAATATTGTCACACGCTGCTAGATCGTCATTACCATATTTTATATGACATGATACGGTATTTTTTTACGTCAAATTATTGGACGATTCCCTGCTCAGATTAAAAAACAAAATAGACCTCAATCGACTCGCAAGAAATATATGATAATTTCATTTCCGAAAAAGAGCTGAACGGTTCTTTGCACATACGTATACTACAACCGAGATGAACTTTCGCCTAGAAAAGATGGGAAGTTCGATTCTTGGGATCTAAAATGAACCGTTCTCGGTACCCTTTTGATTGGGCGGTATTATTGATATGAACGAAAATATGCATAATTTCCACGGCGTACAGACCATTAGATTTGTATTGGTAACAGGTCTTTTTGAGAATCTTGAACCGGATCTCCAGTCCCCTTTCTTGGGTCATAAAGACACTAACCCGCACTTCTGTTTTATTCACGCTATTTTAGGTTAGGTTACAAGTAGACTCGGACAACCAACTTGTGTGATCACTTCCTTCGTTCACTAAGTCGACTAGTTCATTTGATTGTCGTTGTGTACTACCTATTCTCAGGCGTATTGTTCAGGTCATAATTACGCGTAGTATGATTAAGAGTAAAATAAAACACAAGGAAGCGCACATTTTTTATTCATAATTTTTCAAAACTTTTTACTCTTAAAATTAAATTAAGATGTAAATCTGATATTTCGTGAAATACAACTACTCGATCAAACTTTGAGTAATAAAATACTCAAAGTACTCGCACACGCCTAATTATAAGACCAATACTCACCTACTGTGCCGAAGCACGGGTTATTAATAAGATGATGCAATGAAAACTTATAACTTTTTAAAACAAAATCCTTCGGAAATCGACCAACCTATGAAAACAGCGTATGGCTTATCAAACACAACAGATATCTATACAAAGATAGTGACAGCATCGCAATAATAAAAAGCAGACGAATACAGTGGGCAGGACATATTCAAAGAAGAGAGCCTAAGACTATTCTGAGGAAAATTAGAATAGGGAAGTCAGTCGGTAGAAGACCAAGGGGTGGACCAACACTACGATGATGGGATCTAGTTCAAAATGATACTGCCACAATTAACGCGCCTAGAAGAAGCAGGGAACCGAGACTACAGGATAGGACGTGTTGCTGACACCAAATCCCTTCTTGGGTATAAATGGCCATGGGAGTAAGAGGAGTAAGTAAGTACAACTATTCCAACAAAACAAGACTAATGACATTATTATATTACAGTTAATACAAAACCCTTCATTGTAGCCAAAATAAGCCTGGTGCTTTTAGCATGTCAAATTTATATTGGCTTGGCGTTTTTAGTGTCACCATGATGATTATACTGGCGTTAAAAGGGTCAACACAGGCTCCTAATTCATCTTTAATTCCTTAACATTATTTTTTTAATCAAACAGGAAGATCAAAAATATTTGATCACACATCCACAAACACATTCACAGGGAAATCAATAACTTTTATCTAATTGATGAAAAGAATTACCTTGCTACTCTCTGACTCTAAGTTATACTTGGAGTAGAGATGTTTTGAAAGTGTTGACTGAACCGTCTTCAGCTGAGCAGTGAGAGCATCCATTAAGTTGAGTAAGCTCATACAACTACTGCAAACGACATCTCGCTCCCCAACCAGAACTGCAAACTCACTGCCAACTAGTTGCTTTATAAGATCTGCAACCGGTACATTCCGCTTTTTGGAAGCTGTCTCTAATAGCTTATACTTCCAATTCTCAGAAGATATTATTTTGTCGCAAACAAAACAAATACTGTCCGTCTCATCCATGTCCTAAAACACAACAATTTAAAATTGTATATGCTATCACAAATGATTATCTATCTGCTCAGTATAAAAATATATTCCAGAAATTTTGCTGCAGACTGTCAGCAATCAATAAAAATATTTTTATCCTTTCATAAATATCAAAATAACTCATAAACTATTCATAAGTGAAAGGAAAGGAAAGCACATACCTAGTAAAAAAATCTTCTTTATCTAAAGTTTATGGTACCCTACTATACCTATACAATTATATACAGTCAAATTCATCAGGTTCAAACATAATGAAAAAAAATAAACCAATTTGATACTTTTTATTACTTATAACAAAGTAGACATCACTTAATTGTTCTGATAGTATGGCATAAAAAAAGTGCAGGAGAATAATCATTTGGTACAACTACGAACTAAAACTATTCATTGTTTTCAACAAATTTGTGTATTCCTCAGTTAAGGACAATAGCAAGATCCGAATAACCATTTTATTCATGAACTTAAGATAATTACTTATTTTTTCATGTCGAATATTTTCTTCTGGCCGTAGTACATTTTGAACTGAAAAATAAAAATTATTTCTTTAAATAAACGAATTCAAAAAAGCATTGATCTGTTTTTCTGTATACATCACAAATAAAGATATAGTTAGTGAATATTAACAACCCGCACTAACAAAACTTAGTCACAAGTCAATTTGGTTGTTGATAATGTAAATTGGCAATGTTTGAAGTTAAACACTAAAAGTTTTATTTTTCAATAAAGTTTATTATTTGCTATGGATGTAAAGAAGAAGAACAGTTATTATATAATTTTGGGTAAAATGTTGATCATGATATAAGCATAATAGATAAAACTAAAAAATCCATGTAACTTAAAATATACCTAGAAATTACCTGGAAGTGTTGCCAAGGTTTTAAGCCAATGAGTAATATTGGCGAAATGCTTGTTCGCTTATCCAGACATTAAAATATGTTAGGAAATTTTCTTCTTTGTCACCAGTTCTTCTTTTTCCCACTTGTTGCACCATAGTAGGTACTCTGCTTTAGCTTCTGATGCAGCAGCAGCCCCGTCTTCAAAATAAAGGGACAGTTTATCTATCTCATCAACGTAATTTCTGGATGCATGGTTTGGAAGTATAACTCTTAGTGCATTTAACACATCATCCTGGCCATTACTGAATCTGCTCTTGAGGGTGTACTAATAAGTATCCAATGAGGGAACAAAAATAGTTCTTCTGAAATACTCCTCAACGTTATCATGAGGATAGTTTTCTCTGTTAGTTTGCCTTCCCGCCAGTCTAGGCACCTTCAATTCAGCACCAAAATAGAGTTTTTTATGAGCCTCAGAAGCTGACTCAAACAATTTGTGAAACTCAAAATCAATTTCATCTCTCAAAACCTGCAATGTCTCTATGGCAGAAGTAGCATATCTGTATACTGAGCTTAAATCGGCATTCGGACTCTGTAAATACTTTGAAAGAGGCAAAGTATAAGTAAACAACTTTTCACAAGTCAAGAGAGACAACAAAAAGTCACTTTTCTCGATAGCAGCAACCAGTCCACTTGCACGTGATGATATGGAACGGTTACACTCTGATAGCTCGAACAAACTGGGGACAATAGCTTCATAAAGCTCAACAAACACGTTAACTGCGTCGTGTCTCTCAATGAACCTAGTTTCACAAACACTGAGCAACCTGGTTTTTTTGCTCTCTGAAACATACTTTTTTATATTTGATTTGAGTAAGTCCCCAGCATACGCATTATTTCTGAATAAGTTACAAATTTCTGTCATGGTGCCAAGACAGTTTCTTACGTTTTTCTCACATAAAGCTGATGACAATACAAGATTCAACCTGTGAGACACGCAAATGAATGTAAATTGCTTTTGGGTACAGTTGTTTTATTTTAGCTTGTACGCCGTTAAATTGCCCACTCATAGTACTAACTCCATCATACCCTTGACCAACCAACTTTTCCATTTCAAGACCTAGTTTTGTACATTGGCCTAAGATAACAGTTGTAATACCTTCGGCAGTCATGTCAGTTACAGGTGCAAAAGTAAGGAAATCCTCATGAACTGTGTTTTGTTCATCAACAAAACGTACAGACAAAGAGAGCTGCTCTGTGCTCGTGACATCTAAAGTTTCGTCTGCAATTATTGTAAAGGCACCAGATGTGTTTGCATTCTCTACAATTTTGTCTTGAATAATTTTTGAGCAAATACCTAAAATCTCGTTTTGTATGGAAGCACTCACATAGGTTGAATTTCTTGGAGATTTAAGTAGATGATTTTTCAATTTTTCGTCCCCACTACTTGCTCTTTATCTTAGTAGAGCCCTGAACTTCCCATCCTTGTGATGCGGCTTTTCCAAGAGAACTGGACCATAGTTGTCGCCGCAAGGACAAGCTCGCAAAGGAAGCTCATTTTCCCCACAAAAAATCACTGTTTCAATTATGGGTTTCAAGGCCTCTCTATTTTCTACAACCAGATATTTTCTCTGTGTGTCAACTTGAGATGCAACACTGTCCATTTTCATACGTAAAACATTCAAATAGTGTTCAGCCGAAGCAGTGCATTTCTTGTGATAGTTAGTACTGGCGTGAACTTTAAATTTTTCCAATGCACTTTGCCATTTCGTAAATGGTGAGCTAACTAACGAACATATACTTTCATGACTCCCTTTGCCTACGCTTTCAGTACAAAAAGCTATACAGTACTTGCAAAAAGCTCCATTAAAGGATTGTGAATACGCCAGCCAAGGGTATTTTATGAGCCAGTTGTGTTGAAACTTTCGTTTTTGCCCGCCTGCCATATTAGCTAGAAAATTAAAGTTTCCACTTGGGGTAAATGCATCTGCATCTAGCAATATTTTACGCCTCAATTGGTCCATATTTTTAATAGAATGAGGAGAAAAAATTCTGAAATCTTACCGATATCATTTTCAGAGAGCTCGCCACATTTTTGCCTCTGTGGCTGTGAATTAGTGTTTTTAGTACTCCCACTACCAATTTCAACTTCAACACAACTACCACTGCCAGAGCTTTCATTCTCTTGAATATTAGTTGAACTACAAGCTGAAGCTTCATTTTCAATTGCTACTTTGGTTTGTTTTTGTTTTGAAAAATAACTCACAATAGTTTTATTTTGTACCTGCCGACGTTTCATAATTTATTTAAAATATAATCGCACTATACTTAAATATTTAACGTACAAATAACGCACTGGCCTGATGGCAGACAATACACAGTAACTCTACACAGACTCACATGACACAGCATTACTACAGTGCTAGCACTACGAGTGACCCACCCGCCCGCCCATAGACGTACAGTGGTATTGACCCACCCGCCCGCCCGTCGACCCCGCCCGTAAGTACACTCAACCACAAAAGAGGACTCGTTCGTTTGAGTGTCACGCTGCGTACAGTCCGTGCCAACTAACCTCTCTCACTAGTTCGATAAACCAACCGGCATGGTATCAACACAGGTTTATTGAGCAGGTTAAAAAAAGCCTCAGTTAGTTATTGTTAAAATATTTAATTTTATGATAATTTCGGGGGGTGCTGGAGCACCTTCAGCACCCCCCCTGGCTACGCCCTTGCTTTCCAGATAAACAAAAAGATAGATAAACCTGACCATGAAACAACTTTTAATTAAAATTGCTAAAAGGGGCATTTTCGTTAAGAATGTTTTAGAATAGTCCACCATGCTATGCTCTTGAGAGCACTGGTATACGTATTATACTTGTGGCATTTTTCATAAAAGACATTGTAATAGCAAAACAGTATAAAAAGTTAAAAATTTATAGAAGCATAAAAATGTTTCTGCAAGTTGACAACTTTTTTTTCTTTTACACTACATTAAAATGAAAATATGTGTAGAGCCATATACAATTTTTATTCATCCAACTATACACGCAGGTTCAAACACTCACGATGAACAAAACAACAAACGCCAAGTTTAATAACCTCTTATACTGTACAAGTCTACTGATGCAGTGAAGTAGACAATTTGAGCATGGTTGCTGATAAGTATTGTGCAGTCAAAACAATTAGTGCCGGAATTCATTTGGTACAATATGAACTAAAACTATTCATTGTGTTTCAACAAATTTGTGTAGTTCTACAGATTAAATTACACACAGTCCTGGAAAACCTAATTTTATTCATGAACATTAAGGATAATACTTATTTGATTTACTGCATATATTTTCTTTCTGGCCGTAAGTTAACATATATTGTACTGTAAAAATTACAAATTTTTCTTAAATAAACGGGAATTCAGAAAAAATGCATTTTGGATAAACAATGTTTTACTGTATACATCACAAAAACAGATATAGTTAGTGAAATATTTTGAGACAACCCGCAACTAGACAAAACAATTAGATACACAAGTCACATTTGAGTTAGGTTGATAATGTATTGCCAAATGTTGAGCATTGAACACTAAAATGTTTTTCCACTTTTGCTTCAATTATATATTTTTTACTTTGCTCCTTGGATGTGAGAAGGAAGACAGAACTAAGTTTATCCAGTGGCAAACATTTGGTTATATGTGGATGCACTGATAACTAAGCAACAATGATAAAACTGAAAACTATTTTCAATGTCAATTTAAAATATACCTAAGAAATATCCCCTCTCATGTCACGACCATCCAGATCTGCTCCGTTATTAAAGCCAACTCATCTCTGCATTAGGCAAATATGTTATAAGTTCAGTTCCTTCCAATAATTATTATTGGCTGTATTCGCCACTAGTAGTAAGCAATTTTTTATCTTATTTCTTTTTCTCCATGCTGTAATGCCTGTTTTGTTTTTGTCCTGTTGTAATGTGTCAAATGGGGGAAGTGCTGAATTATCTTTACATATTTTTAGTGAGATTGTCTATATAATTATCTAAACTCAAAGAGTTGTAGCAATGACTGAGGCAAATCATTACAGTGGTTTAGTAATGGTATGGATAGGCGGATAAGTCAATATTACTGTGCATGTGTGGATGGGCGGTTCGGGTTAAAACCACTGTATGTGTCTGGGTGGGCAGGTGGGCCAGTAGCACTGCACGTGTATGGGTGGGCTGGTGTTTTAGTACCATTGTACGTGTATGGGCAGGCAGGTGGGTCAACACCCCTCTACGTGTATGGGTGGGCGGATGGAACAATACTAGCATACATGTTTGAGTGTGCAGGTAGGTAAAAAAGTCTATAGTTTCTTCGCACATTTCTTCCTAATACACAACCCAAAGTTTCAGCTTCAATGAGAAATTTTCTGACGGAGCCTATTGTGAATCCAGTTATGATCTATTCAATGCCACTGCACATGTATGGGTAAGCTACCGTAGTGTGTGGATGGTCAACGTGTCACGTGGTGGGTGGGGTAAAAAAGTTTCTGTACGTGTATGGGTGGGTGTACATGCATGACTAAAAACTGCTTTTGAATTATTTATGTGACAGCAAACTATTTTGGAATTTCATAAATAACAAAAAGTTTGCTAGTAAGAATGTCTTGGTAATAGCTGATGGTTTTAAAGAATATTTTAGTTCAGTATATATATAATAACTATTCAGTAGAGCCCACAGCGGGAATGGCAGTGAATGAGGCCTCCATGCCGGGTGTTTCTTGTCTGATCCTGGATGAGGTAACAGAACTTGACGTCAGTTCAGGTATTAAAAAATTGAAATCAAAAGCTAAAACAGGTCCTGTTTTCCTGCCTCAATATTTGTTTAAAGGATATGCTGAGATACTAATTAAACCCCTTCATTTTTGTTCATCGTAAGTTTAAAGACAGATATATCTCCAGATCCAATAGAAATGGACTAAAGTAACGCCAATCTTCAAAAGTGGCAAGGAATGCCAAGTAGTTAATTACAGGCCTGATGCAATCAATAGTTGAGAGTATAATTTATAAATATTTATCTAACCATTAAAAAAATGTTTCAATGAATCAGCATGGTTTTTTAAAAGGTTGATCAATTAATATTAATTTATTGAGCTTTAATAATTAAGTCTCCTCAGGGTTGGACCTTTTGACTCAGACTGATGCTTTATATCTTGGCCTGGCTAAGGTCTTTGATAAAGTAGATCATTTGATTTTATTGAAAAAACTGCACAACTATGGATTATCAGGCAACTTAATTTATTTCTTCTGTTTTTATCTAATAAATAGAAAACAGTTTGTATTTTATAAGGGGTTGCAATCTTCTACATTTCTAGTCCAGTCTGGTGTGCAACAGGGTTCTAATTTAGGACCACAATTATTTTTAATAATGATTAATGATCTATGTAAATATGGTAGAACCTCGCTTAACCGACATATACGGACTGTGATTACGTCAGATAATAGGGAATTGTAATAAAAACGCTAATTTTTTAATAACTAAGTACTGTAATGCATTTTACTAAGGATTAACACTTTAGAACTGTTTAAACAATCGTTAATTAGAGGTTATAGAACATAAAATAACACTGATAACAATAAGAAATACAGCGTAGTAAAATTTCAGTACAGTATAATGTATAAGTTGCAATATACAGAGTTATTTCACAATACCTAAATTAAAAGGTAAATGAACAAAATGTACTAAATATAAAATTAAACAATTATAAATGAACTTTATACACATTAAAATTTACTGTATTATTTATTTAATTTAACTAAAGTAATTTAATTGCATTGTTACGTAATTCACCTAATACAGTACATGTACTGTATTACAATTCAAATTCTGTAACAAATTAACCGATTTACATTGTTTAAAAGTCAGTTCCGGTCCCGACTATCTCGGAAAATCATACGCTTTTAACAGGGACGGGTATGCCGGTTGAAACGGAATGTTGAATAACAGCATGTCGGATAACAAGGCTTTACTATTTGCAGATGACTTAAAATTATTTTATCACATTTCCCGAATAGAACATACATTTCAATTACAGGATGATCTATATAATGTTCATCTTTGGAGTGTTGTGAATAAAATGTCATTTAACGTACATAAATGTTTATTAATTACCTTCACTAGATCGGATAATTTCATTATGCAGGATTATTACTTGAATGGACAGTTGATCAAATCAGTAACTGAAATTAGAGATCTTGGTGTTTTAGTGAACTGCAATTTATTATTTAATAATTACATAGAAAACTGTGTAAATTCTGTTAGTCGTATGATGGGTTTTACCATAAGACAAGGAATGAATTTCAAAAATATTAGATCTTTTGTTTCATTCTACTCATCCTCGGTCAGGTCAAGACTTGAGAATGCCGTCCCTGAATGTGTGGGGCCCTGTACATTTAGTTTATGTAAAAATGCTAGAAAGAGTTCAAAAACGTTTTCTTAGATATTTATATTTAAATTCTTTAATGTTTATATATATGGAGTTCCATAAAGTGACTTGTTTGAGATGTTTGGGTTGGGGAGCCTAGCCCCGAGGAGTATAAACATTTATAAGAGTAAATGCATTTCTTCATTAATGATTAGTTGACTGATAGTCCTGGATTATTGCTAATGTTATTATTTATTTATCAATGGAATTTTGTTATTCTTGAGCCGTTAAGGTTTCTTTTCTTTATATTTGTTATTTATTGATTTTTATATTGGTTATTTATTTTTTTTAATTTTGTTATTTATTATTATTAAACTTGTTAGTTGTAATTTATTTATTTTGATAGTTTGTTGATATTTTCTAATTTTATTGTTTGTTGCTCACAGTATATCAATTTGTTTAAAGCTTTTAATTTAAATTAGAAGATAAAACTGAACTTTATAAATATTACGTCAACTGTATATTTGATTTGTTTCAAATATTTAATTCTTTTCAAATTGTAGCCCTTATGCATGCCTAAAGTGTTTTTATATTATTTATTGTATTTATTATTAGTATGTTTGTATTAGTAGGTTGTGCATTTTGATGACGATAATGGACTTTACCCACAAGATATAAGTTATTGTATTACGTGTTTATACTGCCCCGATGTTATTGGGTTTGTAACCTGTTTTGTGGCAAGTAAATAAAACAAAATAAAATTATTCATATTAACAAAATTAATCCTTTCCATGTTAAGTAAAAAATCGTACAATAGAATAATTTAGTAACTAATTTAATGAAAAAATAAAATCATTAGTAAATCTTAGTTTTATCTTTTCTATGAGATGAATTGACAAGAAACAATTATAGTTCAATTTTTATAATGGTTTACTCAGGAAGCGGCGGTAGGCGAGGAAGAGTATCATTGTAAAGGGCGTCTTAAAAACATTCGCTCAAATTAGGTCACTCGACGCAGGAATGACTTATTAAACTGCATTCATTAGTTTAGGTTAAAAGTGCACGTCCGAGTCTACAGTTATAAAAATTGTACTATACCTCACTTACGGTAACCCTTTGCAATCAGATGGCACATATGGTGTGCCATCGTCATGTTGTTGTAAAAGTTGTATTTGTTTTTCACATGTTATCCTCCAGCGCTCGAACTGGAAAGATGCTATACCACCTGCCTACTCGTATTTTATTGATACCCCCATCCTTAAAACTTTGGTTTAAAAACACCTGATTGCATTGTTGTGCTTCAGGTCACTAACCTTTGAGCTGGCATTTAAATAGTTAAATGTCGTAATCTTTGATTCAATTGATTAATTTTAGTTAAAACATATTGTTCCGTTTATACATTTTGAAAATAACATAACTTACCTGAAATGGCATGTGATGGTCCAAAAACAATAATATTGAATTAACATTTAAAATAATTTAAAAAAATTGAGAAAAACGTACACTAGCCTACAAAATATACTCATTTTATGGAACATTATAAAAGGTTAACATTTTTATAAAAAGATTACGCATTAAATAAATGATTAATAAAACACATAAAATGACAAGTAATATGTAAAATTATGAATATTATGTCAACTTTTCGAAATGATTTCTAAACAAACTTACAAGGACTGTTTTCGATGTCGCCTTTTCTTGGACTAATATTTTTCCTAATGTAATCTGCCCTTAATTCAGTCATATTTTAATATTGAAAGACATAAGTAATTGAAATAACTTAAAATTAAAAACAAAGGTTGTACACTAGACTACCGACCCACCTTTCACTTTAGTGTTGTTCTTCCCCTGTAGTGAGCAGCACTTTCTGAGCTGAAATATAGGTGTTGGTCAGAGACCAAACAAATGAACTACTACACTGGTTTAAGGGAAGTTGTTGTAATTTTATACGAACGCAAAAGGTTAACAGCTAAGTAACAACATACATAAACGTATGTTTCAGATGTTTGCTAGTGGCAGCACAAATTTACTATAATAAAAGAACAAAATATTATGGTGATCGATTTCAGTGAACCACATTTACCTTCCTCAGACCAGAGTGATTCACAAAGGTAACAGGAAGGTAAATGTTTACTATAATATTTTGTACTTATATTAAAAAAAGTGTTGCAAGATGTTGACTCACTTGTTTTAAATAAAATAGCCCAACTTATATTACAAACTATTTTTATATTTCAAGAAAAACTATCAAATATCATCGATAGTTTCTATAGTGATTGATATGTTAAAATGAAATTTTTAATGCTTTAGGTTGGGTGGAATTTCTAATACTTACAAATACAGGTTCATTAACTTGGATTTCTTGGTTTGAAGAAATGAACTTGTTCAGTAGTTTACGGCCTTCACTAACTGTCACATTAGTTTTTAATCCATATTTTTTTAAAGCTTGGATTAATTCATCTTTCTTGAATTTGTGGATACTACTTACACTAGGCAGTTTGTTTACATCAGTTGCTTTATCAATATCCCGCATTGTGACCTGCAAAAACAAACAGTGTATAATTTTCTTAGGCTAGTCAATTTTTAACGTGAAAAGTATTAAATAATGTAATTTTCCTATAAAATAATAGAAAATATAACTAATAGTACCATTAAATGCTTTTTCTAACCGTATGCTGAACACAATTAAAACAAAAACAGCTTCCGTTTTACCAACAGGTCTGAAAATAAATCAAACAAAAACTTTGATTTCATTATTGAACATAGATAAAAATAACACAGATAATTAGACAACGTTCCACTTTGAAAGAATATGGTACTGTGTGTTTGGGACATCATTGTTATGGTTCTGTATTATTGACCGATGTGACTTGAAATACTTGTACTTTATGTGAGAATTAGATCTTATCACTGTCTGCTCATATGGGTCCTGTGAAGCTGGTTTTCCTGTTTGGTGAAATTAGTACATGTTCGGTATCCACAGGTATTGCCAGATGTCCCCCTCTCTCTTTGTCTCTCTGCAGCACTCACTGAGGTGATTAATAGCTCAGCTAATAGTAGGCCAAACAGTCGTCCAACCACTTACTACAAACCAATCACCATTAGATATCAGCAAAGGCCCACGTCTACAGCAAAGGAATTGCATTGAACAGTCTGTTATTATATCACCAATTGCTTCATTTCATCTCAACACCTTGTCTACATTTATTTGGATTAAGCACTACAGCAGTACCAAAGCTATTACTGATAAGAAATTATATTTGAAAAAATAACAATAAATAAATAATACATCATTATAGTACAGGTAAATAAATCAGCACCTAACAATAATAAACTAATAATACAAGAATAATAAAAATAATTAGTAACAAAACAATATGATAAATACAAATAGTGCAACTTTGGATGAAATAGTGCAATATAATATAAGCTATTGTAGAGTATGCTGTTTGCTTATGGTACTCTACAATAGTTAAGTGGGATTGTGTCTATTAAGATAAGTTTTCTGAATACTGAAGAGGTGTTGAAGTGAAGTGTGCATAGTTAAATGAAAAGAACATGCAGTTAAAAAATGCACAGCTGTTGTTTGAAAGTTATTTGTAGGCATTGGACATGATGGTAGAAAAGGGTATTCTTGTGGGAATTCTGAGAATTTTAAATGAAATGCTAAAGATGGATTGAATATAAGTTTTTATGAACAAAACTGTATCCTACAAAGTAGTTATCTCAGGGAAGTAAAAATAGTCAAACATGTTAACCATTTTATTTTTAAATTCTCCAAAATTCACCAGGTGTAGGGCTAATAAACATAACCTCACATTTATCAACCCCCAAATAGGTTACTAACTTACTTCGTTAAAGAAGCCAATAACTAACTTAACAATTGAAATTACACTAAAATAGACCATGTAAAACTCACAGGTTTACTCATGCTATGTTTCATCTGATTAATAATAAGTACCAGGAAAGCCGATCTCCGATCGGGTTCATATCATCTAATCGCTGACTTCCAATACCGAATTTAAATGAATCCCAAGATACTGAAACATGCTATGAAGCTGAAATTGAAAATACAGATCTTGATTCAAACAATGAAACAAATCTTATGACTTGTAATAATACTTTGCAAACAACTTCTACAAATAATTCTGGAAATACCTTACAACCGTCTAGCAACTTTCTTAATTACGATTTGCCATCAACCTCTGTGTTACCCCTTAATAATACAAGAATAATATACAACCTCGGTTAATACAAGAATAATAAAAATAATTAGTAACAAAACAATATGATAAATACAAATAGTGCAACTTTGGATGAAATAGTGCAATATAATATAAGCTATTGTAGAGTATGCTGTTTGCTTATGGTACTCTACAATAGTTAAGTGGGATTGTGTCTATTAAGATGAGTTTTCTGAATACTGAAGAGGTGTTGAAGTGAAGAGTGTGCATAGTTAAATGAAAAGAACATGCAGTTAAAAAAATGCACAGCTGTTGTTTGAAAGTTATTTGTAGGCATTGGACATGATGGTAGAAAAGGGTATTCTTGTGGGAATTCTGAGAATTTTAAATAAAATATGCTAAAGATGGATTGAATATAAGTTTTTTTGAACAAAACTGTATCCTACAAAGTAGAGTTATCTCAGGGAAGTAAAAATAGCCAAACATGTTAACCATTTTATTTTTAAATTCTCCAAAATTCACCAGGTGTGGGGCTAATAAACATAACCTCACATTTATCAACCTCGGTGTACTTTCTTAATTACGATTTGCCATCAACCTCGGTGTTACCCCCGAGGTTGATTGCAAATCATAATTAAGAAAGTTGCTAGAAGTTTGTAAGGTATTTCCAGAATTATTTGTAGAAGTTGTTTGCAAAGTATTATTACAAGTCATAAGATTTGTTTCATTGTTTGAATCAAGATCTGTATTTTCAATTTCAGCTTAATAATAAAAATGAAATAAAGTTCGAGAATAACTGAATTGTGTATATTAGACATAGGTAAGAAAAATACAATAATATTTGGTTTGTTTACATTTTAACAGATTCAGAAAAACGTGTTAATTAAAATAATAAATTAAAATCATAACTCACATGTTGAAATAGTAAATAGTAAACATTAAACAGTGATATTGACCCATCCGCCCACCCATTTACTTTTGGAATCGTGAAACTCATAGAAAATGAGTTTTCTCAAAATTGTCACCAAATCCATTGGATTCCTGAGGTAGAAAACCTTTTTATAGACAAAGTACGAAGAAAATCGGTAAAGCCGTTTTTGAAATAAAATGACTGGAAATAGGTACATATAAAGATACATACAATTCCTTGCTCGTTTTATAGTATAAGATACTGTTTCAGGTCTTAATTAAGGTCACTCAGTATTCCTCAACTTAGGCAAGGCTGTGATTTGGTTGATCACAGGATTATTCTTCATAAACTTAACAGAATCAGTGTACGTGGAGTTCCTGCTCAATGGATTCACTGTTATATCTGAAATATAGCAATGTGATTGAATTCCTTACATAAAAATACTAAATCAGCTATCTAACTAGACGTTCAGATCTAAAACATATGTCAGTCGGTGTTCCCCATGGCTCTATAATCGGCCCACTGCTCCTTCTTGTTTCCATCAATGATGTTGACTCAAGTGCCCTTAAAGAAAATGTATGTTCGTAGGTGACACATCGGTAACATTTTCTGAGTTCACAAAGTCTTGATAGAGCAGAGTATTTTCATGGAGTTTAACGTCCTTTTGCAATGATTCGCTTCTAATAACCTAGTGTTCGACTGATAAGACTAGCTTGATTGAAATTTCCACCCATAATCAAGATGAATTTGGTTAAACTTGCTTTCTCAGAGAGAAAGTTCTACACTCAGTTAATTCCACTAATTATTTATTTTATTTCTAGCGGACATCGCCAATTTTAAATGTGTGGTACATTAAGATGACTAAAACCTAATTACATTGATACCACATGATACTAACTATTATAAAACTAGTTACAATATTAGAATATACAGACATAGCTCTGAAGTCATTATCATCCGAGAATATGCTTATTAAAGAATAATAATGTTAAGATAATAATAAATATGAGACAAATAATAGCAAACAATATTAATATAAATAGCAAGACAAGCGACAATGGCAGACAATCAATTAACACAAGAAAAATTATAAATATGGATAACTTCACAACAAATGACGGTACAGTAACAATATAAATTAGACACTAATATCAAAACAAATAATCATAGCGGTAGGCAAACCGTGTCAGCCAGGCATTAGCAATTGTACATCTCTAAGAATTCAGTCTAGAAGGTAAAAATTCATTGATTTAGTAAAATATAATAAGAAAGATTTAATGAAAATGTATGAATTTACTCTCATAAAATAAACAGAAAATATTAAAACTTCAAAACGGCACAAATGAATAATTATAAATTTTATATTGTCCTAGTTCAATATAGTCAAGAATATGGTAGTATAAACAAAAGGCAAACATATCCCATTAAACATATAGACCTAAAAATAAATAAACCTTGACAACAGAGAAAACAAACATACAGTTTATTTAGGCCTACACTAAAACAAAATAATTTCAGACTGCAAAAAGGACAATTCCCTTGGTCTTCACGACAATGGAGAAGAAGAGGATGATAAATGGTATTTTCAGAAGCGTCTAGAAAGTGCATAAATAAATAAATAAAATGTTATTGTCATTCAACTTATTCAGCAATAGACAACGTCAAAATGAGGTTCTTACAAATCTATTTTTAAACTATGGCTTATGTACTAAAACTCTGGTTTATAAACTATGTTTTTTCACATATTCAACATATTATACTATCTAAGCATTGGAGGATATACATTTTAAGATACAGCAGATACATGTAACAAAACTCATCAACAGAATCAGAAAGCTATTACTAGTGGCTTATGCTAATGGTTGATTAATGACTAATGACTTATGCGCTAGAACTAATACCTATTTATACACATTTTCAGATACAACAGTTTCACATAATACAAAAAACTCATCAACAGAATAGAAAGGATTGTTAACCAATATAGGATGTAATCTACCTCTAAATACATTAATGGGAAGCTCTTTTAATTCTGGCTTTAGCTTGTTAAACATTTTCAGCCCCAGAACTGTGTAGGAGTTTTTTGACTTGGCTAATCTGTGATATGGCACATCAATACAAGACCGGTTCCGTGTATTGTAGTTGTGGACATCACCCCTTAATGCAACACTGGGATATTTTTCTTAGTGTACATAAGTGCATTGAAAATATACAGGTTAATTACAGTCATACATTGCAGTTTGACAGACAAAGGCTTACAATGGTATAATTTTTCAGAGTCAGTTATAATTCTAACAATTTTCTTTTGTAACAATAAAATATCATGAACATGGCTGCTATTCCCCCATAACAGATTTCCATAATTAATAATACTCTGAAAAAAAAGCAAAATATGCTGCCCTTACATAGTTATCAGGAACATGATTCTTCAAATTTCTAATTAGATATATAACTCTAGAAAGTCGAGTTGATATATTCCTGATGTGTGGTTCCCAGGACAATTTACTATCGATATAGATACCCAAATATTTTACGATACTCAAATCATGTTGATCCGGTACATCTCTAAGACTAAATAAAAGTTCCTGGGTTTTACTTCCGTTTAGTAAGAAACCGTTTGCTCTAAACCAAAGTGACGCTTGCGTTAGGGTATCTTCAGTTATGGTTTTTAGTTGGTTAAGATCAGAGCCTTCATTAAGGAAAGTTGTGTCATCTGCAAATATAACTGCATACGAGTTTACAAATGATGGTAGGTTATTGATCATTAGAATAAATAAGAGGGGTCCCAAAACTGACCCTGTGGAACACCATACTTAACATTAATTATATTTGATCTTTCATTACCAATATATACAACCTGTTTACGATTTTTTAAGAAAGACAAACAAATTAACACTACTATCATCTAATCCATAGTGAGCTAATTTATTCAGGAGAATATCATGATCTACGCAATAAAACGCTCTGCTCAAGTCACAGATTGTTGAAAGACAAAACCCCTTTGTTTCGAATACATGTCATAACTTCACTAGAGAGTCCATAGCATCTGTAGTGGATTTACCTTTCCTAAATCCAAATTGTTTGTTACTAAGTATATTAAAATTCTCTAGATAAATAATAACTTGATTGTACATAATAGTTTCAAAGATTTTAGAAAACACAGGAGTTAAAGATATAGGCCTATAACTGGAAGGGGAATTCTTATCACCTTTCTTATATATAGGTACTACTCTTGATATTTTTAGCATTTCAGGAAACTTACCTTCCGCAAGACATCTATTCACACAGTAAGTTAAAGGAGTCAATATAGAGTCAATAACATCTTTCAATAAACTACTTGAAATACCATAATAATCAACACTATCTGAGTTATTGATTTTTTTTACAATATTAGTGATTGTTTGCTGTGTTACCTCTGTGAAAGCAAATTTATCATGTTGTGGCTTTTCATAACAACTTTCCAGTAAACTATGTGCATTTTCTACAGGTTTGTCTATTGTAGAACATATATTTTCAATAGATTGAATGCAGAAATCATTGAACTCATTAGGGGTTATGTTAACATCACTTTTACTTTTATTTGGATTTGTTACAGAGTTAATTACTTTCCATGCCTTTTTACATTTGTTCTTAGATTTTTCAATGTTTGTAGTATTGTGTAGTTTTTTGCTTCAATAATAGCCTGTCTGTATTCATATTTAGCTCTGGAGTACATTAACTTGTAGACACCTAATTTTGTACTCTTATACATATCTGAATATAATAATACCTTATTTTTCATCTGTCCAAGCTGAGGAGTATACCATTCATTTTTCATGTTTTTCTTGTAACTACCTTTATTATTCACATTAACTGAACATTTCTTTAAAGGAATGTGCATTTCAAAATAATCAAGGAACACAGAAAAAAAATTGGTCAAAGACAATGTCAGCGGGACAGTGTTGAAACTTATGGAATAGGGATTCCCAAGAGACATTAGAGAGAGCATACTTAAATCTATCTATTTTATCTTTACTTGTTGGCCTAGTGGTCACAGTCTTAGGTGTAGTAAGTTGGTAGCCTAACTTAAAATTGCTAATCTTAATGTACACTATATGATGGTCAGAGAAGGGAAAAGTCACAGTATCGGAGGATACATGTGTCGTATGTAGGCTAGCCTAGTACTAGGCCTATATGTAACCTACCTTGGTAAAACCTTCAAATCATGTTTAAGATTTGCTATATTATGTTATTTATGTTAGGCTACGTAGTAATAGGCTCAATTAATTGTAAATATATTAAATATTGCATAATAGTATAATTTGAATTACCAGGTATGAGTAGAATCAAATAGGTTACATTAGAACTTTCCAGTAGCTTCATGAAGCTATGCAACTTTTATGTTATAATTAATAGTTAGTTATGTGTAAATATTACTAAATAGACTACTTAAAACAATAAACTTATTTCATTTATGCTTTAATATTAAACTTTTGACAATTGTAGGATAAAAGATGTCACACTGTCGTATTTTGAAATTGACAACAGAATGTTCTATAACTTTCTTTTTTTGTTGTAATATGTTCCATGGCTTCTGGAACCTTCGGGTCGAGTTTGTTCTTGAAATTCTAGATTGTAACAAATGTATATAAGGCGGTTGCACCGCTGCTAGTTTTCAGTAGTCGTTTTGAGTTCTCAGTCAGTGAGTGATTGTTCAATTAGTTAGTGTGGAACAACTCGGATATTGCGGTAGTGCAAATCATTGTGAGTTGTGAGTTCAGTGTTATTGTGTTTCAAGGTGAATAAACGCTTGTGTACTTAAACTGCGTGTGTGTTATTTTCGTGTCCCTAGTGATATACTGTACTGTATAGTAATCGCTAGTGTTTGACGACACATGGCTTCTATCTATGTTTGTAAATATATTGTCCAGAACTGCTAGTCCTCGTGTGGGTTTACTGTTTACACACTGAAGATTAAATTGTCTTAACATATTTTTTAACTCAACTGCTGATCTAGTGTCCTGCAAAACATCAAAATTGGAGTTCAAATCTCCTCCAAAGACAATTTTAAATTTGCATTGCATAGTTAACAATATTTTTAAAGCATTTAGTTTTTAGATACTAAGCATTAACCTTATCTGGGCCCAGCGACTATTAAGTAGTCGATGTGTACGGCCATATAATGGCCAAGCAACTATTTTATAGTCGATCATGTATGTCTCCGCACGCAGCAATTTTGTCACCTGTTCTCGTACTCGAATTGCAAAACTAACCACACCATTCAAAAGAGGACGTTCCAGTGGTTTTATTTCATATATAAAACATGTATAAGCTCAAATTATTTACGTACAAACAAATAAAACAAATGACATAAGTTGTAAACATTCAATGACAACTGTGATGAAGGTCGGCAGACAACCAAAATACGTAATTTTCAAAAATTCACTACGAAATGTAGGAAAATGGTATCATGATTCCAATCCCACCTGTGGATAGAAAAAAATGTCAACTACAAGTGTGCAATTGTAAGTTTTCTCTAACTTGACTCATTTAGTTGTTGTGAATTTATTTCTAAAAGTACAATTTACAAGCAGAAATATGTCAAAAAACATACTTTGGCATTTTTGTAGATATTTTATTTAATTGTAGGTTATTAGATTTTATTTTATACCATTATATTTGGGAATAAATTGTGAACAATTATATTCTTACCGGAAAACAGTAAGATGCTATTTTGACAGTTAGTTAGTCCAATGAAAAGGTCTCATTCTTGTCTTTGTATGTGCTCAGCTCAGCTGTCACTTTGTGAATACGTCTGTTTGTTTACTCGTCATCCCGCCATTGTTGAAGTGTTTACTGTTCTGTTTTCATGTTATTAGTACCTTTTATTCATATTATTGTTATAATATAATGAAAGTGAAGTGTTGTGGAGTGTTCTAGTGGATTGTGAAATTGTGTAGGCTATATTTTATTTATTTCTGTTCATCATACTGTAATTTCTTCAAACTTCAGATACAAATCAATTTATAACTTCTAACATCAATACATAATATCTAGGCCTATTTTGAACATTTTACTCATCACTGAACATTATAAATGCACTAGGCATATTTTATATTTATTTTTTAGTCCATGCCAATAGCCTAGACGAAAATGTTACCATTTTGCGAATAAGAACACACTCTTTCAACAAATTTTGATAAAACACCAAATAATTTATATATTATAAAACTAGAATAAATTGTCTACTTTTTGTATATTTTGAAATTTGTATTACTAATTGTTTTATATTTTTTAGACGTCTTTGAAAATGCAGAATTTTTAGAAATTTTCCAACACTCATCATACTTTATTCCTAAACTTATTATTTTTTTTTATTTTTTGGTTGAGATTTTATATCAAACCCTGCATATTTTCTTTTTATTTGGCTTATATTAGACAGATTATTATGTAATATATTGGTATTATATTACATTTCAAATTTTTTTATGGTCATTGAAATATTTATGTCAGTTTTTGACAAATTGACGTGTACAGATTATTTACGGTACCAAATATTTCAGTATTATTTGAGAGAATTACAAAACCTTTGATATTTCTATGTGTAAAGAAATAGATTATAAAACTTTTATACATGTATTGTTATTAGAGAAAAAAATTATTTATATTTTTTCATGGACCACGCTTTTGAAATTTACATTTTCAATTTGCACATTTTTCGTATTTGTTTGCCCGTAAATTTTTTCTACATGTATAATTATATTTTATATTACATACCAATGGAATCCTCAGTTATTGCTAAATAAAATGATATACAACATGATAGGGTTATGATGGAATTTTAGTAATTTATGAATGTTTATGTGCGAGCCTGCAAAACCGACTAAAAACCACCTGGCCATTAGCAAGTTTTGTATGGGCCTATATAGGGTTAAAACTAAAAATGTTTAATTGCAGTTTAATCCAAGTCCTTGCATGGATTAGGCCTACTAGTTAATTAATCTCTGAAAATAGAATAGATTTATTGATTCATGTGACATAAACAATGTATTGAATCTCGTCATTTTTAAAACATGCACATGCTATTAGCATATAGCACACAATTCAAAACATGCAATATAAATACAAACCATGCACATAATCAAGCTGTAGTTTGGCTAAAATTAGGTACCTATTTATGTAAAATAGGTAGGCCTAGCCTAATTTCAACGCAACATTTTGAGCGAAGAAGAATCATATAATCTTCTGTCCATTAATAGCAAATTTAATCATAATATTTTTTAACACTGCACATGTAGCATCATCACTAAGAAAAATAACCAATTTACTTAACCCTTTCAGTGCTACCGAACAATATATCGTTCCTCGTCTTTTCCCCGAAAAGTGCTATAGAACGATATATCGGTCCACGTCTTTTTCCCGAAAAACGCTAAGGAACGATATATCGTCGTTCGGAACTTTTTTTATTAGAGCGCTGTTAGTTGTAATATTGCTACGTGAGTTGCATCAAATGAAAGATAAATAAATTTTCTTTCGGAATATAATATATTGTTTTACATTTTATATAGTATGCCTGTCTTATTTATAGCTCCAAAATACCGAACGCATTGGCCGCTGTAGCGCCAGCTGACTAGTGCGCGCGCAACCGCTCGGCAGCTGTTACTACTGTTTTAGTGTTTGTGAATCGCCTTATTCAGTTGTTTGAGGTTATGCAAATGCTTTTTCAGTGCTATTTTTGATAATTTAAAATTAGTTATGAGTAATGTACGTGCAAATTCACCCGTAAGTGAAAACACACTAGCAAATTTCGCGAGAGAAGCCGGGCTAAATATAAATTTTGATGAAAGTGGCGATGAAAACAATGACGATGTTAGTAGTTTGGACTCTTCATCTAATGATTCCATTGTAGATGACACCGATGAAGATCCCACTTTTAATCCTGATGATCCTCAACCCTCTACATCCGGATTTGGAAGTACAGGTAAAAGATGTTTGCCTTTTTTACAAACTAGACTTACAGCTCATCATGACAGTTCTGATTCTGAGGCTGATGAGCCTTTACAATCAACTAGGCCTAGTACCCCAAGTGATGCAGGATGTAATAGAAGAAGGCCTAGGGGCAATAGAGGGTCAAGGGGTGGTAGAGGGCCTAGAGGAAATAGAGGTAGGGGTAGGAACGTTCCTACAAATAGGCCTTGTCAAAATGAGTCTGAAAATGACAGTAGCAGCTCTTGGATTGAAGTAGAGGAAGACAATGATGAGCCGTATAACCATCAGTTTCAATTTATGGAAAATTGTGGACCTAAACATTGCCCACCAGAAAATTCCAGGCCTATTGCCTACTTCAATTTGTTTTTTACTACCACCCTGCTGGAAACATTTGTTCATGCAACGAATAAATATGCGGAAGATTTCATTGCAAGTCAGCAGCATGGTTTGTCTCCATTCAGCCGTGTAAACAAGTGGGTAAAAGTGACTGTATTGGAAATGAAAGCCTTCTTGGCCATTATAATAAACATGGGACTAATTCGTAAGCCCAGTATAAAGAGCTACTGGGATACTCATTTTAGCCAGGCCACACCTTACTTTTCAAAAATGATGCCGAGAGACCGTTTTCAATTGATTTTAAAGTTTTTTCACATTGTAGATGTACGGAACCTACCTAAAATAGGGGAGCCGGGGTATGACCCCTGCAGTAGATTCCAGCCAATAATCGATCATGCAAATCGACTGTTCAAACACTATTACTACCCTTCTAAGGCATTGTCTGTCGATGAATCGTTGGTGGGCACAAAGAAACGTGTTGCCTTGACGCAATATATGCCCAAAAAAAAGCACCACAAATGGGGCATTAAATTGTGGGTCCTTTGTGACTCTGTCACCAAATATTGTGTCCAGTTTTACCCTTACAAAGGAGCTCATAGAAATGAAGACAATGAAAGAGTTGTGGAAACAGGTTTGGCCTCTAATGTCGTAATGACATTGATGCGAATGGCAGGATGTCTAAACAAAGGCCACCATCTGTACTTGGATAATTTTTTCACGTACCTTTCTCTTGCAGAAACTCTGTATGAAAATCAAACATGGATTACTGGTACAGTAAGAAAAGACAGGGTGGGCATCCCTAGACAGCTGCTAGGAAAATATGCAGTTGGTCAGAAAAAGTATGTAAGGAAAGGGCCTATGCTAATGATGGCATTCAGGGAGAAACCCACAAACTCTTCTCAGTTTATTCTCCTATCTACTGATTGTCAGGCAACAAGAGTAAGGTACTCAATCAGAAGATCTGGCAGATTGGTCGTGAAAAATAAAACAAAAATCCAGTATCAGTACAATAGAGGCATGGGCGGGATAGACTCTACGGATCAAATGCTGTATGTATACTTAGACGAACGCCGAACAATGAAACATGTTAAAAAAGTAATTTTTAACGTAATTGGCCGGATGAATTTAAATTCATACATATTATATAAATTAAACACTACAGATGGAAGAAAGGAAAGAGCAGACTACATGAGGGAAGTAATTGAAGACCTGTCCAACGAATGGTTAGCAACCAAATGTGTCCCAGCGAACAACAGGGGAGCAGGAGATGGCCCACAGATTGGTTTTGGACTTAGAAAACTACCAGAAAAAAAAGAAAGAGTCTGTAAACATTGTTCGGGAATTAACCACCCAGAAGGAAAAACAAGAAGATCCCGAACCGTGTGTGTGCGATGTGGAGTTGGGGTACATGCCGAGTGTCTTGTGTCCCATGTTTGTCAGTAAGACACGAAAAAATATGTAAATAGTGTAAATATGTTTTGAAAAGAATAATTTACATAGGTAATTAAGTGTTTATAAAGTTTTAGTAGACAGTGTGTTTTTTGGGCCAGATAGCAAAGCAGCCAACATTTTACTCGCCAGGATTTAAAAACCGCTAAGGTAATAATTTTCAAATTTTCTTATAACTATTGTAAAAATAAACCAAATTATATGAAATTTTCAGGACTAATTCAATATAAAATACTCTTTTACAGAAAAATGTATTTATCAAAAAAATTTTGTTATTTGTAAAAATTTTACATGTTTAAAATAGGAATTTTTAATTTTTTTTTTTTTTTTTTAGCTCATATAAATAGTTGTTTTTTACAAAATTTTCTTAAACTATATTTTTTTAATAGGGAATATTGTTCTACAAAAAACAAAACCAATTCCAAGTCATTATCTCATATAATAAGTAAAATATTACCATTTTAGTAAAACCCTGCTAAAACGTCATTTTTACCCTAGCACTTTTGGGGTGATTCTTGTAAAAACTCCTAGCACTTTTGGAATTAAATCCAAAAAAATTTTTAGCACCGAAAGGGTTGTCAAATAGGCTAGATAAAGATTTTCTTCTTTTTTACCTAGTCTAGGCCTACATGATTAGGATGTTATAGATGCATATTTACTAAATTAATCAAAATGGCTATTTAATTATTTTTTTCTTAGTCTTTCTACGCTAGAGGTATGTTTTACTGTTAGTAGGCCTACATAAGTTAAGGGACACTAGTCCATAATAATGTTGACACCCATCAAGTAAAACTCAAGAGGGCATCCCTGGATTTGAACTCTTAGTTGAGTTCAACAGGGACTGGGTTAGATTATCATGAAAACCTGAAGGATTGTACATGGTAAGCCTATTGCTCTTTATCAAGGTGTGGGCAAAAATACTATGTCAAGAATAAAAAGCTTATATTTTTAACTTCCACTGGTTTCAAAAATCAAATTAATTTTCGCATGCAGGACGTTATAATCCTCCTTTTGTCATGGCACAACTATCGGATAGGCTACTTTAAACGTCAGCAATTAATTGATGTACTATTGGATAAAATGCTCACATATAATGCTCATTCAGCTAGCTTCTCAACGCGCCATAATCCAAACACTTACCAAGAAAATTCACGTTGGTACTGCAAAAATGATTGGTTTATTTCTTAAAGTCTTCAAATATGCACGATATGAAATATCTTCATTGTGATTTTTGGGGTTAAATTAAAGATAACGGTACATTTTTGTTTATCTACAACACACAAACACAGATACACGCCAGTACGCAATTCACCATTCAAGAAGAAAACAATTCCCATTCTCGTTCGTTACTACTAGTTATTCTTCTTCCTTTATCTCTCAACTCAAACTCCATAGAGGCATAGAGTGCCTGAAGTTGACTGGCGATTCTTAATCAAACGAAAGACTTTAAAGCAACCAACTTTTGCATGACGTGTGATAGAAATAAGCTTCTCAGAGTCCTATTGTATCAGCATACGTTTTAAACTATAATTATAATTAGGTATTCAAATTCACAAACAAATTCTAGGTCTTCGGGGTTCGACCGCGTCACTGGGCTATGTACAAACGATTTTTACTGTACATTGAAGATCAACTCGCCCTGAGAATGGCTTATTGTAATGTGGCCGAAACGTCGGCAATGTTTGTACTTAGTCCAGTGACGAGGTTGAACTCCGAAGACCTAGAATTTGTTAGGGATAGTGACGACCGTGGAAGCCTATCCATGAAGATTCAAATTCATTGTTTTGAGTTGAGTTGAGTTATTTAATTAGGTATATATTTATTATTTGTATTTTATTGTATTTGACACACAGCACAACAAATAATCTACGGTATGGATTTTAAAGAGGAAATTAAATATATGAGTGGAGGGGTAGGAGTATATATAAGTATACATTTAATTAAAAATCCTAGAATAGAATTTAAATTAGAATTGGAGGCTGTTATCTAGAGCTGGTTGTCTTAAGTACATATTGAAAAGCAGAACAATCTTGGGTGTTTTGCCCTACTTTGGAACAAAATTAGCAAGTCGAATTACTTACAACCTTCTTTGGATGTTCTGTGCCAGTACTTACTATCCGTAACAAAAGTTTGGAGACTCGAGTTTGGATGCTTACAAATATTAAACTAACAAAGCTATGGTAATGGAACCTGTACCAATATTTTCATTGTTTTATTGTGCGTTGATAGGGGTCAACAAAAAATTTGTTGTATTTTTTTCATATTTATACATCGTACAGAACAAAAAAGTACACGATTTTTCACCAATTCCAAACAAATCTTTACTTTTGAAAATCGCTGACTAAATACCCGTTCATATATCTTGATGAAACTTTAATACGTGATTGGTTATGATATTGAAAATACTATATTAAAGTTTCAAAATTTTTTTTCATTAGAAAAAAAGTTCTTGTAAATTCTATAAAACAACTTTTTCTAAGCAATGGCTGATCTGACGAGGTTGAACTTGATATTGTTGTAGTAAGCTAATTTCACATATTTAACTACATACTTTGTTAACCTTTTACAGCCCATCGTGTATTTTGTAGGGCTTTTTATTTGACAGCGAAGCGATGTTCACTGAAGCGAGAAGGCGTTCTCCAGCGAACATCGCTGGAGAAGGTTCGCAGCGAGGCGCTTGGTCCTGAGTTATGTGTCAGGAATGCGCTGTTGCCAGGTGAACAACCCTCTTCAGGCCAAAGTCGTGACTCACTGGTAAGGCCACTCCTGTAAAATATCTGGTAGATATGACTGTTGTCTCTGAACAACGCATGACTCATAACCTGTACCTCTACTTAAAGGCACGCTGACACTTATTTTCTATATTCTGCGTGAGTTGTTGTCGAGTAAGCATCTCCCAGAGAACAGCCATGCCTCCCAGAGAACATTTTTCCGAGCAAGAAATTGTAATGATATTAAGTGCAATATGTTTTTTTAAGACCGAGGGTCAGAAATTGGGTAACAAACGCTTTCCAGTTTATGAAAAAACGAGGATGTGTTTAGGAATATCTTTGTCATCGGTGAAGAGGATTGGAGCAGCGTCCAACAAAGACAATGGAAGTTTTTCTCCACCATCAAGAAAGAGACAGTGTGTGCAACAAGGACGGCCTCTCATGAGAAAAAGTGATGGGAAATGGTATAAAAATATTGAAAACCAAAAATATTACATTATCTTTTCTTATACGAACCTGGATGACGGCTGGACTGGCAGCGACTTGGCAACACCGCAGTCCCGCCGGACATGTTAATCACGGCTCAGTGCACATCGCTTCGCTATCAAATAAAAATCGCTACAAAATACACGATGGGCTGTAAAAGGTTAACAAAGTATGTATGTAGTTAAATATGTGAAATTAGCTTATTACAACAATTTCAAGTTCAACCTCGTCAGATCAGCCATTGCTTAGAAAAAGTTGTTTTATAGAATTTACAAGAACTTTTTTCCAATGAAAGAAAAATTTTGAAACTTTAATATAGTATTTTCAATATTATAACCAATCACGTATTAAATATTCTATCACGTATTAATTCTTATTCTATACAACAGGTGTTTTTAATCTGATTCAAACACATTTAAAAAGTAAACAAGTTTGGCTACTGTGTACTATAACAAAAACAAATAAAATTATATCCCATTCATAACAATTAATAATTTAGTTAAGGACAATAGAAGATATTGTTATACAAAATAAACATTCCTTTCCTTGGCAATTCTTATAATACTTGACCGGTAACTAGATCATGACGTGGTGCGTTGTCAGCTCTTAGATCACATATTTTAAAATTTTTGTATCATATGTTTTAAATAGAATTTTTGTACGTTTATTAGAGATTCAAGTAACTATAGTTTCACCTGTTCAAAATCAGAGATAATCTCATGAGTTTTGAACACTTCTTTGAAACAATTCTTTAAAACACAAGTAAGCAAATGTTTACTTTGACTTCTTTGTGCTAGTACCATCATAATTCAGAATTAGCATTTGGAGCCGCTCCAGGTGTTGGTAGACCTGGGCTACCAGTAAAGTAGAGGAAGAAATGTGCTGCTAGTATAATCAGTTTTTTTAGTGGTTAAGGGTACTTACTGATAAATAACTATTTTCTTGGACTTTTTTAACAGTCTCTTTATTGATTGTTACAACAATGAACGTCTGTATTTACATCTATATAATGTATCTGGCACAAACTAACACTGGATAGTCGACCTAGGCTTGTTGTCTGCAGACCTGTGCGCACCAGCCTTCGCGCACGCCGGCAGTTGATGTGGCAGGGTTGCCAGGCGCAGGGAGAAATACCCGTCTGCAAGGTATTCAAGTTTAGCAGAGGCGTAGGTCTCGTCTGTCCAACTGGTCGTGTTGCTTCCTGGCTGGCGGTGGATGCTAGAACCACGCGCGGGATTGGCATCTGTCAACTGAAGGCGTCGTTGACTACTGCAAGGCTCGAGCTACCCGCACAGTCGCCCGCCGCTGCTCTACTCCTGCTGCGTGTTATGGTGCGTCTGTTTACTTGACGGCGCTTTTCTACTTTCCGCAGCGTCTCGACGTCGAAGACTTTTTTTAGTTGTCGTGTTTTAAAAATACGTGTACATAAAATATAACCTATAAACTTATTTGTAAATAACCTTCTGACTCTTGTATAAATATAAGTCATATATTTAGCATATAAATACAGGTATGTTGGCACAGGATCAAATGAAATTTCTAAATGATCCTAATGGTTCAAACATTGAAATCAGGGATTTTGAGAAGGTGTTGTACACCACAACAAACCTCAACCTTTTGAGGAGCTTATTTTACAACTGTTATCTGAGTTTAGAGCATTAACAGAAAATAATGTTCAACTTAATTTTCACAATGTTTATTCTTTTTTTGGTTCATTTATTCAAGAAATAAGCACCTTGATTACTGACAATACAATCTCTAAACAGAAGATTGATGAATTAAGCTGTGATATTTTGATACTACAGCAAAAGTTAAATGAAGAAAAAGATAGGAGACGTTCAGATCTTAATGATTCTTTACAAGCGCAGGATCAAAGTCTTTGTGATTTAGACGAGCTAAGTTCTAAAGTGATAGGTTTGAAACAACAGTCAGTCACAGGTGGCCGTCAATAGTCTTAGTGAGGAAAATACAACACTTAACAGTAAGATAGCTACTTTAAATAAAACTGTAGCAACATGTAATGAGAAAATATTACAGTTAGAGGATTTTAAGCATAATGTAAGTAAAACTCTTGTGATGGCTAAAACTAAAATGTCTTCAGAGTGGAGTAAGTATAGGTGGGTGGATGATGAATCCCTTCAAAGCTACTTTGACGCCTGTGGGGGTGTTGTCAGTGACAGGGACTATGTTTTGCTTTTGGGCCCATCTGCTACTCATCTCATGAAGTTAAGCGATCCGAGCGAAGCACGTGCTTACTTGGATGAACTATCTGTTAAGGACAAAAAATACATTTTTGCTTGTGTCAGTGACAGTGTACATGGTATGAAGGACGACAGTGGCTCTCACTGGAGCCTTCTATTCATTGACAACCCCACAAGAAAGGCATATCACTTTGATTCATACAAAGGAATGAACAGTAAACATGCTCTTAGTTTAATAACTTTATTTGACATCGATAAGGACGGCTTCACAGAAATCTCATGTACCCAACAAAGGAATAATTTCGAATGTGGGTTGAATGTTTTGGTAAACTTTAAATTTATCATAAATGGCTTTGTTGAACCTAAAGTGCCCTCGTCTTTTTGTGATTGGTTTCACAATAAGTTTATGTCAGTAACTTGTAACAATAAAGGGAGGGATCACGAGGGAGACACCCCTCCATTGAAAATCACAGCTCCGCAACCGCTGTCCGCACCTTTGCCGGCAGCGCAAACGCAATGTAATGTAACACCTAACGAAACCAAACTTAGTATTACTTTGCGGAAAAAAGCAGGTGATGAATGGAGAGTTGTCACCCCCAAACATAGCTCTAGGCCCGCAGGAACGACAAGGTCGGCTGATTTTGTTTCAAGCAACTCTTTTGAAGTCCTGTCTACTGATGAGGATAACGATCTTGCAATTAGTGACAAATCTTGCTCAAAAATTAAAAAAGTAGTCAAGTCTAAGAATAAAACTATAGGAAAGAAAGACACAGTGCTGCCTTCAACTAACCCTAAACATAAGTCAGCCCCTGACAGTGTAAAGAATAAAGTTAGTACTAAAGTTAAGGTCAGTTTCATTCTTTTATTAAGTGACTCCCATGGACGCAATGTTAGTAATATATTAAAACAAAAACTTCCATCAATGTATGATACTATGGCAGTTGTTAAACCTAACGGCACTATGCAAAATGTAACTGATAGCAGCATTGTGAAAAATGCCAATCTTACAAAAAATGACCTTGTCGTTCTGATGGCAGGGACAAACAACATCCCCGGACACTGTGACGGCTTAGTTGAGTCACTTGACAATTTTCTGAAGGAACTTGCCCACACTAAAGTGTTGGTACTGAGTATTCCCAATAGGTATGATTTAATTAATCTTAATAAGGATATATCAAAGCTTAATTCAGATTTGCAAAAAATTGTAAAAAGTCATGGACATGCTGATTTCCTCTCTCTCGATACCGTACAGAGACGTTTTTACACACGACATGGGTTGCATCTGAACTGGTTCGGGAAACATAAAGTTACAGACCTGATTGCTGATGCGGTTCTGTCGGGGGTTGAAGCTTCCAGCGCCTTGCGTACAATCCCACATTGCGATGAAATAAAACGTCAGAATACTTTGAAGTCAGTCTCTGAGACTAATAAGCAGTTTGTTTGTAGTGGAGGAACTTGGTATAACTCCAATTTGAAATACTTTAATTCTAAACCCGGAGCAGTAAAATCGCCTTTAATCTTGCCTGAGTCCCGTAGCCAGGTCGAGGTTCCTCGGGCGGTGCATTGAGGAGTGTGGCTAAACAGTGGACACACAAAGAGTTTTTTAGGCCGGGGCAGAAACTGGTTTTGGAAAAGGTGACGAATGAGTTGCAGCCTCTTCATAAAACATACACAGGTCTTAATATTTTCCACCAAAACATCTGTGGTTTGAAGACAAACAAAGATTTTCTGGAAATCCACTTGGAATGTGAACGACATGATGTCATTTGCCTTTCTGAACACAACTTATCCCAAGACCAATTTAACCTTTTAAGCCTGACCGATTTTCAGAATGTCTCTTCTTACTGCTGTAAGTCGAGAAGAAAAGGAGGAGTTTGTGTTTTGGTTAGGGCAGGTATTGAATGGGAACAATTGAATGTATCTCAATTTTGTTCAGAAGATGTCTGTCATTTGGCAGCCACAAAGATTATTAGTCGAGAAGGTCCTGTTATAATTCTAGCAGTCTATAGAGTGCCTGGATATAGCTGTGAGGATTTTTTTGATTGTATGAGCCAGTGTTTGGATAGGATCCTTCATATATCATCAACCATTATAGTTCTGGGGGATTTTAATATTGATGTTCTGGGCCAGGATAATTCTAGTAAGGCGTTTTTGAATATAATGAAATCATATGGGCTGCGCTGTACAATAGATTCTTTTACGCGGGAGTTTAAAAATTCAAAGAGTGCTACCGACAACATTTTTACCAACATTCCAGAAAGTAGCATATCCAGCCAAGTCATCGTAGCTGCGCTGTCCGACCACCATGGCCAACTTGCAGAAGTTAACTTTGCACCTAAGTCTGCTTCGAAACCGGCATTTAGGGAGGCACGACAATTTTCACCACAAAATATTGCAATTTTTAGAAAACTTCTTGAAAAAGAAAATTGGCAGGATGTTTATGCTGCGGATGGAATTAATAGTAAATTTGACCAATTCAATAGTATTTTTCAACATTATTTTAATATAGCTTTTCCAAAAATCAAGAAAAAAATTAACCATAGGGGGCCGACCGGGAAGTATACGGTTACAAAGGAAATATTGCATCTTAAGAATAGGCTTCATTTTCTGTATGATCTCACTAAGGATCTCGATTCAAACCATCCCCTAAGAGTTCAGTTTAGACAAACAAAGAATTCGTATAGGAAAGAAATTCGTAAGTCGAAGTCACAAAATGTTTTGACAAAAATTAATAGCTCCTCTAACAAATCCAAAACCATATGGGGGATAATCAATGATAACATGCCCTCAAAAAAAGTAGAGAGCGGGAATATAATTTTGATTGACGAGCATGGGGGACGTGTTAGTGATCCTTCTGATGTAGCAGATATGTTTAATAGCTTCTTTTCGTCGGTTGGTCATGGTGGTGCCAGCTCTGTGGGTGGTGGTGCTGTGCCCGACAATACATTTCCTAAGTCCCCCAAAAAATCTATGTTTCTGCCTCTTGTAACACATGTACAGATAGTGGGCGTCATTCAGTCGTTAAAACCCAAAACATCTGCCGGTTGGGATGAAATTTCATCTAAACTTCTAAAACAGGTATCTGATCTTATTTCCCAACCCTTAGCGCACCTGATAAACACTTCGTTTCAAGAAGGTAATTTCCCTGACGCTCTGAAACATGCTGTGGTCAAACCTCTTCATAAAAAGGGAAGCAAGACAGAATGTAATAACTATAGACCCATATCATTACTTCCTACCTTTTCCAAAATATTTGAAAAATTATTTGCTGAGAGTCTTGTTTCGTTCTGTTTTAAGAATAACATCTTTTCCCCTAACCAATTTGGTTTTACAAGGGGGAGGACAACTGTTGACGCAATTCACCATGTGGTTTCCTTTTTGGTTGAGGCACTTGATTCAGGGGAATTGTCTTTAGCAATATTTTGGGACCTCGCTAAGGCATTTGACACTGTCGTTCGTAAGATCTTACTAAGGAAACTTTATAAATTGGGTGTTAGAGGGGTCGCTTTGTCGTGGATTGCTTCTTACTTGAGTGGAAGGACCCAAACTGTTCAAATGCCCTATACGGATGGTACTGGCTGTCGGCGATCTATGAATTCTTCAATATCCAATATTGACATAGGCGTTCCTCAGGGATCTATTTTGGGTCCACTCCTTTTCCTCCTTTTTGTTGTTGACTTGCCTGATTGTATATCTGAACTTTTTGCTGAGATTTGTCTTTATTGTGATGACACCGAGGTTTCTCTGAAGGCAAAAACCATTAAGGATCTTGTGGCGAGAGTCTTTGGTGAGTGTGAGAAGATTATCCAGTGGTTTGTTGACAATAAATTAATTATCAATAGCACAAAAACGAAGGTAATGAATTTCTCTATATCTAACTCAAAAGAAAATAGTCAATCTTCCTACTTGATTGGAAATAATGTGATCGACGTTTATGACTCAACAAAGTTTCTTGGCATATGGATAGATAAACATTTGAAGTTTGGTGATCACATTGATTATGTTTGCAATAAGCTGAGCTCTGGCATATTTGTTTTGAGGAATTTGGCTGCTTTCGCTGATTCTAAGGTGCTTCTTACTGCATATTATGGGATGATATTTCCACATTTATCATATGCTGTTGCAATTTGGGGGAGTGAATGTTTTCGAACTAATTTCGTTTTTAAACTACAAAAGAAAGCAGTGAGGATAGTTTTTAACTTACCGTACAGGGCATCTTGCCGTGAAATCTTCAAGCAGAAAAATATATTAACTTTTCCTTGTTTGTACATGTTCAATTGTGTCACTTTTGTAAAGAAACACCCTCAAATGTTCCGCGTTGATCACAAGCAAAGTAGGTACAACCTCAGGCCAACAAATAATGTTGACATTCCTTCTCACAAAACAAGTTACTTCGAAAGACACCTAAGATACCGAGGGGCCCAGCTCTTCAATGCACTGCCTGAGACTCTTAAAGCGGATGGCGATGTGGGAAGGTTTGAGAGGGGGGCAAGAAGCATGTTCCTTGAAAAGGCCTTCTACGGTGTCGGGGATTTTTTGTCCACCTCTCCTCCTGTAAACAGTAATTAAGAGACGGCCACCTAAATAAATTGTAATCGAGTCTTTAGTTTATTAAGGATATTGTTAATTATTTTATTGTTCTTTGTTTTTGTAAATATTATGTATATCATGTATAGCATGTATATTATGATAATTTGACGCAATTATGCAGAGGTATTTCTGTTATCAATAAAGATATTCTGATTCTGATTCTGCTTCAAATATTTTGCGAATTTACAGAGCGGGTTATTACTTCTCAGCAGTTTATTGGGATTAGTTTTGAAATGTATTCTTCGAATCCTACATTGTTAACACTCCTAAGTTACCTCTTTTATTTTTTCAGAAGGTCTATTAAGACTAGAGTAGGTTTATTAGCCCAATTCCTAGAGTTGTTCCATATACTGAGAATGCAACGCTTTTCTGTTATTTTTGTAATAACTTCTATACTTCTGTACTTGATATCGTAGTTGGTTAAATCCCAGCTTCATGTGCTAAAGATTCATCATTTTCACCCATTCTAAATCTCCTTTTTAAACAGCGCTGATGGCAGGCATGCATGCACACACTGTTGTATTGAACTTCTGGTTGTTTGGTGTTCTCTCCCCACCAGCTACCAAAAAGCCCACGAGCAACATTCAACATTCCACAATTGGTCATTGTTCTTACGTTTCCTATTTACTTTACTTAGACCTAAATGTAAAATGTCACTTGACGCATATTAAAAATCAAAATATGAAACGAACCATGGAGCACATTAATTATTCTTAATATTTTCACTGAAAATGTTGAATAATTTCAATATTTGATTCATTACTCATCCTCTAAAGTTGCAAACCATATGTCCTGACATTAAAACCTGTCTGGATATATGGTTTTCAACTTTGGGGGACAAGCATTGAATCAAATATTGAAATTATTAAACGTTATCAGTCGAAGACTTTAAGAACAATTATTGGTGCTCCATGGTTCGTTTCAAACAGAACTATACATAATGCTTCAGATTTTGACAGTGAAAGAGGAGATTAAGCGGATTAGTTCATATATCAAGAAAAGTTAAACCATAATCAAAATTACCTTTCACTTAATTTGCTTGATAACTCTCATGAGGTCGCAAGGTTGAATCGAGCAACGGTATTGAGCCTGCCATACTGATATTTATAGACAGGAGTGAACGCGGCTCCTTGCCTAACGCTGGTTCGCAGGCGTTCTACAGGCCGTATTATAGTGGGCACACTGGACTATTAAGTCGCATGATAATTATGCCGTTACTAAATATTTTCTATATAATGCTTTTTTTCTACAGATAGCAACACTTTTAAAATTGATACGTTGTTTAACAAATCACCGATTGTTATTTAATACATTTGTGAAAATCAACCTTGTACAACTTTACTACTTATTTCCCCCTTGAACATTTTTATATCTATATTATTATATATCGATATAAAAATGTATATTTTATTATATATCGTGTCATGAAAAAACTCCTTAGTCTACTATGTTAAAGAACACGCTATGTTAGCATAACAATTTAATGTTATAATATTTCTTAAAAATAACTTACTGTGCTTATCAAGGAACATTAGTAAACATTTCAGTTCCACATAAACATACAACAAGAGTTTATAGTTGAAATATGTGTATTTATGTGTAAAGTGCTTTATTTTACTTCGAAATAAAATATTTTGTACGTTTATAAAATATACAAAACTGTAAAACATTAGTTTGTTTAGTTTTAAATGTGTACTACATAAATTAGTTAGGTCACATATGTTAGTTGTCGTAATAAAACTTCATTATTTTAGATACTTTATGTGACGCTAGACGAATCTATGCTCATTCAAGTTTGTAACTATCAGTACAGATTTTAACTTTGGAACATTCTCATTCAATGGCTTTTTTGGTCTACTATTTCTGAACAATCACTTACTCACGTGCTTGTAAAAATGCCATATTTTTTACTTATTGATATGTTGAATTAAACAGATTGTAAAATAAAACAGAGCTATACAAAAAAAGTTGCAATAGCGCATCACTAACTGGGAGTGGTGGATTTTGTTTGAGCTTCTGGGTTTTATTTTATTTTATTCCATTCCAACGGTCAAAGACCAAATTACAAACATGTTACATAATACATATGAAATAACACTTACTCATAATTAAAGGGCCAAGCCAAACATCCAAGTGGACTATTAATATTAGGCATGATAATTAATCATAAGTGAAACTGTGTAACTAATAATAAGTAGTACCAATAGTAATGAATATAAATTAAGAATGTATATATAAATACAGTAAAATAAATGCGGCTTCTATGAAGAGATGCAAATATGCACAAGCTATACAATGTTGTACGATGGGTTGTTATATGATTTGGTTACAATTTACCAGTTACATGTACAATTGGTCTGAGATACCACATACTGTATGAGTTTAGAAACATTGCATTACGGTTTGCAGCCTGCAGCTGAAACGCTGGCTATACCTTTAAGGCTTTTGTTGACTAGATACTAGAGAGTGGTAGCCTCGGACAAAGAGGTGGCGATGGTGAAACTAAGTTACTGTCTTTTTGGCAGATGTCCTCTTAAATTTATTTAGATTATTATATTTGTGGTAAATCCCTACAGGGCCGCCCAGAGACTTTTTGTGGCCCTGGGGCAAATTTTACCATGTGGCCCCCTTCCTTCACTTCAAAATAAATTTAATTACTCTGACTGTTAAATATACTATAATTGATATTTTACTTTTAGCACATTCTACAATATTCTTACCATCTCTTTCGTTAGATTACTATTGTAATTAAGATTCTTGTTCATGGACGTTTTCTCAGGGCTAGCTGCGAAGCTCCAGTAAGTGTTTCTCTAATTATCATATACTTTTTAGACATTTCCTTAAGTATTACCGCTACAATAACATCAATCTCTTATAAAAAAACTGTTATTCTTTAATATTAAATAAATAATAACGAACCAAGCAATGCCACAGTCAGTTGCATAGTTGGGTGCAGCAGCTCTTCGATTGCCAGTTGAGGAGCCATCCTCGTCAATGATATTAGCTGTGGGTGAGGGAGGGAGGGGCCAATAAATTTGTATAGGCTACTTGGTTTCGCTAGCTAAAGAGCAAGTTTAGACTGAGTGACCGCATATTTAGGAAGTAAAATAATTTGGCGAGCGCGACCATCTAGTCAAAAACAGACAACTGAGAGTTGAGGTTATGGTATTGTTTTCAAAACAGGTTGTAGACCACTGGGTACGTAGCTTATTGATGTTGGACATTAAAAAAATCTAGTTTATACTCGTGATTTTAGTTTGTCTTTGTGCTAAACTTTAAAACTATTCAATTTTTATTTCACAGGCATAAAAGGCATTTTGTACCAACTCAATTTTATCAGCATAAAACACAGTAAAATTTATGTCTGTCAAATTGGACACTATATCATTGATGTAAATTACAATGTACACATCCGTACAGTGACAGTGGTATTAACACACCCACACACCCATCCACGAACAGTGGTATTGACCCTCCCGCTCAACAATACACGTACAGAGGTTCAATCTTATAATTTCACTTATCACGCAACAAACAATAAATAAATACTGTATTAATGATTGTCAAAAATATAAATGGCTTACTCATTCGTCAGTGACAGTAAAAAATTATGAAAACTTTGATTGGTCGTAGATTTTGTTATATTAATGAATGACAACACTAATCTATTATGCTATTTGTTTGGGAACAACCCGTACGTGGGCATAAATGGTTTTTAATCAAGAGCTACCCTACTGAGTATGTTGAGAATACACCCCTGTTCCTGTTACAGTTTCAGGGTAAATTAAACCAGACAATAAAAGAGTTACAACAAGTTAAATGTCACAAAATAAATATTATTCAAAAGGAGTTGTACAAATCTTAACAATGATGAAGATGTTTTATCTATTAACGGTGTACTTAAGAGCTCCTATTTTCATTAAGACCTATGTCATAATATTTTGGTAAAATGTCTTTACGAACATCCATGTCATAATAACTAGTAAATTTAAAATGTCAAAGGAAACATTACAGTAGAGAGAAAGTAAAAAAATTGCATTTACAGTAAACTCTGGTTAACCGGTTAAATATGATGGAAGGTGAATTCGGATAGTACAGAACGTAACAAAATTATAATTTTTAGACAAGTGCCACGCAATTCCTCCCGCGATAGCGTAGGGCAAGTTGAATGTAATGCATCATACATACATATTGTTGCACATCCGGTAAGCGAGCGGTGATGTATGCATATTTACCAGATTTAAGTACCTAGAAATCTACTGTAATTTAGTGGTTTCATCGTTAATTTATTCTTTTTATACTGTAAAAATATATAATTTACTTTGCAGTATATTACAATACTATATTAAAACATTTTTAGTCTATTTTTATTGATTTTAATAAAACGTTACCATAAATTACTGGGCCTAAACTTTAGCTTTTTGTTCTCTCAAAATCTGGAAATGGAATATGAATCATAGCAAATTAAATTAATTGATAATTATAATAGTTTACTAGGAAATCCAAAAGAACGCAATATATTACAGAAATATATATATATATATATATATATATATATATATATATATATATATATATATATATATATATATATATATAAGGCAAAGCCCTCACTGATTGACTCACTCACTCATCACTAATTCTCCAACTTCTCATGTAGGTAGAGAGCTGAAATTTTGTACACTGTTTCTTTAGATCTTAAATAGGACAACTAAAGTATTTTCATCTAGATAAAGTACTCCTAAGGGGTGTAAAGCACCCTTAAAAGATTTGTCCATAAGGATAACATTGGGTTGATTTTAGTAAATTAATAACAGCTGTTTTGTAAATAAATAAACATGTCTATTTTGAATGTTTGACATTATACTATTTAATATTTTACTATGAGTTTAATCTTCAGCTGTTAAACAAAAATAAATGAAATGAACACGCTTGAAATAGGCTAAATAGGTGGCAAAGCAATTAGTGTGAGTGAGATACTGTACCGAAATGTAATATTGTAATTTTACGTTATATAGTTAATATACCGATTTTTGTATTGAATATTTACATGCCGAGGCCGAAGGCCAAGGTGTATCGAGCGCAGCGAGCATTGGGGTTGGCATACGAAGTGTGCAGGGGTGTCCCCTAGTCACTCTATAAAATACAACAATAACAAAATATTTCTTTACTGGACGACAGTAAACAATCAGAATAATGCTTGACGATGTCCTCGATCTAACCTTCGTGACAATTAATTGAACTCTTCTAGCCATGTTGTTACAACATTGTTTATTTTGCCTGCGGGTTTTTTTGGTGCAAAACACAGTTACTACTGAAATACGACTACTATTTATAAAATTTAGTGCATATATTGAAAAATTGCACTGAATTACTGCAAAGAGGAAAGAGTGCAACGTTACCACGTTCGAACGGAGTGCCGCCGCCTACTACCAGCTTTGAAACCAAGTTCGTAAGAACATTTTCTCATGAAGACTTTTCGACCTTTTTAAAATGTTTTTACTTTAATTTTGTTTGCTTATTTAATTGTGTTGTTCTTAGGCTTCCATTTTTTTATTACAATTTATTAATTTGCATACTTAAGGCCGCAGGTTACTGATCACTCGTTTTCACATTATATAGATCTATTATTTTGCTACGATGAGTCAAGGGATTTTCCAAACATTAAATCAAGATTATTTATCTACATAAACAGAATTTGTGAAAAAATACAAAATAAGGATAAAAGCTTAAACAACAAACCACTACAAATACAAATCAATTCTCAATTGCTGTATTATCTTAAGTTTATAATAGTAATATATCATAAATAATGGTTTTGTAAGGATAATAACGTGACCAAGCGATTGATTTTCCTATCACTAAAAGCCAAGATAGAGTTGAATTTAGGACAAGTTTAACAATTTTGTTTGAAGTAGTACAGTATATACTTTTGAAATTAAAGTTAAAAAATAAAACATACAGAAACGTTCTTGTCCACCTTGTATTAAACACGTTCAAAAACGGAGTTTTGAGTAATACAAATGTAAAGTTAGTGGGTCTTTTGACATGTTTTATATTAATAGTGTACGAAAACAGGACATCTCATAGAGGTGGCCCACTGTCCACACCATTCAAGTATATTTATATGTTCGCAAACTGGAATTTATATTTTGGTGTGTTCACAAGCTGCATGACTTTATACTTGTTCGCAAACAAGGCAACTGTTCACACACTAACCAGAGCGTATGCTGTCACACCACTATGTCGACCACTGACAAACTTCAAAGACCAGTGTAGAACTTGCTCCAAAAGGCTCCCTAGATGCTATAAAACAATTGGTTTAGTTTAAACGTTTTAAAACTAAAACTGGAAGACTTATCTGGACTAATTAAGAAGATTCCTAATATCACTTTTGATATTTTGATACAGGCCTGAATCGTTTCTTATCTAGTAGATTATTAAGTATTTTCTTTTTTGTTGCATGAAATGTGGCCCCCCCGGTGAACTAAGTTTGTGTGGCCCCGGGGCAATTTGCCCCTTTTGCCCCCCCCCCTCTGGGCGGCCCTGAATCCCTATAAAAACAAATAACATAAATAAAAAATTGCCCAATCAACTAAAAAATACGTGTTTTCAGTATATCGGATTACTAATATATCGAGCTATCGATGCACTGATAATACCGATGTCTAAATATCGAGGAACCAAATCTATAGATAGATAGATATCGATATATTGCTGCTACTCCAAAAAATTATTCATTTTATTTCCGTCATCATCATTCACATTATTCAGTTATTATAAGGCAAATAGAGAAGTGATCGTTAATTTGCTTCGCGCTTGTCTAGGTTTGTATTTATTTCTCATTCTCTACCATTATTATTATAATTTATTATGTTATTTCGCCTTCTCGCTTTCAAAGTATTTTGTTCAAAGAGAGGAATTCTGATTTATGATGTTTTTACGCTCTTGTTAGTTTGTGAATTAAGTTAGGCCTATTAAGTAAACAGAAGTGGTTTTTAGAAAGGCTCAAAGCTAGTATTCCCTTTTTGGTACCATTATGTAATCATCTCATTTCCCTATAGGTTTGATCATTTTCAAAGAATTCAAACGTTGATTCCAGCCCTTGATCCTTAATTTGAATACTATGCACTTTCTGCATACTTCTTAAATCTTTTATATTTATCGCACAAGGTTCAAACCTGAATTGTGCACTTTCTTGCCACCTCTGAAAATATGAGTTCTTGTTGAAAAAGTTGTGAAATATGAGTTTATATAGGCCTATCTCGAGGATAACTCGTTTACCAAAAAACTAGGTTTTTATTTGTTAGTGGAAAAAACCAACTTTTTAAAAAAAACTTTAAAACTTTAAACTTAAAAAAACGTTTCTTTTCGACACAATTTTTTTAAATTTCATGTGGTTTGAATATAAAATTGGTTTTGCAGTAGCCTAAAATAATGGTATTTATGCAGTTTCTTGCCACCAAACAAATTTGGGTAATTATGCACTTTCTTGCCACCAAACAAATTTGGAACATTTTGCTTGAAATGGGTCTAGAATTGGCTGTATTTTCACGAGATATGCTTTTTATTCCGCGGAAATAACGTATTTTACCAAAAATTCGAAAAAACCAATGTCACAACTTTTAGTTTTTTTGTCATATTTCCGTTAATTTAAATGGTATTTTGATCATCTTTTTTGTATTTTGATGTGTTTTTTGCGCTGAATAAAAATTTGAAAACTATTTTTGTCTATTACAAATATTTCTCAAGAAATAACGGAAAAACTACTGTCGCGGCGGATCGCGATTAGCGGCCATTACGCGATCTATTAATCACAAAAACCGAATTCTCATATATTCCGGCGAAGTGACGGCCGGCAGGCCGTCACGGAGGCCTAACGCCCGAATTTAACGCAAATTACGAATTTTTGTTGAGAAAATAAGACAATTAGGATAAGTTAGGTTATGTTTGGTTATGTCAACAAAAAATGCATTTTTCGAGCTGAAAAAATTATTTTACTACAAAACCAGTTATATATTTGTGTTCAGTATAAAAAAACACGAGAAATGAAAAAAAAAATTTCGAAAAATAACGATTTTTAAAAAAAGTTGGTTTTTTCATTATTAGATAAAAATCTAATTTTTCGATTTTTCGGTAAAAAACGAGTTTTCCGCGGATGAAATCAAACTCCTCAAGAGATATAAACTCATTTTTCACCACTTTATTGACTATTATTGATTATTCATCGATTATTAACATGAAATCGTATTTTCAGAGGTGGCAAGAAAGTGCATAATTACCCAAATTTGGAACATTTTGCATGAAATTTGGCTGTATTTTCACGAGATATGCTTCTTATTCCGCGGAAATAACTAATTTTACTGAAAAAATCGAAAAACCAATGTCACAGCTATTAGTATTTTTGTCATATTTCCGTTAATTTAAATGGTATTTTAATCAAATGCGCTGAATACAAATTTGAAAACTATTTTGGTCTATTACAAATATTTATCGAGATCTCGGAAAAACTACTATCGCCATTACGCGATCATTAGATACAACAACTATTAATCACAAAAACCGAATTCACCTCTATTACCGGAGTGACGGCCGGCAGGCCGTCGCGGAGGCCAAACACTCGAATTTAACGCAAATTATGAATTTTGTTGAGAAAATGAGACAATTAGGATAAGTTAGGTTATGTATGGTTATGTCAGTAAAAAATACACTTTTCGAGCTGGAAAAATAATTTTACGACAAAACCAGTTATATATTTTTGTTCAGCATAAAAAACACAAGAAATGATAAAAAAGTGTTTGAAAAATATAGATTTTTAAAAAAGTGGGCTTTTACGCGGAAGAAATCAAACTCCTCAAGAGATATAAACTCATATTTCATCATTTTTTCATCATGAAATCGTATTTTCAGAGGTGGCAAGAAAGTGCATATTACCAAAATTATTTTTTCAGCCTGAAAAATGCGTATTTTACTGACTTAACCAAACATAACCTAACTTATCCTAGATGTCTATTTACTCAAAAAAAATTCGTAATTTGTGTTAAATTCGAGTATTTGGCCTCTGTGACGGCCTACTGGCCGTCATACAGGCGGCAATATAGGTGAATTCTGTTTTCGTGATTAATAAAATATAATGTTCGCGTGATAGCCGATAATCACATTTCGCTGTGAAAGTAGTTTTTCCATTATATCTTGAGAAATAATTGTAATAGACCAATATAGTTTTCAAATTTGTATTCAGCACACCACATCAAAATAAAAAAAGATGATTAAAATACGATTTAAATTATCGGTAATATTACATAAATACTAAAAGTTGAGACATTGGTATTTTCAAATTTGTTGGTATAATACGTGATTTCCGCGGAATACAAAGCATTTCTCATCAAAATACAGCCAATTCTAGACCCATTTAAAGCAACAATTTTCAATTTTGTTTATTGGCAAGAAACTGCATAAATTGCATCTGGGCTATATTTTCTGGAGACAGTTTTTATTCCAGGATTACTAGTTGGTTCAATAACAATTGAAAAATCTGCAATCCTCATTTGTTTAATAGGCCTAATCTCTGTTTTTTTGCACTAATTTTCTTACATTTGTCATGTGTTTAAATGGTTTTTATGCTAAATATGAATTATACCAATTTGGTCTAAAACTATTTTTTCTCAAGATATCATAGAAACAAACCTTTGCTCCATTTGCCACAGAAACTCCTGTTAGATTGACCAAGGGGTCAGGTATGTGATTTTAATGCAAATCACAAACTTTAATTAAGTATATGGCCTATATGTATACCAGTATAGGCTTACAGGATCAGGATAGGTATGTTTAAGTACCGGGAAGTATCGTTTTTTGGGCTGATAAAACAATTGGTTACTATGCAGTTTCTTGCCACGAAATAAAATAAGAATTGGCTATATTTTCAAGTGGAAATCGCATAATTTTCCCAAAAATTAAAAAAGTCACAAGTTTTAGTATCTTTGACATAGTTCCATTAATTTAAATGATATTTCAACCATCTTTTTTTTATTGTGATATTTTTTTGCACGGAATATGTATATGAAACCAAACGGTTTTAGTCTATAACAATTATTTCTCAGGCTATAATGGAAAAAATACTTTTGTGGCGAATTGCGATTAGTGGCCATTATGTGATCATTATATACAACAACTATTAACCATAAAAACCAACTTCACCTATAACTCTGCTGAAGTGATGGTCGGCAGGCTGATGGAGGCCAGTTACCTGAATTTAAAGCAAATTACGAAGTTTCGTTGAGTGAATAGACAATTAAGATAGGTTAAATTATGTTTGGTTAGGTCTGTTAAAAGTGCATTTTTCGGGCCGACAAAATAATTTTACTGAAAACCCAATTAAGCCCTATATCTTCATGTTGCTCTTAAAAAACATGTAAAATGAAAAAAAATTAATAAAAAAGATTTTAAAAAAGTTGGTTTATTCACCATCAGATTACAAAAACTAGTTTTTTGCAGTTGAAATAACCTCCTCAAGAAATTCATGTTTTACCACTTTACAACAATAAATCGTAATTTCAGAGGTGGCAAGTAAGTGTATAATTACCAACAATTGTATTGTACAACCAACAATATATTTGTGTTAAGCTTAAAAAACTAGTTGAATGAATGAAAATGGTTAAGTTAACGAATTTAAGGAAGTTTGTGTTAGTACCCTGTTAAAAACGAGTCTTAGTGTATGCTCTTTTTACCCAGTAATAAAATGATTATAAGGTTGTTGTTTGTGTTTACAGATATTTAAAAAAAGATGGCACATCGGGATTGGGATCTCACATGCAAAGTATATGTTGGAAATTTGGGCAGTTTTGCATCAAAGCATGAGTTAGAATCTGCATTTGCAAAGTATGGTCCATTGAGAAATGTGTGGATAGCACGGAATCCTCCCGGTTTTGCTTTTATTGAGTTTGAAGACCCCCGGGATGCAGAAGATGCTGTACGAGGACTTGACGGAACGTAAGAATAAGTATTAAATATTAGATTTAAAGGTATATTTTAAATTTGGTTGTCCAAAATTTAAACCGACCTGAAAAAATTACTCAAAGGTATTTGAAATAGGGACTGAGTGCACACAGATGCAGCAGTTGAAGCCATCCATAGGAAATTCATCTCATGGATGGTGTGGAAGTTTCTGGAGCAAGGTAAATTAGAAGCCTGTATAGAACTTAATTTATCATCCTTGTTAGCTTATTGTACTGTGAGAGAATGTTATATTTTTACAGAGTGCATAATGGTTTAGTGGAGACTATTAGTCTAAGACTAAAGTCTTAGAATATACTCTTCTAAGACTTTTAGATCTCTTGTTCTAGGTAATTAGATCTCTTGTTCAAGAGATCTAATTACCTGTATGTTGAAGTATGTGATCTGGCGATCAGATGGGGTCAAATGGTTGGATCGCAAAGAAGCTACTCAACATATTTTTGCCCGTAATGATTATGGAAGAATTCTGAGGGTTCTGAAAATAGCATTTATAATTCTTGACTGCGTGATTAGAATAACTGTTATCTAGTTATGCTCCATTTCACAAGTGTTGGAATTTTGGGCTTTTTGGATACTTGAGAGTTTCAACAGGCCAGTGGGAGAATGGTGAGGTGTAGTACAGTAATGATTCGGAACACTCAAACAAAATTTTTATCTATAAATATAAAAACCAAATAACACTGTCTTGACTAATGGTAGTTTCTCAAAATTAAGACTCTTAAAACACCATAAATGTTCTTTATGGGCTCTAGATGTGTACTAGAAAAGGATTTTAAAATATTTTCTATCTATGAGGTAAAATAAGTTAGATAGGAAATATATTGATACCGTTAGATCAGAGCCTTTGTTATCATTAACCATACGAATGATTGAGCTTGGGGCGTTGCAAAATTATCTAAGAGGTTATTTTTTATCAATTTAAGTGATAAATGTGTAGGAAGATAGCCAAATTATTAATTATTATTTAAATATATGGGTAGCACTCATAATAAACAGCATAGCCCCAAACGAGAGCAGCACCAACTCAGGAGGAAACCATTTTTTTTTATTTAGCTGTATTCTTCGTCACAGTTTAATTTTAATAAACATTTATTCAGTCTAAAAGTAATTTCATGGAGCCTATTATATATTGTGTCAGAATCGAGATTTAAGAACACTTCCTGTTGGGTTACAGATACAAAGTATATATCAATCTTATTACAATATAAAAGAATTTCCGTTAGTACTGTTCCTGTTAATACTGGCTCTGATTATGTTTCAAACTACCTCCAATGAAAAAAATTTAATTATTGTCTGCTGGCAAAGGTTATCTTGTCAAAGCATCAGGGTGTACACTTTATAACTGCTTAATTGCACCTCTTAAAGTAGGTCTTACAAATTTGTCTTCTCTTTAGCTCTCCAACTGGCAAGCAACAGGTGACCTGTCGACTTTAATGGTGTCTAAACCGGAAGTCGACTTGGTCGCTTGGTATTTTTACAGAATATGAAAATGTGTAACAAACGATAGGATTCATATACCATTGGATGTGTGTTGATTTACTGAACACCGTAGTATATATCATTAGGTGCTATGACAACTACGATGTAATTGCTAGTCGTCAAATATTTGTATTTTTGTCCGAAGTTCAGTCAGCCATCTTGCCTTCCCGTTCAGAAAACAATAATTGTTAAGTATAGAATTAACGTTTTGTTTTGACAGCTATCGGTAAATTCACATCTTATTAGTGTTTTATAAATATTATGAGATAGGTTTGTGACAAATACTACATGAGATAAATGTGTTATTATAAGTGTGTTATTATAAGATCAGTGTTTAAAAGAAAACATTTGTTTGGGTTTTTGTTTTGACTTTTTAAGCCGTTGTTTAGTTATATATAATTTATAAACATACTTTTTGCTTATAAATTAGTACCTTTTGTGTATTGTTATCACTTTCTTGGATTGGTAATATTTGAATAAAATAATAATGATAAATATATGTGATTGCTTACTTCCATTGTGGTGACTTATTGTATTTATTTATTTTTCGTACTATGTACTATCTATGACTACAGTCATATTTATTTGGTTATTATTTTCAAATAATTTAAATAATACTAGGCCTTTATATTTTATAAATCTACACCTATATTGAAACAACACGATTATCTTAAATTTTTAATGTACGAGGGCCGTTCGGAAAGTAACCTCCGGTTGCTCATAGAATAGGAAGTGGAGGGGATAGTGCCGCCATAGTAGCGTTGACGCGGAGGTCTCGTCAGTCGGCATCCAGCCGTGGTACTGTGAAGGTTGTCCGAGTGCTAGTTCGTTTTCTGTAGCTTGTGAAAATGGCGTCTATCATAGAAAGTCCCGCCAAATGTGAGGTGCGATCTGTCATTAGATTTTTTACAGCCAAGCAGTGTTCAGCGGCAGCCATTCATAGAGAATTTTGCACTGTGTATGGACTGGCAGTAATGAGTGAAGGAGTTGTTCGGGAATGGGTCAGACATTTCAAAAACGGCCGAACTAACGTCCATGATGAAGAGAGGAGTGGCAGACTATCTGTGGTTACCGATGGACTTGTCGAGAAAATCAACGAGAGTATTCGTGACAATCTACGGTTCACTATCTCAGAGCTTTGGGATGAATTTCAACAGATTTCTAGGACTGTTTTGTACGAGATAGTGACAGAAAGGTTAGGCTACAAGAAATTCTGTGCTCGATGGGTCCCGAAAATTCTTTCAGAAAACCACAAAAACCAGCAATGGACTCTGCTATTGACTTTCTTATGCGCTATGATCAAGATGGTCATTCTTTTCTGAATTGTAACAGGCGATGAAGCATGGGTTAAATACGTGAATCCGGAGACCAAAGAACAATCAAAGGTGTGGGGTCATACACACTCACCACACAAACCAACGAAAGCCCGGCAAGATTTTTCCAGGAAGTTAATGGCAACTGTGTTTTGGGATGCAATAGGAATTCTTCTTGTGGAGTTTATGGAACGTGGGGCAACAATCAACGCAGGTTCGTACGTTGAAACTAACCTAACCTAACCTACGAAGGGCAATTCAGAACAAAAGCCGCGGTTTATTGTCGTCTGGCGTCATTTTCCTTCATGGCAACGCCCGACCCCACAGTGCTCGAAAAACCAAAGACCTTCTTGAAAAATTTCAATGGGATTTTTTTTTAGCCATCCACTATACAGCCCAGATTTAGCTCCCAGTGACTTTCATCTGTTCATGCACTTAAAGAAATGGCTGGGCTCTCAGAGGTTTGAGGACGACGAGGAACTCAAGAATGCAGTCTGGCTGGCTCAAGGCACAGGCGGCCAATTTTTATTCAGAAGGGATTTGTAAGTTAGTGCAAAGATATGATAAGTGTTTGAATGTTTTTGGAAATTATGGTGAAAAATAGCTGAAAGATGTAGTTTTAGGATGTATATAATAAAATATTTTTAATTATGTCTGAGTTTTATTTAAAGCACACCGGAGGTTACTTTCCGAACGGCCCTCGTATAACTGATTGATTATATGTAAGCAACCAAAGAGGCCAATTCTAATTAACTTTTTTCCTGGATAAAAGATTATATGTAAATTCAAAGAATAAAATAATAAAAATTAACAACTTAAAATTATATGTATGTTATAAAATATCTTTTTCTATAAATGCTGGTTTCAATTAGGTAAATGACATGTTAAAAAAACATAAGTTATAAATCTGTAAAGCATGCCTATGTCCGCAGAAACAAATTTATGATTTTGTGTAGTGACTAGTTTTTGTACTGTATTATTGCATTGGAAAATTTTATAAAAAAATACATTTTATAAAACTAGATAATATTTAGAGTAAATTAGCTATTTTGGAATATTGAATTTTCATCTGGAAATATGTTTCTTAGGGGAACTCACACTCTTTTTTTTTTACAAAATTTGACAACCTGAAAATATTTTTTCATCTGTTTGTGCAATAATTGTTTGTATTTCCTAGGATACTATGGTTTATTATGAACACAAAATACAATGATTTTAATTCAAGTATTTACTAAAAATTTTTGAATATATGCTTGCAAAATGGTAAAAACAGTCTGCCAGTTTAGAAAATTCGAACTTCCGGTCGGAGGGTTAACTATAATAGTAGCCTATATACTCTGTAATTAGTACAATATGAGTGTATGTATTATTTGCACAATGATAAAGTTTTTTTACTGTGAATTAAATCATAACTAATAAAAAAGATTTATTTTGTTAATTGTGGGTCAAATACCATCTTTGTATGACAATTATTTCATATTGGAGTTATCTAATATTATTATTAGACACTGAAAACAATTATTATACACCAGAGGACATCTCTGCACACTTCGCGTGCCAACCCCGATGCTCACTACGATCAAAACACCTCGGCATGTGAATTTTGACTACAAATAATAGTAGATTAACTGTATAATGTAAAATCACATTATTAAATTTATTTTCAGTATCTCACACTACTTGTGTTGCTAACTATATATATATATATATATATATATATATATATATATATATATATATATATACAGGGTGATTCATGACGTTCTCCCCCCACTTCTATAGCATATTCTACTACTAAAAACAATGAAAAAATGTCATATAAACATAGGTCCAAAAACGCTTCGTTAGCGAGTTACAGCCATCAAAAGATTTCGTCATGGTTCATGGGCAAAAAATGAAATAATATTGTACATAACTTATGGAAAGGTATATTAGGATTGAAATTCCATGATTTCATATGTATTTTCACATGAAAAAGCTAATAAAATAGGTTTGAGAACTGTACCTTAAGTAGTTTTTGAGTAATCCGGGTTAAAATTGGGATATTAGAACAAAAAATTCAGTTTTTCTCAGTTTAGTGTACAGAAACGTTGTTAAATTGGTTACAAAGGCACATAACTTTCGTACATTATTTGTTTAGAATTTAATTCTGAATAGATTGATATAAGTTGTGTAAAAAATACTACAGAAATAAGAACAGAAACTCAAATTTATTAAACTAAATACATTATTAATGCAAAAGAAATTACTATACAAATTAAACAAAATCATTGCTTTGGTCAAACAAATGCAATTATTATTATAATTGTTATTAAGAATAAAACTAAGAGTAAATAATAAATGATAAATCCAAAAAAATAAACAATAAACATTGTCCAGCATCATTTTACAACCAATAACAACGTAATATTGTACGCAAAACCTTTTTCTAATTTGTTTAATTTTTTTCCTAAGTTGGTAACGCATGAACAACAGCTGATCAACAATTATTTCCTGATCCGGTTTGTACATAACCTGTTCATTACAGTATAACAGTAATGTAGTAGTGTTTTGCAAGTTACAAAAGCTATTTGTGTGAAGTGCATTGCAATAATAATTGTTTTCTGCGAGTTGTCTATTGGTTGTTTTGTCAGTGAAATAATGCCTTACGTATTTACATCGGAAGAATATGCTGATATGGTTTTTATTTTGGGTTATTGTAATGGTAATGCTAAAGCTGCTAGAGATGAAATATGAACTACGTTACCCTAATAGGAGGATTCCAGATTCCAAAACAATACGTGAAACTTTCCTCACTCTTCGGGATACAGGATCACTACCAAGTATTCGTACTAGTTATGAACGTGCTTTCCAACATGATGATAATAACATTATTAACGCTGTTCTCCGAAGTCCAGGTGTAAGTACACGGCGTCTCTCTAGGCGGATAGGAGTTTCACAGTCAACTGTGTGGAGATCACTCAAGCGACATCAATTTCATCCATTTCATAAACAAAAGGTTCAACATCTACAGCCGGGGGATGGCCCACTTCGCTTGGAGTTTTGCTACTTTTTAAATACTAATCAACAACTGTACAAGCGTATTCTCTTTACTGATGAAGCACAGTTCACTAGGGATGGGGTCAACAACTTGCACAATGAGCACTCATGGGCTCAAGAAAATCCTCATGAGGTAATTGAACAGAACTTTCAACACCGATTTAGTGTCAATGTCTGGTGTGGTCTTATACACAATTGGCTGATTGGACCATACTACCTGCACGACTAAATGCTGAGTTTTATTTGCACTTCCTTCAAGATGAGTTGCCACAGCTGCTTGAGGATATTCCTTTGCATCTCAGACGAAATTTGTTCTTCCAGCATGATGGAGCACCTCCCCACTTTTCTCGGGCCGTTATTACTCACTTGAATGATCAATTTCCTGGACGATGGATTGGCCGTGGAGGGCCTTACCCTTGGCCACCAAGATCACCAGATCTATCTCCATTGGATTATTGTATCTGGGGATGGATGAAAGGTCTAGTCTACAAGACAAGAGTTAATTCGCGAGAAGAATTAACTGCCCGTATTATGGATTCTGCTACACAGCTAAAGGAACACCCAAGAAAATTAAGAAATTCAACAAAAGCAGTACACAAACGTGCTTTAAAATGCATCGAAAATGGAGGCCTCACTTTTGAACATGTACTGTAATAAAAAACATGTCTAAAGTTGGGAAAATCAATTTGTTGTTCTTTTAAGGTAATTTATGTGTTTAATTTAATAAATTTGAGTTTCTGTTCTTATTTCTGTAGTATTTTTTACACAACTTATATCAATCTATTCAGAATTAAATTCTAAACAAATAATGTACGAAAGTTATGTGCCTTTGTAACCAATTTAACAACGTTTCTGTACACTAAACTGAGAAAAACTGAATTTTTTGTTCTAATATCCCAATTTTAACCCGGATTACTCAAAAACTACTTAAGGTACAGTTCTCAAACCTATTTTATTAGCTTTTTCATGTGAAAATACATATGAAATCATGGAATTTCAATCCTAATATACCTTTCCATAAGTTATGTACAATATTATTTCATTTTTTGCCCATGAACCATGACGAAATCTTTTGATGGCTGTAACTCGCTAACGAAGCGTTTTTGGACCTATGTTTATATGACATTTTTTCATTGTTTTTAGTAGTAGAATATGCTATAGAAGTGGGGGGAGAACGTCATGAATCACCCTGTATATATATATACCCAATGGTATTATTTATCCTAATTCAAAAGTGTCCATTTCATTTGTTTTTGTTTAACAGCTGAAGGTTAAACTCATAGTATAATAAAAGAATGCATCAATCAGAGCAGCATTGTTATGTAGGATCAATAGTAGGCTACAATGTCAAACATAAAAAATTTTATGTATTTATAAAACAGTTGTTATTAATTTACTAAAATCAACCAAATATTATCCTTATGGAACAATCTTTCAGGGGTGTTTTCTACCCCTTTAGGAGTACTTTATTAAGATGAAAATAGTTTAGTTGTCCTATTTAAGACCTAAAGAAACAGTGTACAACATTTCAGCTCTCTGCCTACACGGGAAGTTGAAGAATTAGTGATGAGTAAGTGAGTGAGTCAGCCAGGGCTTAGCCTATATATAGACTATCAGGAAAAGGTACTGAACTAAAAGGGTACAATATTAAATCTCTCAGGCATTTTTCCTGAAGATCTCCCCTTACACAAATACGGAAAAAAAGAGTATTACACTAGTAAATTACATTGATTTTTATTCAGCTGAGCAATCACAAAGCAGTCATTGGCCATACGTGGTGTTAACAGATTTTTCAAATTTATTGTCATCTCAGTTCAGACTCAGTTCAACACCATTGTTTGGTCTTGTTACATGGTATACAGTAAAGCCTCACTTATCCAATGTAAACTTCAGATACTTCCCTAAGGTAGACAGTATCGGATAGTAGGGAGTGATTATTAAAAACAGTATTAAGTTTATCTTCCATAGACACTAAAGCTCTTTTACGTTTGGAAGCCATTTCACTTGGCTTAAATTCAATAAAACTAGTGCAATGTACAACGAGTAAACAAACACAACTTAAACTGCGTACTGTACAGTCACATATAGCAATTTAAACCTAAATTAGTACGTGTGACCAGTCAGGAAACTAATGAATAAGAGTGCACGATTTATGCTATCCCTATTCACCCTCCCTACCAGTGGTGTAGCCAGGAATTTATTTCGGGGTGGGACCGATACTGGGGGCCTGGGGGGTATTTCATAGTTTTAATTAATTGCCAACTAAATAAATCTTAAAGCTTTTCTTGTAGCAAATGAGTACATTAAATCTGCTGAAGCATAACCTTAAACAGATTATTTAAAAAAGTAGACAATCGAACTAGTTCATACTACTAGACAAGTCTGTAGGCTGTATCAGTATATTTTTTACGAACTTCGGTTGTTATAATAGAGCCTTGATAATGTAATTTAAACATTTATAGTTTAACAATGTTTTTAGAGGTACTGTTTTTTGTCCCAATGTTCAGTAAAAATTTAAGTATTGGTAATTGAAATTAAACAAATATTGTGCAATGTAAGGCTATTTTCAGATTACTAGAGCATGGTAAAAAAATTGAAAATTGTAATTGTTACAAAATAAGTTATTTAAGGTGTCATAAAGAAATCATACGAAAAAAACATTCATATAACCAACCTGAAAAAAGAAATAAGGTCAAAAACTGTACTTGTACCATTTAAATGTAAAAGAAGTTAGGCAGTAAAAGAAACAAACTTTTTGATCAAAAGTGTAATCAAACAATAATTGAAGAATTGTTTACAAGGAATATTACCTAAAATAAAACTTTACAAAACAATTTTGTTTTAAAGTCTGATTTGAAGTTTTCTGGGCTTTTTGGCCATTATGTCCAAGACTTCATCAGGTTTTACTACTATATTGCGATGTATAAAGAGATGTGCCAACCATTAAGGCAACTTTGACTTGTTGTACTGCGCAGATATGATTTCAAGCGTCGAAGGGTTGAAAATGATCTCTCGGCAGTATCTGTTGTTATTGGTAATGTAGCTGCTGTTTTCAATGCTTTGAAAATTGAAGGAAAAATACGTTCATCACACTTATTTATGGACGACACAAAATCTTGAGGTAAATCAGAATCAGTTATTAAAGTTAATCCAACTTCTCATCCCACATTTTCATCTCGCCTTCAAGCTGGAAAGGATTGCAAAAATCACTTGGCCATTGATTTGAAACAAATTCGCAACATAATTTAATTCTTTCATCATCAAGTTCTGCACATTTTTTGGGGAGAAAGCAGTACAAGTTTTATAATACACTTTTGTACACCAAGAATCTATCTCTCATTTCTTGAACAGGAAGTCCATGAAGGGAATAAACAACGAAAGTCTGGAATATTCTTTAGGTTCACTTGTCTTGTAGTTTGGTCTTGATGTTTGTTTTCCAGTTATTCTAGGTATGGAGATGTTCATGTCAATTTCTTTAGCAATATCTTCTGCGTCCTTGAACAACTTGTCAAAAACTGATTCAGAGTTGTCTATCATATTTTGAATTTCCGTTGCAAATGTTTCAACATACTGCATTGCATTGGCTAAGTCCAATGTAGTTGTTTGCATTTGACAGCAGTTTCAATGTGTTCTGAAAGTATTTTATATAAAAATAGAAGTAATTTTGCTAAATAAAACGTAGAAAGCTTAATGGTTTGATAGATTGATTGAATTAATTAATCGATTTATTCAATTAATCGTGCTAACAAATTTCTTATCATTAATCAAGCAGTTTTTTAGATTTAATCGATTACTTTATAGATTCGATTAATCGTTGTCATTCTTATTCACTACGTCAACTCGGTGTCGGTGACACGGGAAGTGAATACCTGTACATAAACGGCGATTTGCTACTTGTGGAGCATAGGTTGTAATAAAAAACAACATTTAAGGTTGTGTGAATTGTCTACATCTTTTAAATAGTCATAATTGACTATTTTTATGATGCATTACAACTATGGGTTATTTTAATTATAGGTGTCAACGTAATTTTGAAAGTATTTTTCTTTTTATTTTGGGGGGGGGGATACATCCCGATATCTTCCCCCTTGGCTACGCCCCTGCTCCCTACAAGCGATATCTGTCTTAAAAATACAGTACCCTCAACAGGTGACAAAAGTGATTTAGTTTACTCACATGTTACAGTCTTCGCTCAACATAAAGTCAAGTTTAGTAAGCAACAAAACAGCACGCTGTTTGGGAAAACTCCTGACCAGGTACATACTTTTTTCGTCTTTATGGAACAATAACGTATTATGTTATTTTTAAACAATAGTTATTACAGTATTATATCTAGAATCTATCTTTTCCGGTGACAACTGCGTTAAGGTGCTATCTACATTATTTACAAGATAACCAGACGTTTTGCCCATGCTGTGATGTGGCATCCTCAGTGGAGTCTCAGCGATACATCTGAGGATACCACATCACAGCATGAACGAAACATCTGGTTGGCCATCTTGTAAATAATGTAGATAACATCTTGATGTGGTTGTCACCGGAAAATATTGATTCTAGTTATGACACTGGCTGCTTAAGCCTAAGATTATTACATTATTGTTTTCGGGACAAGTACATAGGTTAAAATGAAATGTCGAATAACTTGATGTTGAATAACGATCCTCTACTGTACATATATGATTATATTGTGTAATTATTGAATATTAATTAATTGGTATAATTTAGTGAAACTAGTGAGTTAGTAAACATAGTTTGTTAACATTATTTATTGATGTTGTATACAGTTCTACTTCGGTAGATTATCAAATGCTGTATAACAAATTTATGTTCTACAAAAACTGCAATTAAACAAATTATTAAAAATTTTGGTATTACTTATGTAAATTTTTCAAAATATGGACATTTGTCTATGAAGTGACATATCAAGAATGATTAATGTTTTCTAGTTTTATTACAATGCTTTCATAGCCCTATTAACTGGATTTCTTTCTCAATATCCTTTTGTAGACGAATGTGCGGAACCAGAGTGAGAGTAGAAATGTCATCGGGCAGAAGGAAATCTTCTGGAGGAGGTGGTGGTGGTGGTGGTGGTGGTGGAAACAGACGGCCTGCAAGGTATTTCTTATTTTTTTAACAAATCTCAAAATAATTAAGGTATAGTTTGAGAGTAAGCTTTTATTTTGAACCACAACAATGCAATGGGTATATTATTGGAAATAGCCGCTTCGCTTTGGGGGCTATACTTGATTCTTCCCCTAGTTGAATGGGAACTTTTAGATGCTCTAGAATATAAAAATGAAATAACCACCCATCTATATCTAATAAAAGGGTTTTTCTTCAATTAAAGTATTGTTCCAGTTACAAATAAAGTGTGGATGATGCAAGTCTTTCCTATTCTAAGGCTCTTGGGTCATATGAAGGCCGTGTCAATAAACATTATCTTATTTAAATAAAATATTTGTTCCGTTATCTCATGTTAAATTCTGATGGACCTACTCTTGTCTTGATCAATATGTTTCCCTTATTGTGTTTGATCTTGAGAACATTGTCTTCATCCATCTTATTTGATAAATCTTCTATCAATTGAAAATCAAACAATTTTGTGTTTACACATTGTTTTTATAAAACTGAACAACGCACAGTACGGTTCACTAGAGAATTTGTTGGACATACATATTAATAGATGCTAATGAAATGAGCGTGATTACACAGTAACGTTACTTGGCTCGACAGGAAGTGGAGCTATAACCACCTGGTGTACAAGTCCCACAGTCAGTAGCCTACAGGTGTATTAGTATTCAGTAATTATTTATTATTATTGTTCTTTTTGCAAGTTATGAAAATGTAAGAAGCTAATGTTTAATGTTAATTACTTAAAAAGTTATATGTTGATTTACAGTTAATCACATAAAAATATTTTTTAGAAGCGTGTGATAATCTGATTTTGCTGTCTCACTTTAATGGTTACATAAGCGATTTCATCGACAAAATGTATGATAAAGTATGGAGGAAATTCACAAGGTTAGAATCAAGAAATATAATGAACCTCAAACAATAGAAAAATATCTTCAAGGAGGACCGTTTGATGTAATGGGAATGTTTTTTCCCGAAAATTATTTTACCATTATGGCTTTTCAAATGAAGTAGTATATTTTAAGATATAATATTATTCGTTGTACGAATAAATTACCAAGATTTTCCAAGTTTCAAGTTGGTAGGTGCTCTCGATGCCAAGGCCATTTATTAAGTCAGACATAGTTACTGTAGTAAAATATAAAATTTTTTTTATGATTTCCTTATCTACCAAAATTGAGGTGGAAAAAAGACTGAGTTTACCTATATTAACTCTTACCAAAAGATGTTAAATTTGAAGTTCTCTATAGGGATGTTGAGGCACCTTCTTCGAAGTTTTTGCTGTGAATAATGTGTTCTACCTCTATAAAAAACAGTTCAGTGGTTTGTGATTGTATACATAAGCTATTAGTTTATTTTGTATTTTTCACAATTTGCACCTTATAATACTGAAAACATGATAAGCACATTTTATGAGCCCTTTAACAATCACGCATTGAATCTTTCTAGGTATGACATCGGTCCAATATAGGAAAAAAGTAACTATACATTTTTTACTAGTATATTAGGAGGGACAGGGTATGAGCAAACTTATCTAAGAAGACAGGTCCACTAACACCTTGTAGTAGTAAACAAATAAGAGACATAATATAAATTTTAAAGCACCACTACTCACCTGAGGAAAGTGCGAGGAGACAAACAAGTGAGCCTAAAGATTAAATGGCATATTGCTGGGTGGCCTTACATTGCCCTCCACATTCCAGCTGGTCAGTCAGGCAACAACCTTCGTTCATGTCAGGTCTTGTATCTGCCACTCGTAGGAAAAATTGTAAGAGTTTTAATTGAGCAAAGTTCCAACATTAAATTTTTAGTTAAACTCGGTAAGTCTGTAACAGACACCTATCCTCTCTCTATAGTTCTGAATTTATGTTACATATATGGTTCTTTAAGTGGTTTAAATGTTTCAAAGAGGGACGAGAAGATGATACACACCTGGGACACCTTCACCTTTGAAAACGGATGAAAACATCAAAAAAATAGGCAATCTCATCATTAGAGATATCAATTAAATATCCGCTCAGTTGCAGAGAATGTAGGAATCAGCAAATAAACAATTTTACAAATATTACATGAACATATCAACATGAGAACTTATGGATGGAAATTTGTTCTGACATCTTGAATAACATCAAGCAGAATCCTAAACTGTTCGGAAAAGTTACATGTGAGGAGTCATAGGTTTTTACCTATGACGAGAAACTAATCTCCAATCAATGCAAAAAAACTCATTCATTGCATTGATTAGAGATTAGTTTGAAAAAATTTTTAGTCATTTTTTGAAAGCATATTCATACTCTCCGTTGCCTTTACTTTCACAGCTTCCACAGTATCTAAACAGGTGCTTTTCAAGGCTTCCTTCCCTTTTATGAACATAAAAAAGTCGCACAGAACTAGTTCTGGTGGGTAGGGTGGATGTTATAACACAGGGATTCCATGTATGGCCAACAATGACTTAACAATCAGTGTACTATGGGCTGGAGGATTGTCTTGACGAAGATTCCACAACTTGTCTTTGTTCAACTTGGGTTGTTTTCTTCTTCTTATTCGCTCAAAGAGAGTGGCTAGAACATCAAGTTAATATCTTTCATTATCTGTTTGTCCCTCAGGAACCAAATATATATACAGATTCCATGGATGCAAAAAAAAGCCTTAATTTTGATTTGTACTTTCGAGCTTTTTACAGTTGTGGTGATTTAAGGCCATGATGATTGTGTTTTTTTTCACACCCATGGAATTCTCTATATACATCGGGTTCCTGAGGGACAAACAGTTTTCTACTACAAGGTGTCGGTGGACTTATTTTCATAGGTAAAGTTTTTGGATGCACTATCTATCCTAATATACAAATTCCTAGTCTAGTGCCCTCTAACCTAACCTAAAAATTGTTCTCTAATACTTCCCAACAATACAACCTAAAAAATATTGTCATAATTTTTGAATTAAGTTTGCAATTATGAATGAGGACAAATTAAACAACACATTTGTGTAGTGCTGTAGCTAATGATTGTAGATTGTGCTCCTTAATTAGAGGATTTATGTAATCAGTAATTGTTATGTAAAGTTAGTTGACTGTTACACTGATATGAGGAAATTTGCAGGGTTCATAGCACCGCCTCTAAGACTTCCTCTACCTTGATGTTATGGCTAACTTGAAAGACCACCCTCTTCAAGGGTGGTCATTCAATGACGCCCTCTTCCCACCAGGGTCGCCCGCCCGCTGCCCATCTCATCCGCCCCGACAACAGGGACCTTACACCATCATAAACCATCTTTCGGCACCTTCTTGGGTCCTTCTTACATTCGATTGGCACCAAGCTGGGCTACTATATTTTACTATAACAACAGAAACGAAAATATCTAAATGCTGAACAGGCGTTCATAAAAACATCCCTCGAGCAAATTTATTAGAACATTATGTTCACAACGGGCTGAATATCCTAAATACGACCCTTCCAGATCCAGTCTGGTTTTTCAGCTTAAGCGCACTAATGACTTCCAGTATTCTCTCTCTCATCCCTCTATGACGGTTGTGGTAAGTTTATTTAATTGTAAATGGTATAGTTACATTTTCTTGCTCCCTTGTATCCTCTCAGGGGAAACAAAGTATTTTTGTTTATGGAGTCTGAATGCATTATTTAGATTCCATAATTAAAGAATAATTCATTCAGTAAAATTTATTAATCCAAATATATTATTGGAAAACAGAATTTTTCCGATTCGTGAAATTTTACACATCTATAAGAAATTGCTGCAAAATAGTTTTTGCATAAAATGAAATATTTTGTATCATTATTAAAAACATTTTTAAAAGATTTTTAAGTTTGTAGGTTTAACATTTTGTTTTAAATTTCATGTAAATTGTCTAGATTGTTTTAACATGCTTGAAATATTACAGTGGTCATCACTTCTGCTTCATATCCAGGGAGGTATCCCGGGTTTAATCCCAGGAGGTCCACTAAAAATTTGCTTGAGGGGTTTGGATTGTTGTTTCTCAACAACTTTTGTAGGATAAGTAAAAAATACCACTGGCGTAAATATACCAAAAAAAGAAACGATTTGTATTATATGATAACAATACTTATCATGTTATCAAAATTGAAAACTGCCATCAAACATACCTATTTATACCTTGATTTTTGAGCATGATACTTGAATCATTTCTAGTATAGCTTTCCTATTCAATTTTTTCATGAACAAAAAAGCTCGAACAATTTTTGTGAATAATTGTTTTTTTGACCTTTATTTAATTTAACCAGACTTTTTAAATGTGAACATGGGCAGTGTATACAATTGATAATGAGAGGAATAGCAGTGTCTGTCAACATAGGCTGTTATGGATTTTACAATACCTCAACAGTTCTACTTAGGACAGACCTTGTTAACCGTTCTTACTGGTCGGCCAAAGAACTGTTGTAACAAGTGATGGCTGAATTTGTTGACAGTGTGCAAGGGGCCGTCCCTTAATTACATAACGCCTGAAGGAAGGGAGGGGGGTTCTTGGCAGCGTTATAAATTGTTACAGGGGAGGGTAAGGGTGTTCCGTTACGTGTTATATAACTAATAATCTTCAACATTTTGTTTAGATTCATTCACAAAATTTTATCATTTGTCCCCAAAATACGAGATTTTAATGTTAGTAATGTATTTTGCCCCCATCAAAAAACCATAGGAACAAAGTCTAAACAGTGACTTTATCTTAAATCAAAATATGCATGAAAGTCGATGAAAAAAAATTGGAGGGGGGTTGGTGACATTGTCACGTAATTTTTGAAGGGGGTTTAGTACTACAGTTACACAGGGGAAGGGGGTTTTGAAAAGGCCGATTTTAGCGTTACATAATTTAGAGACAGCCTCCAAGAAGTTCACTTTCAACTGGCTTCAAACGCAGTCCATTTAGAGTGTATGCCAAAGCTGGGTGTACATAAGTATTTTCAAGGCTGTTAAAAAAATACTTCAAATTTCAAGGTGTGTTGAAATATTAAAAGCGAATAACATTGAAAAGAAAATCTTGTTTAACCCTTAATTAGGATAAAGCACAATAAATGCTGTTGTCTTAATTTCTTATAAGAATGGCGTAAGACCTAATTCTGTTATTATCATGATAACTTGTTTATTTAGCCTATCCAGAATAGTAGATTTTCGAATATTCTGAGTGATAAGATACATCCTTTGTACTGAATGAGGATAATAGAAAAATTCACCTCATGTTTAATGAAATAATCTGTCTCTCAGAATATTTTTGAGTTAGAACTAATTGACGTCATTCTTCTGAGGGCTTTGTCATCATACTGGTCTAAATTATACCTTCGTTAATGATGTTTCAATTTGTACGTTTTAAAATTTGATGGCGAATGAAACGCATTTCGTTTTCTCCTAAATCTAACAAGTGTTATAGAACCTTCTTAAAACACTCAGTTCAGATTTTGGTGAACTCCAAATCATTATTAGTACAAGTCTGTTAGTAAATCTTTAAACTTTTGGACTTGGCGATTGTTGAAGCCAAGTCTTCTATGAACTATATCCATTTGCTAAGTACGAAGGATAGTAGTATTATCATAGGCCATGTCTTTTTCTGTGGTCACCATGAAAGGGTACACATGTTGTGTTAAAAAAGGAGCAAGGTAAAAGAAATATTCACTTTCATCTAAGACAGCTTAGCTTCTTTGACGGCTTCTATTAACAAATGATATTGTCTAAATTATTTCTTGGTGCTCAAAAGAATCTGATCCTTCGCATTCAAAATAAAACTTATGAAACTTTGTTCATCAATTGAAAAGCACTATGTGTGAACACCACAATCTTATCTACAGTTCCTTTTTATTTTTGTAGTTGCCCTTCTCTGCGATCAGTAAGGTGACAAGTAGTGGCCCTAACTCTTTTTCTGGTTTTAAGTTACTAGGCCAAGCTCGGTAACTATTGTAGGAAATTCTTTTGTCAGTTTAATATTTAGGCAAGGGTGTTTGAGCTCAGTAAGTGCAGCTCTATATAAAAAAAGAAAAACACTCAACTAAAAGAACTAAAGCTTTCTTCAGTACTTTAAATAAACAGATCTAACAGCTGATAAGGTTATTATTAATTATCCTCCTTATCAAGCGGCAAGTTCACACCAGTGCTTATCTTTATCCTTCGATGAAACTTGTATCATTTTTATTAGTAATAAATAAATTTTAATTATTAGTAATGGAAAAAGTTTTAAAATTTTTAAAAAGTTTTTAAATATAATGTTATTTATAAATTTTTTATAAAAATAAATTTTATAAGTAGATTGACGGTCATTTATGTATATAAAATAATGATATTAGAAAAAAACTGAGATATACAAGTTGTGCAGAATTTCATTCTGAACAAAAAAACATATAATTATATAGGCAAACATTTATACAACATATATTTATGAAGTAACAATAAATATGTTGCCTAGCAACGAATATGCCAACTTTAGCATGCATAATTATAATGTTTATAAACCACGACACGGACCACCCGTGATCACTAATAATATACAATCTATAATACACAAACACTAAAAGTCACACAAATGAATTATATAGGCAAACATTTATACAACATATATTTATGAAGTAACAATAAATATGTTGCCTAGCAACGAATATGCCAACTTTAGCATTTAAATATTTCTTTTTTTAAATGTGTTTGTGTGTAATCTAAGTTCAGATGACAACGGACACTGACATTTCGTGGTAAAATCAATGTTCCAAAGTCCTTAAATTTAATTTCTTCTTTTACAAATAATTAAATATTACTTATGTAATATTCATTTCAGTAATATATATTTACCTATACCAACCTCACAGAATCAGCCATTTAAATGCCAATGCAAAGGTCAGTGACTTTTAGAACCCCAATAGTGACAGTCAACATAAATCCAAGCTATGTTTCATCAAAAGTGTACTTATTTACGAATGGGGAAGAGAATAATGTGATGGACCTCAGCGAGGCCTAACAAGTTCGGAGTCAATAGTCACCTAAAAAAAGCTTAACATAAACAACGCCATATGTTTTTGGTAACGCTTATTGGTCTAAGTGATTAAGATGGAACAGCGCATAAATGCCTGTTATTAATAATTGCACTGTAAGTCATATGCTTAGTAACATCAAGATCATTTGACATTTAGCAATGCAAAGCAAATTTAAATTGCACATTTAAACATAAACATAAACATTTTATTTACTTATTTCACTACAAAACCAATACATATCCAAAAAAATATATCACAGACTGAAAACCAATTAATATGCAGCAATTATTAGTACCAAGTAAAAAAAAACCCCATTATATACACCTACAGTAGATATCTCACGTAACAGGAATATTTGTGCTTGAAATTTGTTTTTTATTGAGGTCTTTCGTTAACATGGAACTACACCAGCACTCCACAATGGACCAGAAAAACAGCTGATAACTTGAGACACAAAATTTAACATTGGATAGGAAATCTATGAGTGTATAAAGTCAGTGGTAAAACTAACAACAATAATTGAATTAAAAACAACAAATAAATAACCAAATCAATAATACATATACATGCTATAATTTGAAGCAAATACTAAAATAAATATCCGAAAGTAGTAACAATAATTATATCAAGTAATAGAAAGTAATTTTAAATGTTCGAATGTCCTTTATATTGCAGATAAGCAAAAATCTGATGCATCCAATCTTTTGTTTAGCTGGTTCCCTATCCACATAAAGCTTAACAAGTCATCATTTATCCTTGTTGTGTAATATTCAAGAAATGAGTAACATCTGGCTATTTATTACCTCATTGATGGATAGCCAGTAGGTGACACAAATTATTGGCACAGTAAATTCTAGTTCTACTTTTGGTGCAGAAATTATGTGCTCCCGAGTTTTAAGGTTATTTTCTAAGGAACTAAAGGGCCTGCAAAAAATCTAATCACACCATTGTTTTCCTTGTTTAATTTTGCGTCATGACATATCCAATTTAATATTTTTGTACAAGTTTAGTTTTTACCTTAGTTGGAACAAAATAAGTACCAGTATTTCAACTAGTTTTCACTGTACATCAAATGTTGACCATTATTACTAAAAAACCCGTTGAATGTATCGCATTTATATTTTAATACATATTTGATAATAACGTTTTCTTTAAGTTTTATGAATTTTTGGACTCTAAATAATTGAGAAAAAAAGTTCTTATCAATTCCCGGAAACATAATTTTCTTGGCTTCTAGAAGTTGTAAAATTGATTAGTTGGTCTTGTTGTAATCCTTATGACATATATAGTTACAATATATCAGTTTCATTAAATTTAGTGATTTTATATTGATTAAAATCTATTTAAATTTACCAATTTTAAGTTATTTTAAACTGAAATCGATGTAAATTGACTGCATTTACTTTCACATATGAAATTAATGTATCATTAATATACATGTCATAAGGATTACAACAAGACCAATTAATTAATTTTACGACCTTCATAAGCCAAGAAAACAATGTATCAGTGAATTGATAAGAACTTTTTTTCTTGATTATTTATAATCTTAAAATTTATAAAACTTAAAAATGGTAGAAATTTGATGTACAGTGAAAACTAGTTGAAATACCGGTACTTTTTTAGTTCCAACTAGGATCAAAACTAATTTAACTTGTAAAAAGATTTTAAATTGCATATATCGTAATGTAAAACTAAAAGAGCAAAACAATGGTGTGATTAGATTTTTTTAAAGCCCCTTAGTTCCTTAAAAAACAACCTTCAAACTCAGGTGCTTATAATTTCTGTGCCGATCTGAAGGGAGAAAGTTCTCCGCTGAGAGTTTTGTAATCTCGTTTGTTGTTGATAATTTACCATTTTCTGATAGTAATAGGGAGTTGGATATGTCATTTTAACAAAATTCAGTCATAATAAAACCTGCTATTCTTTACAAAAATAAGTCATTCAAAATTATTTTGTCATATTTAACATTTGGTGTGAAGTGAACATTCTTTACTACTGTGCAATAGGTTAAAATTTAAAATACATAGTCATAACACACACGTCTTGTGTCTCAGTTGTATTATTTGAGTTTCAGGACTACGGTCTCATTGTCAGATCCTTTTTTACGTATAAAAAAAAATATAGGTCACTCACTGTAGAATTATCGTTTCCTCTCAGAAAAAAATACTTTTTAAAAGCACATGCATGCTATGACACATAATGAATGGAAATAGAGGAGAAACTAGTATTTTTATTTTTATACATTGTTCTAAAAAGGAGCTGTTCTAACCTTTCTATTTTATTTCTTATCTGTTGAATTAATATATGAGCTTGTCCAAATAAATTCAATGGAGATTTAAAGCTATTAGTGTTTTATCTGTAAACATATTTAACTGAGGAATTTTACTGGAAATTTGCTTAAATGTTGCAAATTTCCCCTTACAGTTATGTTAATTTTGTAATGAGTATAATGATGTTATAGATCCCGCTCACGCTCACCAAGACAGCGTTCTCTTTCTCGCTCCCGTTCTCGCTCGAGGTCATTGTCACGCATTCCACGAAGACCATCACGTTCTCTGTCCAGAGAGAGACGTTATTAATACTAACAAGGTTGGTATGACTTAAAATACAGTAACATTAATTCTATAAAATATTTTTAATTTGTAGGGGTGTGCGATGCATTGAAAAATCAATTCAACTCGATCTCAGTATTCATCTATTGAAAGTATTGTGATGCATCAAGTAGATGATACATTACGATTCATCAGAAGCATTGATGTATCAGAATTATTCTTATAAAGATGATTTAATAAAAATAAATGCAGTTTTTACTCAATAATGTTTATCTTTTTGAACGGGTTCTTTTGTTAAGTAACATTTCACAAAGAAGTAAAAGTAAAATTATTATTGAGTAGAATTTGTTTTCATTCTCTTTGCTGATTCTGAGTGGCGAGGAACGAGTGTGATAGGAAGTACGCATCCGATTACACTTTGAAAACGCTGGATATCTAATAGTTTGATGATTTGATTTGGAGGCCGGGGCATACAACTTGCACTGATTTAAACATTGGTACTGTAATGTACATGCGGCAAACTGATGGAATGTTCTGACTAAACATATATAATTCAGTTAGATGGCAGTTTCATTGTTTGATACATAATAAATAAGTAAAAATGATAAGAATTGTTACGTCCTTGTTTGTAATAATAAAATAAACTTTTCGTTTTATCCAGTTTTTTTTTTTTTAAGGATAATCGATCTCAGTTTGTAACTGACAACATTCGCTCAATACACAATCTTTTGAAATTCATGGTGGCTAATACCTGATGATTGGTGTCTTAAGCTTAGTTCCCACTTGAAAACAATGTTTGCAAACTGTTTTGAAACAACAGAGAAACATAAGTGTTTGTCATTCATTTGTGTCCACACTAGCAGGACAGTGTTTCTCAATATGTTGCCTGAAAAAGACGTTCTTTTAGCTTGTGCTAGTTTATATTTAATTTACACAATGTGGCTCAATTACGTAGGAAAAGGTGGTGGTGGACTCGTAGATTTCTTCAAGAAAGTGCGTTTTACGGCCAGAACCTACTCTTTGAATTGAAGCTTGATAATGGCGCTGGTTTCTGAAACTTAACAAGAATGACTGACTGATTTTGTATTTTCAAAACTTTTATTTTGCTGTCTGTCTCATCGATGCTCACATAAAACACGAGTGCGGTTTCGTTTAGGGCGTAATGCTCCTGTTCTTATAACCTGGAGAAGTTATGTTCTACCAAACTACAGGAATGAAATTCTTCAATTAAATTTGAAATCTGTTCTTGGTTCCATGCAGTAGTACACATCTTGAACGACGACCTGTATTGCACGCTTGCAAGACGCCTGAAAGCACCACTGACGCCCAATGACTCATTCAAGCTTACTCTTTCGTTCTAATTTTGTCTCATTAAGGAAACTTGTTTGCGTGTTTTCCTTTTGGTTTTGAAAACAGAAAACACTTGTTTCTTGGAGCCAGAAACACGCTTAAATGTTTGCAAACAGTTAGGAAACATCACAAAAACACTGGAAATAGTTGAGAAACAGTTTACAAACACAGTTTGTAAGTGGGGATAAATTCTATTAAGCTTAAATAGATATTCTTCAAGTCATTATTCGACTATGAAAATTTTTAAGGCTATATTAGCATTTTTTAATCAACAAGTGCTAGAGTGGTTAAATTTCATTCCCACTCTTTATTATATTAATTATGAAGGTATTATCTATAGTTTAGATGTGCAAAATCAATTGGTACAAATTTCATCTTGATATGAAGCAGAGAAATATTTATTTTTTGAGGTAAATATTGTATATATGTTATACCTTGACCACAGATCCAGGTAGCGTAATTCAAACAATAAGATCTTGGTTTAACCAAACTTCATGCAAGTGGGTGTGAGAGCAAGCATAGAGTTTGTAGATTAATAAAGATAAGAGCATATACTCAGACGACTTCCACCTATTCCTCTAGATCCGTCATTTTATGGTAATCATATTTCACACTGTAAATCAAAGGTGCTCTTGCCAAGAAATGAAGATTAATGTTAAAACGAATTAGTGTAGAACTCTAGCACTCATTTGTGCAAATGTCAGAACTATCATTCACAATTGCTCAAAGTTCATTGGGTAAACCTTCTCTTCTTTATATAATGAATCATTGATATAATTTTCTACTTAGTGTATTTCTAAGAATTCTTTTGGAGATATCAGTCATTCCTTATTTTTATATTGTAGTCGCTGTGTTTTTCTGAAAATACATTTTAAATGTAGAACTAGTATTCATTAAATTAATTAAAATTCAAATTTTAGTATGTTGTACAGTATCCTGAGTCCAGCTAACACCGATATTCTCGTTTTTCAGGTGACAGCAGTTGAATTCTACACATAAAATCATCCAGATTGTCACATCATTCCTTAATGTAGACTTAGTTTTTAATTTTTTAATCTGCAAGAAGTAAGATCATGCTAAAATCATAATGACGGTAGATTTGCTTTTCTGTATTGTCTCATAAAATATAACCAGGTTTTGAAATTGTACTTTGTCTTAATATTTTCTTGTAATCCTGGAATTTTCCAAGGAACAATTTTTTTCATTTAAGGCTAAACTGTCAGTCCAATTATTATCTGGCTTACAAAATGAAATAATATTACTGGAAATAGGTAATTTGCTCTAATATGTTCTTTTATAAGTCATATTATTTAAATTAAAATTATTTACCTAGAATTTGTTACTCAATGAAACTAAGTGTTGAATTTAAGGATTTGAAGTTGAAAAATGGACAGGCGTACTGTGAAAGAAGATTTTATGTAACAGATAGAAGTTTATGTTCATACAATATCTGCCACTGTTTTTGAACTGTCCTTGTTAATATGTTCGCTGCGGCAGACTGCCGTACTATCATTGACTAGAGTGCTAGAAAAAAATAATTTTGTTTACATGGTAATTTTCATTTTTTCTAGGATCTTGTAGCAGGAAATATAGATTGTGTGTGTATTAGCCTCCAAAGTTCCAAAAATAATTGAGACTACCTGGGTAGTCACCTACACCTGGGTGACGTCTTTTTTTATATAAATTTTTTGTACAATATAGAAATGGCATAAAATTTTTCATGTAGTCACATATTATATATAAACACCAGTAAATTAAAAATAAACCCAATTGAAAACATTAAAAATATCCTGACTGCTTGGGGAAACAAATTTATACACCACTATTACACACTAATAGAATAATCACAATAAAACAACACTCACAGCACATGGTTCATTCATTTACATGAATAATAGCCTTTATTAAATGTTAGTGAATAAACTACTAGATAGTAGTTAAAACAATGAATTGCACTGACTGCCATGGCAGTCACTTGAACTGAAGTAACAGTAGATACTATGTTGAAGATGGAGCTGTATTGGTTTTTGTAAATAATTGTTAAAAATAACACAATTTAAACCAATAAAAACTTTATTAGTGAGGCCTTTCAATAGCAAGGCTATTATTAGAGGTGGGTCAAAGTAACTGGAACTGTCTCGTTGGCACTGTTTCACGCTCGTAACCGCGACAGTTCCGCTATAACATTTGGAACTCCCAGTTCCTCCAACTTCATAGAGCCAGTGAAACAGTACCGGCAACGTCAACAGTACCCATTCTCACGGACTATGCAGTTCTTAGAAATGAAACAAGTCTTGAACTGTACTTCTGTAGACTCTTTAAATAATTTAATATCTAAAATCAAACAGTTGCGTGCGTGCTATCACTAATCGTAGTATTCGGCCTTTATAGTATTATTGTTATCTTATATTAGAACTAATTTATTATACCCATCACTAAGTACTCTGGCTAAACAATGGTTAGTGATGGGTATTATTATTGGCCTATGTTTCATTGCCACGTCTATTCCATTGTGAACGTATTTTTTTCGAATACAGGTTTAATTATAAATGAAAGACGAACTCAGTTGAAAACTACAAAAGCTAGGGAACTCGTCTATTTAAATATGAACTATAATTATGTCAAAAAGTGGGCTATATTTAATATTTGTTCATATATAGGCATAAACATGTTAGCTGCATATTTTGTAAAATAAATCATACTATACTTTTTAAATTTTTTTTTAAATCTTATTATTTCTGAGATTACCTCTTTTTGAATATGCATTATCGTAAGCATTTAATCGATATATCCATAAAAATGAACGTTATAGGTAATTATTTACATTTTGTTGTATTAAAATCAAACATATGTTTAACAGAGTAAATGTTTATCTTATAAGTACCAAACTGGAACTGAAATTATGATTAAAAATCCACACCCTTTATGGTACTGTAGAACTGACACCATCAAAGCTAAAAGTACCACAGAGAGTGTCTCATGAGTCGTGGAACTGTTAGGAACTGGAACTGTCTCGTGGTACTGTCTCACGGCCGGCACCGTCGCAGTTGCAGCTGGTTTCCGCATTGGTACTGTTTGGCACACCTCTAGCTATTATCGTCAGACACATCAGAAATAAATATACAAAAAGTAAATAAATGTAATATAAGCTTATATAAACATACGTTTTAAAAATTGTAACTTTAGTGGCTAAATATATTTATTATTCTAAATGGTAGCTTTATTATGAATTTGAAAGTATTATAAATTGAATTTAAATTAATTCCTTATAGTTTTGAAAGTAAAATAGAATTTTGAATCGGTCCATCTTCTTGGTTTAATAAATTTTCAAAATTTGCTTTCTTAATCCCATGCATTTAAATATCGTGGTGTTGTTATATGTTTTAATAATTTAAAAATTTTTTGTAATACTATGGCTAGTGTTAACGCAGTGATTGGCAATTCCAGATTTTTCTTCTCTATTAAATTTTATGTGTGAAAAATATTCTTGAAATCTTTTTTTAATTTTCCTTTTTGTTTGTTTGGCCTATGTATTTGCTGTTACAGTAATTGCAGATTATTTTATAAATTCCTGATTTATTTTCGTCATTCTCAGTATCTTTTGGGTTTTTAAATTAATTTTTCAAATTATTTTTAGTTTTATATGAAATATTTATATTTGTGTGTTTTTAAAATGTTTTGTTGATAGAATTTGAATATTTTGTCCATGTTATACTATTCCAATTATTAATTTTTTCTTTTATAGGTATAAGTTTTGTTTTTGATTTTTTCTCTTGCTTCTTTTTCGCTCTTTTTAACATACAGTCTATTAAATTGGTATCATATCCATTGAAAATTGCCACATGTTTGATATAATTTAGTTCTTTTTTGAATCGTTCTTCTGATAGAGGTGTATTTAGTAATCTAAAAATAAGAGAATGGAATACAGCTCTCTTTTGTGCTGGTGGATGATTGGAGTAATTTGTTATGTATCGATCAGTATGCGTGGGTTTACAGTATATGTCAAATTCAAGTTCTTTAAAAGTTGTGTTTCTAATGACTAATAAGTCTAAAAATGGAAGTGAATGATTATATTCTATTTCATGTGTAAATTTAATGCTGAAGCAAAGTGAATTTAACAGATTTATAAAATTTTGAAGGTTTTCATTTTTGTTAAACACTGCAAAAATGTCGTCAATATAGTATATTCAGTAGATTTGAAATACTGCCTTTACTTTGTATCTTCATCCTAAATATTGTGATTTTTGTGAGATTGAATGCTTCACACTTTAGTTCCAAATTAGACGGCCACAGTTACAATACGAGACACAAACATTTACTACAAATACCAGCACACAAGACATCATCTTTTGAAAAATCCGTGTTATACACAGGAAGTAAATTTTACAATAAACTCCCCCAGAACATAAAAGCCATTACTTCAGACACAAAGTTCAAAGCTGAAGTAACTAAATATTTGAAAACTAAGTTATTTTATAGCACCAATGAATACTTAACATGATTTTGGAGACATAACTTTGCTTTAACCGGTAGCCTTCTTAATTTTTTTTTAATTTTTCATGTTGTCATATTTATTTTTAAACTTTGACTATAATATGGATTTAGGATGTAATGTGATTAGCATAAGAATAATGTGACAATTCGCCTGTCTAAGGGAAATTCCCTATAAGAGATGTATGCGATGTAATAAATAAATAAAATAACGAATCCAAACTCTAGGGAAGTATGACAGTGATTCTTTTACTAAATTTTCAAAGTGACTCATGAATATGTTTGCTATGAAGCAAGAAAGAGGATTCCCCATGGCTGTTCCATCTATTTGGGAGTAAAATAAGTTTTTAGACTGAAAATGGTTTTGATTCATGCATAGATTAATAAGTAGCATGTATTCTTCAATTGCTTTGCTTGTCAAATAACAAGCTTCCAGCCAATTTAATAGATTGTATGTTAAAAAAAGTGAAAAAGAAGCAAGAGAAAAATCAAAAACAAAACTTATACCTATAAAATAAAAAATTAATAATTGGAATATTATAACACGGACAAAATATTCAAATTCAATCAACAAAACATTAAAAAAACATATAAATATTTCATATAAAACAAAAAATAATTTGAAAAATAAATTAAAAAATCCTAAAGATACTGAGAACGACGAAAATAAATCAGAAATTTATGAAATAAACTGCAATGACTGTAACAGCAAATACATAGGCCAAACAAAAAGGAAAATTAAAAATAGATTTCAAGAATATTTTTCACACATAAAATTTAATAGAGAAGAAAAATCTGCGATTGCCAATCACTGCATTAACACTGGCCATAGTATTACAAAAAAAATTAAAATTATTAAAACACGATATTTAAATGCATGGGAATCATGGTACATTAACAAAGCAAATTCTGAAAATTTATTAAACCAAGAAGATGGACCGATTCAAAATTCTATTTTACTTTCGAAACTATAAACAATTAATTTAAATTCAATTTATAATACTATCAAATTCATAATAAAACTACCATTTAGAAAAATAAATATATTTAGCCACGAAAGTTACAAAATTTAAAACATATGTTTTAAGCTTATATTATATTTATTTACTTTTTGAATATTTATTTGTGATGTGTCTGACGATGATAGCCTTGCTATCGAAAGGCCTCACTAATAAAGTTTTTATTGGTTTAAATTGTGTTATTTTTAACAATTATATAGTAGATACTATGCTTCATTTAGAACGATACTGTAGGGTTTGAGGGCTGTACCTCTAAGTAGCAGCACATTACGGACAAATATACCAAGCGCTGCAAGCAGATGCCAGGGCAGTCACGTGAAGTTTAAACCATGTTCGCTCAGACTGCCCGGGTCATCACGCGCAGTCAGCATGTTAAGCACTTATCACATAACTGTCACTTTCATGCTAGGCTGAAGACTCACTCTGCCAGTAAAAAAAAAAGTCAGCACCGACTTTTTGGCTGAGGGGTGTCTTTTTATAAGGTCCCGCTTCAAACCAGAGCTGTGAACTGGACGGATGTCAACCTTCATTCTAATAATGGGATGTTGTAATAATGACAATGACCAAGAATTATAGCTCTGTTTAGGGGCTTCTAGATTGGTCGAGAAACCGGAAGCAATTTGCCGCCACCAAGTAAAAAGAGGGCGGTGGTCTCAATATGGCATGATCCTCAATATTATCTCTAGATTGTTGAGAGGAATGAGTGCTAATTTACTCCCTTATTCTAAATATCCTTTAACTTGTTTTTTAGCACTAAATGTGTGGTTTGTTAGTGTGTTCATAAATGGTAAATTTTCAACTACAATTTAGTGACTGCTACTGCCAGTACACCACAAATGTTTTAACAATGTTTAATTTTCGAAGAACCAGTTTATTTATACCTATTCGATTTTGGTTTCAAAGTTATCACCAGGTTTTGAGAAAATATCAGGAGTGCCAATTGACTGTTTAACAAATATTATTGGTGGTTGAAGAGGTTAAATGTTAAGAAAGGGCAATTTTTGCTCTTATTTGGCCTCAATAGAGACAGTTTTCTGAGACCCAGTTAATTTAGTCCGTCGATTTTCAACTATAATTTGTCAAGCTACTGAGATATCAAACTGTGACACTAATATTTTGTGTTTTATCATCCATCCCATATTCAGTATACTGAGGGGTGACATTTAATAATAATAATAATAATAATAAACTTTATTTCTCATAATGTACAATGAATACATGATGACATAATTAATTTTACATGACAGTAAACATTACACATCTTCGGCATTCAAACTTCACTTTGTTTAGGTAATCACTGTGCAACGTTATAAACCACTAACAATAATTAATTATAATCACACCTTATTACTATTTACACATTTTGTAATATATATATTTGTTGAATTTTGTTATTTTATGTTTAAACATGAATATAAATTATAATGAGAAATAAAGGGTTAACCTCCCAGGCTAGCTTGTTTGGAGGATTTCTTATACTATCTTGTAAAAGTAAAACAGCTATTGGCAATGAAAACGTTGAAGTACAAAAAAATACACAAATAAATAATCTGTATCCTAATATTGAATTCATATATCTTGGATATATATATATATATATATATATATATATACATTCTTTTTTCTCCCTAATTAATCAAAGTAACATTATAACTATTTGAGCCTAATCCAACATGCATATTTTATATTTATAGATTTCATTGTAAATAATCCCTTATTAAAGTATTAGTTCACAAGATTTGTACATAAAACAATTTAAAGAATAAAATAAACAATAAACAAATTTGCAAGTAGATTTTTATTTTCTCTGTATTACAACTTATGAAGGGGGATTCGTTGGTCTTTGAGGCAGTGGGACTCACACTTAATATCATAAAACCCCTGAGATCGGTTCAGTATGGGCAGAGTCAGTACATTTCAAACAGAGAGATATAACACCCATTTATTTGCATTCATCTCGATTGTCCTTTAGCTTACAAATTATGAGCTGACAAAAACTTAACAGTTAGTAAGGTAAAACACAGAGTTTTAATAGTGGTAAACAATTATTTGATGTTTATTTCATTCACTACCAACGAAAGGACTAAGTCAGAAGAATCAACTTAACTAGAAACCAGCCGTCATTGTACAAGAATTAGTTGGTTATTGATTCAACTAAAATAATTGACTGAGTAGTTGGTTATTAAAATCAGTTGGTTTCCCATCACTAGTCTGAAGCTAAAATTACAAAATAATGTAATTTTATTATTGATTAATGCTTGTAGAATCCACTTGGAGTGCTGAACAGCTCACAGCGAGGGGCCGGTAACTTGTTTCGCTTCGGAATGGGAATATTCTTTCTTTTCGCACAAGGCTATTCTTTCACATGAATTCCTTGATAAATAAGTTTTAAACTGAAATAAGAAAATATTATTAGCATTACAGGAATTAAAATAAACTTTCTTTCTCAGACAAATAATCAACTTATAAAAAACAATTACGGTTTTAATGGAACCATTACTAATATTGTTGCAGGTCAGAATTACAAAACTAAATATGAATTTGTCTAACTTATATTGTCATTATAAAAGGCATAATTTATTTGAAGACAAAAATTATTATGAATCTGTAAAAAACCTGCCTAGATTTCAAAACAGAACTGTATAATAAATCTGCATAATGGAGACCAAAAAATAAATTAAGGACTCTAGGGCAAAGCCTAAACAGAGGTTCCTAAATTATTTAATTTATCAAAAGGAAGTTAGTATTGTTTTAAATAAATGCTTAATAATCAATTTGGCATGGTGGCAATTTGAAAAAGTAACGAAAAATTCAATTTATTTACAGATTAATTAATTATTTCAGCTCTTGATTAAAAATCAAACTATTCTTAGGTAAAAAATTTTTTTCACTCATGTCTAATATAATTAATTGCACTGATACATCTTAGTGAAATTAAACTAAGTTAAGCAACCAAAAAAGAGTAATAAGCAAACTTGATGTTTATTAACGATAAACTAGACTCAAAGACATGTATATAAGAAGGACTGTGATGAGATGAGACAGTATACTGCCAACTTTGCAAGGCAGGAGAGATTGAGGAGACTCTCAGATATCTGGAATCAGACATTACAAGAGGTGAACATTAATAAGCTTAAAATTAATTCATTTAATGTTACCAAAGTGTGTCACCAACCTTAAGACCAAAATCATTGGCAAACGAAAAACTGATGGCTCAATTTCCATGATCTTTTCCCTCAGCCATGGAAACCTGTAAGGTAACACCAATTTTCAAAAAAGGCTCCAAATCTTCACTCACTGACTAAAGACCTATTTCATAGTTTCCACTGTGAGTAAAGTTTTTGAATATTTAGTCCACACTAGGTTGGCTGAGAATTACTGTAAGCTCAATCTCATCACGAGTGCACAGTTTGGGTTTCTTAGAGTAGAATCCACTGTTGATGCTATCAATAATTTTCTACAGACCGTTATGTCAGTTATCGATAATGGTCACTGTGCCGCTCCAAGTGGATTCTACACCTTAGCAGTGTTTGATAACGTAAACACAACAGCCTTCCTGACAAATTGGGGTTTACTGTGTTAGGGGCACAGCACATCAGTGGATTAGTTCCTTTCTTACAACGTAAACACAACAGCCTTCCTGACAAATTGGGGTTTACTGTGTTAGGGGCACAGCACATCAGTGGGTTAGTTCCTTTCTTTCCGGTCATCATCAATCCGTAATATTTCTGATCAAGCTCTTTCCACCACTCTCACGTCCACATTGGGTCTTCCATAAGGCTCTATCCTAGGTCCTCTTCCTTTTCTATGTAAACGATTTAAATATAAACGTGGATGGTCTCATAATTCAATATGCTGATGACATTGAATTATGTGGTCATCCACACAGTGTGGTCATCCACTCCCACCTATATTCCACCCTCGACACTAAAATAATGTTTATACTGGAAAGCCTTAGTGTTTGGTATTTTCAAAACAATTTGACATTGAACGAAGACCAAACCAAAATTTTAAATTACTGTCTGTAGAGAAACAGTTCTAGAATCTCAGTTAACACAACGTTATATGTTCCATATTTTAGGGCTGCATGATGATCCTAGTATATGTAGGAGTGGGGCACCCAAATTTTCTACATACACTAGGAAAAGTTCCTGTTTTTATTCTCTTCTCTGTTTCTTTTTTTTAAATCAGGACATCCTCAAACTTGTTTATTTTGGTTATATTGTGCCAATTTTTTCTTAATGGTTTTGCCAATTTTTTTTGAGAAACAGCTCCTCTCCTTGGGCTTCTTTTAATAGAGTTTTAGAATCCAAAAAAAGCTATTCGTATTGTATTTGGTTGTAAAGGTCGAAACAGTTGTCGTGAGGTTTTCTCCCTTGAAGCGATTCTTACACTATCTTTTCATCATTTATTCCATAGCTTTGTTTGTACAACAAAACAGTCTCTTTTTCCTGTACACAACCATCATTATTAAATTAGACAAAAAAGGTAATCAGGTAACTCCTTTTCACAAAGCAAGTAAATAAAAAATTGCATAGCATATCTTGGTCCCTTGATTTTCAACTAGATCCCTCACAGTATCGTAATCACTGCTAATTATGTAGTCAATTGTACCTGATTCAGTGGCGGCTACTCCATAAGAGCACATGAGCACGTGAACCCTCTGTGAGATTTGAAAAAGAAAATGAACCACATTTAAAGTTTAGGTTAAATTATTTACACATTGAAATTACAAAATATGTGATTTTAAACATAAGAAAACTCAAAGAGGTGCCTTCAGCTAGCTTCCGCTAATCTCGCAGTACTGTCGCACAGTCCCGGTTGTGCTCCATAGCGTATATGCAAGGCTAATCAGCTGTTCTGTCTGGAAGGCGGTGGTGGGGCCGTCTTGTAATAGAAGCCAGCGGTACACACTTGCCGTGTGCTCCACTCCGACTTCTTTTAAAATCTGTTGTTTGGTTAAGTATGGATTTTAACTACGTTAAAATATCTTGTAAAATATTTTAAAATGCATGTTTAAGCGTATAATTTTTAGAACATTTTAATTGTGCGCTTTTACTTGTGTTGTACTCCGTACACCACAAAACCCCCAGTGTGTGAACCCCCACTTTACTAGGTCAAAAGCCGCCACTGACCTGATTAAGCACTTTTAAACTCATAACTGTGTGACTATAACCTTGTGTGTCTTTGAATAAATAAGTATTTGATATGAGTTGATATTATAATTGTTATCAATATTTGCCAGCAAGTCATTAATGTATTACAGTATATATTATACAATAATGGTCCAAATGTAGACCCCTGTGGCATATCATACTGGACCATTTTTCCTCAGTTAAGAATACTAGACTCGTCTTGTCACTCAGTTAAGAATACTTTGAACCAATGTACTCAAGGGCTAGGCATAAAATTATTAGGTTAACTTTTCGAGGGCCCCTAGAAGTCACACCCCCTGCAATCGACATTTGTCAACCATTACCAATACAACAATAAATAATAATCCTGTTCCTCGCTGCACAGGCATCAAACTATATCCAACATGCTTGACATTTGTCCCACATGGACATTGTTCTGGCTATACGACTTGTTTGTTCAATCCTTTTTTGGACATGCAGTTCTAAGAATTGTACATGATTTGCATGTTAGAACAAGAATTTAATGTAAATGCAATTTTACAATTAAAGTTTAAAATTTATTTAATGGCCGGGATTATCATAAAACATCTACGGTACTGCCGGTGCAGAAATGACGTGTGCACGAGTATGAAGGTTGTTTACTAAGAAACTAAGAGACATACGAAAAGTTTCAACCTATTGTTTTCCTCATTTAATTTTGTACATTGTGACATAAATTGATTAATTTAAAGTGATTTTAAATCGATTTAAATAAATTTAAAATCACTGCATGTGCTTACGCAAATAAAAGTAATGTATCGTTAAGACCTATAGAAGCCAAGAAAACGTTTCAGGAATTGATAAGAACAATTTTTCTTGAAAATTTAAAATTCTAAAACTTATATGACTTATATACAACATTCCTGTCAACCGCTTATTGAAATTTAAATGCGATACATGAACGGGTATTTTAGTAATACAAGTTTATGTACATTGAAATGAAAATTGTGGCACTATTTTATTCCAACTAGGATTAAAATTATTAAAACTTATAATAACATTTAATAATGCATTTTTAATACAATTAAACGAGGAAAACAATGGCGTGATGTATTTTTTATAGGCCTCTTAGTAAACAATCACCAAATCGGGTACACATAATTACAGCGCCGACAGTAGTTGGATGACTACTTTGTTAAGGAACACAACTGGACAGTTCATGTTGAGTCATAACAATGATGGTAATAAACGATGAAATCCTATAGTGAATTTTAATCACGTTATTGTTCTCTCTTCCCTATCTCACGGACTATAATTTGGTTACTAACACTAGAGGAGCACTCTTTAATAAGAAGATTTATAAAAAAGGTGTGTCGCTGTGTACAGTTTAAAAACAAAATTCCAGTTCAAAAACTTTTTGTTTTGAATATTTAGTTTTATTTCTCTCCATACACCCTATTCTTAAAGATTCAAACTACAAATTACTACAATACGGAGTAGTATTGTATATTGTATGTTAGGTAGTGAGTGAGTGCAATATGTTGGATGGCGAACATTACTGTCAAATCATTCACTATTTTCCACATGAATACATTGAGCAGCGACAAAGTTATCATTCTGGATGTCAACCATTATCGGAATAAAATATTATAGACGAAGAAGAAGAAAATTATAAATGAGTATGCAAGATTTTTTTCTTTTCTTGTAGACCCGCAAATGCCTTTAGTTGTGTAGTGCTGTAACTGAGCTACTTGGAGACAGTGATGTGGAGATAGGTAGGCGATACGTTCTATGCTCGGTCATCTTAATATTGACATGGTGTCCACTCAATGGTTGCCATCGGTATGGAAACTACTGAAGTCTTTATTTTGTGTCAAAACATGTAGCATTTATTCACAATTGAATATAGGTTTACAAGTATTTATAATAAAGGTAATATATCCGGAATTAGCTTTCGTAACATGGCAAAATACAGTATTTCATCTATTAATTACTGTATTTTCTATATGTATTATTAACCCTTCAAAGTTAATCATATTACATCATTCATAGCATTAGTTAAGTTATAGATGCAATATGACTACTGTCGGCGCAGAAATTATGTGCACCTGAGTTTGAATGTTGTTTTCTACGAAACTAAGAGCCCTATGAAACCATTGTTTTCCTTTTTCAATTTTGCGTTATAACGTATCAAATTCAAAATTTTATATTAAGTTTTTATAATTTTTATCTCAGTTGGAACAAAATAAGTACCGGAATTTTAACTAGTTTTCACTGTAGATCAAATTTACACTGTTACTACTAAAAAACCAGTTCATGTGACGCAATTATATTTTAATGCGTTGATAGGAATATTTCATATAGGTTTTATAAATTTTATGTTTTCAAGAAAAAAAAGTTCTTATCAATTACACAAAACATCATTTTCTTGATTTATCTGTCTTACAATTAATTATTTGGTCTTATTGTAATCATTATTACATGTAAAGTTACGATACACCACTTTCATATCTGGAAATAAATGCAGTGTTCATAAATAGATTTAATTCAATTCAAAATAACTTTAAATTGATAAATTTAAATTGATTGAAATCAATATCAAATCATTGCATTTATTTAATTATATACAAATTATGTATCATAGCTTTATGTTTTGTGTAATTGATAAGAACCTTTTTTCTTGGATACGTACAATTCTAAAATTTATAAAACTTATAGGAGACATTCCTATCAACCACGTATTAAAATATAAATGTGCCACATGAACGGGTTATTGAGTAATAACGATGTAAATTTGATCTTCAGTGAAAACTAGTTAAAATTCCGGTATTTATTTTGTTCAAACTGAGATAAACATTATTAGAACTTAATACAACAATTTGAAATTGATATGCTATAAAGCAAAATTAAACAAGGAAAACAATGGTGTGATTGGAGTTTTCATAGGACTTTTAGTTTCGTAGAAAACAACATTTAAACTCGGGTGAGCATAATTTCTGCGCCGACAGTAATTACGCTCATCACAGATCCATCTGTAAACACCCACGCGTGAGCCGAGAGGTGTAGGGCACAGGTGTGCCGCCAGATGGCAGTGTTATCACTGACCTTGACGGGACCGTCGCTGCTATCAGGTGTGCAGTAGTGAGTGAATGAGGTGAGTGAAGCCATGAAGCCTTCCAACAAACAGGTTAGGTTATGTCCATATTTACATATGCATGACGTCTGTGACTGATGGTTTCGATTTAAAAGAATTCAAAAATGGAGAAGAAGTCGTCACGATTCTTTATTATTTTAATGTAAATAATTCAACTGTTGTTTTTCTAAATAATTAATGCAAATATTCGAAGTATTGTTAATTTTAAATCCCTATTCCGAGCGCAACTAACACTTTCACTTTTGTATATTTTATTTAAGACCAAAGTTATGTCGGGGAAAGTAATTAAGGTTAATTTAGAATCATATAGAATTTATTTATCTCTATAAAAAAATTGTAACGGAAGAGGGGGTCGTTGTTATGTTGTCAGCATAGTCGATAGTTCAAAAATACGTATTGGTTCATTTTATTAAATATGACTAAATATTGTTAAATAGTATCTGACAAAAGTAAAAATAAAATCTACGTACGGTAGGTAGTTTTAAATTGTATGGTATGTGGATATTACTTAGTTTATCGTACACTAGTCCTATATGTACTGTATTTTGACGTTGTCATATTTTTATTGTGAACGATAATAAACGATTGATTTCATTTGTAAATCAATTTTTTGGTTAGCTTATTTTCATTTAACACAACATATCCGTTTCCGTCTTATTTCTATAACGTATAACAAATTAACATTTTAATAACAATTTATTGCCGTATAAATTTATCCTTATGTCAGTTTTATGTCCATCTTAAAGTAAATCAAGAAAATTTCCTTAACCTCAAAATACGAAATTCTCTTTTATGGTTGCTGTTATTTGAACTTCACTTTAAAATGCATGTATAAAGCTTTCTCTAATATATTTTAGCTATTAATATTATGATTATAGGATTGATTGTAGGGCCTATGTGAAAAATATTCAGTGAAATGGCGTCGTATATACAGCTGAAAGACAAAACGTTATATTAAAGTAAGTAGTTTTTTAAGTGGTTTTATATATTCGATATAAACTCTATAATGTTAACAGCATTCGGAGTTCGTATGGTTTCCAGAGATAAGTTTCTTTTTATTTTTGGTTTGACAAATATTCCAAGGTGTGTGGTTAAAATTAAAAACATGTTAACAATTCCGGCGATGATGCCATTTATTCGCAAGCGCCATTCTTCGATGTGGAATTCCTTCCAGTCAAATTGACACAAGGAGCATCCTCTAATTGACTGGACCAGTCGACCTTCCAGCCTATCCGGAACGCCGGAGTCTCGTCAAGCGTGACGTCATATTGAAATGACGCCATCGACACTTGCCAAGTTCAAGGTTTATGATGACTCGGGTCTTACAGAAATAATGTTCTTCGGACTTGCTGTAACCCAGCTACTTGGAGGACAAAGTGTTGTGGAGATTGAAGGCGATATGTTCTAGGCTGTGTCTCCGTAATACCAGTATGGCGTACTCTCAGTGATTGCTATCGACGTGGACACTACTAGAGAAGTCTGGGGTGTCCGTGTTGGGTGGTAGTTATAGAGCTGGTTTAAGGGGTAAGCAAAGTATGCGGCCGCGTAAGGCGCCAGGGAAAAGGGAGCGCCTAAACGTGTACTAGGGGACTAGAATTTAGCGGTGACTCACTCTGCCACATTCATATTGTAGAATTAAGGTTATATCGCAAAATGGAACCCCGTGAGCATATGTATACTGTAGTTAGGGTCCGGATGTTGTGTAGGCAAGAGATGAGTATCAGCATTGATTTATAGTAAAATCAATGGTATCAGGCTTGTCAGTTAGCTGAAAGTCAGACCAACACTTTGTGGCTCGTATTCCATGTAAAAGTGAAGGTTCCTAGTCTAAATGAAATGGCTCTTTCTAAGGAATGGTTGACTTTAGTTAGTAAAAATGACATTACTATAGAAATATTAATTATAATTCATCTACACTCATTCACCCCTCATTTTCGCCCATGTCTCTATGACCGGTGTCTTCACTGAACTTGTATAGTTTACATTGAGGGTGTTTACACGTTGTCAGGGGCCCCATGAATGAGTCATTCGTTATCAGTTAAGTGAAGTTTGATAACGAGTAAGGACACTCCACAAAACATGTTTTATATCATACTGTTTGGATAGATAAGGCGAAATCTTTTTAATACTTACTAAGGGACACTCCTGCTCGCTGCGCGTGCAACTCCTTCGGTCTCGACCTGTGTCTCGTGAATACATTATCAGCAGGATGAGTATTAAAAGTAAAACAACAACAAACTGCACAAAAATACACATCTAAATGTATAATACGTGAAGCAGTTTTTTTCAACGAAACTTATTTCTTTACTAATTTAAACTGTTGAGGTGTCCAACAATTTGCCTCTGGTCGTAGTTGTGCAATTCCTCGATATTTTCACATGAAGGGCACGGGAAATCCTCAAAGTACGTTTTTCAGCCATAAGAATAACACGAAGAGATATTTAACACAGTATAATATTAACACACTGTAGTGAAGCTTACTTTTGAAAAAAATGCCAACTGCTCGACGCTAGCGATCCTTGGGGTCGTCTCGCTGTGTTACGGCATCTCTCCGATAGATAGCATGGCAGTTTACGTATGTTGCAATATAATTAATTGGTGTAAATATTCAAATCAAATCGTTTGTTTGCTACACCACGCTTGGTTGCAAGTGAAACGAACGGCTGAGCCTCGCTACTGTGTGTTTATATTATTATACTGTGGATTTAAATAACGAATCAAAAAGTAACAGCTGTTCAAATGCAAATAAGACATCAATACAATTTTAACAGCTGTTGGAATGTAAACAATGGTGTTTGTAATGTTGTGGGGTTAATGAGAATAACATTGGTTGTTGTACTTTCACGTTTTACAATACATTCACATTATACAGTACTGTATTATGTTATGTAGGCTAAACAGTACGGCCAAAAGAGTTATCTAGATCTTGTGGTGATTGTAAGGTTTTAATCATGATTTTATTCACACTCAACTATAGAGCTCCGCCCCACTGTATTTGAATTTGTAGGTTGAAAGGTAATCTAATTATTTTATAGGTTGTAGTTATTTTATTTATTAATAAATTAATCGTCAGCTGTTAAACAAAAACAAATTAAATGAACAAGTTTGAGTATAATTGAATATTTATACTAATAAATAGGTAGAAACGCAAGTAATGTGAGTGAGCTAAGTTAGGTAATTGTAACATTGTGGTAGGTAATTGTAGTTAAATGTAATATTGTGATTTTACGTTATACAGTTTAGATACTAAGTGCAGGGGTGTCCCCTAGTTTATTTAATATGTAAAAAATATCAGTCGGGTTTAAACATACACTAAAAATACGCGATGTTTGCGCCAGCATGTAGGGCTACCAAATAAAATCAGGAGAAGTAGAGAATAATCGGTTTTTTTAGGGTTAGTGGGACAAAATCCAAGTTTGTTTACGTTTATATTTTCCCCGCTGGCCTAGGTCATTAAGCTTTAAAACAAATCTAATGAAAGTATTCTATGTTCTTCCTAGCTCGAGAAATTCCATGGGGACCAACAATAGGTTGCTGGTTACATTTATTTTGAAGGAATTAATTAGTGTATCTAAAAGAGCTTTCATTGAAATAATAATTAATTAATTAATCGTTTCTCTGGTTGAATAAGTTATGAGATCATGGCCCACGTTTTCAAAGCCATAAAGTCCTTAGCATAAATTTAATGTTCGAATAAATATGTTACGTTTAAACGTCAACACCTAGCGCTATCAACGCGCCTGGCGGCGACAGTTTTTGAATGCGCACTGGTGTTCTGCGTTCGTATTTTTCTTGCGTCTTGCGTTCTATTTACTATCGCAGATAAAGTTATATAACCTCCTGATATATATAGAAAATTAAGTTCTGCGTCGAATGGTAAAAATTAAATTGCGCCACGTTGATTAAAAAAATGTTATATTAGAATCTATATTTTCTTGTACATCCGCGTCAAGTCTCAGCGATACCACTGAGGATATGTCATATCACAGCATGGACGAAACTTCTGGTTATCTCGTAAATAGTTCAGATACCACTTTGACGCGGGTGTACCGGGATATATAGATTCTACATAGTTATGACACCGGCCGCTAAAGTCTAAGATAAAACATGTTATATCAGCTCAAAAGTCTAATACACGAAACGTGGGTTGGACACCGATAAACGAAACATCTCTAATACACATAAAGTGTGTTGGTCCCGGATATAGGTCTAAAATTGATTCTTTTTTCACAAAAGCTGCTGTTTATCCCTTAAAAATAGTTTCCTAGTTAGCGTACTACGTTTTGGTAGAAATTAAAAATAAATTAAACATGGTTGCGTAAAACACATTTTGCACAATTGACAATTAATTAAAAATCCGTACAGCGTATATTATATTTGATTAGATTACCTTCGTATGTGGCTTCCCAGTATAAATATAATGTTTTAATTTGTTATATAATAATTAACCGATACGAGTTAATTTTAATTTTAACATAGTGTAAATTCTATAAATAGCTTTTCATGTTACAAATACACGTTAATAGTCAAATTCTTAACGAACTAATAACTAGCCTGTACTATAACAAGTTTCTCAGTGTTCTTTCAGGAATATTTTGAATATTTTCTTTATTGGCGAGAGTTTATTGAATGAAAGAAAGAACAGTTTGTACCATATCCGTGTGCTTTTATTTGGTTACTGTTAAATATAATGTAATGGTCATTTCAATATAATTGACATTATATTTATTTTTTAATTAATATGAAACAAAGTGACCAATCAAACCAAATTACACTTATCATCTAATTAAACACTGCTCTGCACTTAATTGCTTTAAATTAATTAAAGAATAATAGACAATTACTGTACTTTCAATACAACAACGCTACAAATTAATTACTGCGATGAGATGAAAGGTAGAGTGCTGCTATTCATAGCCTATTAATTATAGGTTCCCTTTAAAATAAATATCCAACAATGACAAATTTTCCACTGAATAATCGAATTGATAGATATACAAATCGATTAATAACCGAATTGACAAATACCCGAATTTATGAATAACCGAATTGAAGAGTAACCAAATTGATGAATAACTGAATGCCAATTAACTGTCGTCATTTGGAAATTATGACGCATCACTAGACAATGCTGCAGACGAATTCGCAGATTATTTCGATAACTTGATAGCTGGAATCATGACTAAACGTTTCTTTCTCAAAATTAGCTTACCACAGTGTTGATAAGAACAGTCCTACAGTTGTCTCTAGGGATGGCAACGATGTATCGATACATCGGAAATATCGATAAATACGTTCCAATATATCGATATATTCGTATCGATATTTTCTTTCGAAATATTGGCCATATCGATATTTTGGTGGGATATATCATATCACTAAATATTGACCTTATTCTCCCTACTCAAAATCATCACGATTAAAACAAAACATTTAAATTGCCTCTTATGCGTACAAAACATGTATTGAAATAATAAAGTAACTTTATTAAATTTACGAAACAGCCTAAGTGGAAAATTGATTTCCAAACTTTTATTTTTAAACGGTTTACCTGATAAGTATTGGAAGTATGTTTATTGAATTAATTTCTTTAATTTTTAGTGTTTACAAAAAGCATAATGGCATTTTTAAATATGAAAAACAAAAATAACAATTTTATTACATTATTATTTTATAATGAACATAAAAATTAAAGGTATAATTATTGCAATTTTGAATTTTTTCATTTAACCCCATAGATCACGAATTGTTTAGTGTAGATAAAAGTATTTATTTTAACATTCAGTAGCCATTCTAAATAGTGACAACTAAATATGAGTGTAGTGTGTTTTTGGACAAGACATAAGAGTTAATGCATAGTTTTTAAACAGATAAATAATTTACAGTTCTCGATGTATTTCTTTCGATATTATCGTTAGATCGATGCTTGGCTTGCGATATATCGGTAATTCGATATATCGATATGTTGAAAGTATTTGCCATCCCTAGTTGTCACACTGCATCACTTTGCATCTGGCTGCAAAGACAGAAATATTAAGTCTGCATGAGTCAGGAAATAACTGAGTCGGCTATCTTAGGTATGTGCCTACTCCCAGTTTCTTATCGCGCGAGTAACGTGTTTCGTAGGCGGAAATTGTCGCAACTCTGCTCATATTGTCTGACAGTGTAGAACAGAGGTATATAAATAATTAAATAGGTATATAAACACATAGAACGGTAACTTGAATAGAAGTATACCGTACATTGTATTGCATGAAATTTAAAGACTCGAAGGTAAATATTAATGAGCAGTTGTTATTCTATAAATGTTCAGTCAAAAACGTAAATTTCTTTTTTCGTACTAAAGATTTAATGAAAATGAAAGTTTACTTTGTGTTGGATAAGAAGCTGAAGAAATGATTCATGTCATGTTTTGATTGTATTGTTTTATCATATGTGGAAACATGGAATCTTAGGAAAGAAGACTAGAAGATGTCGGAAGCAATGGAGTTGTGGTTTTGGAGAAGGATAGAGGAAACAAGATAGGAAGATAGAGTGCGGAAGGAAGAAGGACTGAGGAGAGAGGGTGAAGAGAGGGACATACTGAAAACTATAAGAAGATAAATGAATTGGTTATTATTTGTGATGAGAGGAGAGAGTCTTTTGAGAGCAGATAAAGAAGAAGAAGAAGAAGAAGTCAGAGGAAAGAGAGAAAAGGGAAGAAGATATGAGATAGTGGACAGTCCAAGGATCGGAGGAAAGTAGGAGACAACAAAAATACTTGCTCAAAACAGAGAGGTTTGGTGGAAGAAGGGTGTTTCAGGTTCAGGATCTTTCTGAGGGCAGAATACCCTTGATGGCGATTCTTGTTACTAATTAAATTTGGTATTAAATCGATATCGTTGCACAAAACAACCAAACAATGTTTTTGAAATTTGTTAATGATGGAGTATCAGATGAGGGAGACAAAGGTAGTCGACATTTGCCATCATTACGTGAAAATTAATTTTCACGTAATGATGGCAAATGTCCAACTACACTTGTCTCCCTCAACCAAACTATGCCTAACAAACTGGCTAAAGTGTAAATACGAGCGTAACGTACCGAAGATGGTATAAGACATGATTCAGGCGTATTTTTTAAGTTATCAAACTGGTTAATATGATAAATGAGTGTACCTAACCTAACTTTACCAAACGTAATCTAACATAACCTAACCGAACCGAACCTAACCTAACACAACTTAATTAAGATTGCTGACACACAACAGAAAAGGTCCGAAAAAATATAATGAAAAAAAACGTCGTCAAGCAAAGCTAGATGACAAAAGTGCCGTAGTGGGGCCCAAATATTAAAATAGTAAACGTAGCAGAAATACTCCAGAAAACCCTGACAGCCGACATTCGTTCTTTTTGTGACTTAATAAAAAAAATCATTAATTAAAACACTACTTATTCCCTGTGGTCACAATTTTATTGTTTTATGCTTGCTTACAAATCTATTAGAAAAGTCTTAAAACTAAATAAGTTTTATTGCAGTTGCATTGATAAATAAATAATCATTAACTTTAGGAATTACAGCACAGATTGTTACGAGGATGTTAAGTAAACAGGAGGCGACAAAACTATTGCATTTTATCAGTCATTAGTTAGCCCAATCCGTGCCTTTCATAATTCAAACACAGATAACATCCAAACTGTCGATTACAAGCTCAAGATTAGGTCCAACAAATTAAGTATTTCAAGGTCAATCTTCTTATTGTTTTTAGTATAGCCGAACCGTAAATAGCCTAAATGTAATGCATGCTACTGTAAAAAATGTAACGTCTACTATAAGTTTTAAAACTGTCATTTCATTTGTGGAGAGAACACACACGATATTTGTGGTTTTTATGATATGATAATGCTGTTGAACCTCAATTAGTACAAAGAGTTATAACTGAGAATCTTGAAGAAGACAGAAAACTACGCAGAAAGAAGAAACAGAGGTCGCATCTAATAGTGCGCTGAATGTGTGTCAAGCAGTTAGTTAATCCTCCAGTTTGCCATGTTACGGCACAGCTAGCACCTTGTCAGTCTCTCCCTTAATCCTCCCCCCCCACAATATGTAAGGATAAATTTGGTGATTATTACTTCTGATGTATAAAGATTAGATTACATTAGATACAGGTCTGATGTATAATAGTTAGGCCTATATATAAAACTGCCACGGAAACGTTCGGTGCGGCCATAAGAAACCGACTTTTGTTTCTTTTTTCTCTATGTGATAAAAACGTAGCTGTGAATTCAATTTGAAAAAAAAAAAAAATGAAAAGAAAACGGCATCAGAACACTTTACTAGCAGTTTATTCGATTAGTATTCTGTATTAAATATAAACTTAGAATTAAAACCAAGTTTTATGTTTTTTAAGTTTCTAATGAAAAATATATATTTTTATTTTATATATATATTTCATTAGAAACTTAAAAAACATAAAACTTGGTTCAATTCTAAGTTTATATTTTTATACGTGTTCTAAAGAAGATTTTAATCGTGAGAGGGGGAGTTGCTAAATACACAGCAAAACACAGGGTGCTGTGTGAACAACACTGAAAACTGCAACTAATATAATTAGTATAATAATCTAACTAATCTAACAGTCTAAATAATCTAATAACATAATTTCTTTAGGAAACCAATGAAATTAAAAATAATAAATTTGCTTTATAAATAGAATTTTTATATTTTTTTTGTAAAATACGACAAAATCTAGTAAAAGAGCCTGAGCTATTTGGGTATTAAAAATATGAAAGCACGTGGTTTTGTTTGAATAACTATAAAAAAAATTGTCTGATATGGAAAGGGTTTCATACAAACCTTTCTGAACATTTTTTTAAATTTTAGATTAAAATATTATAAAAATATTTTAATTTTTCCTGTACAGAACTTGAAATTGTATGTTCAGAAAATGTTAGAAATTTTATGTGAAATGACATTGGTAGTTTTCTGTATTTTTTTCATAAACGGAACTGGTGAAACTGAACTTCTATTACTTCAGTTCTAATAGACAGTTTACTAATAGTTTTATTCTACACTTTCTTTTTAAAATTCTACATCTACGTCTCTTATATTACACATAATTAGTAGTTTTTTAATTAACATAATACTTGTTGGTAAACAGGGCCGCCCAGAGGGGGGGGGGCAAAAGGGGCAAATTGCCCCGGGGCCACACAGACTTAGTTCACAGGGGGGGGGGCCACATTCCATGCAACAAAAAAGAAAATACTTAATAATCTACTAGATAAGAAACGATTCAGGCCTGTATCAAAATATCAAAAGTGATATTAGGCCAGATAAGTCTTCCAGTTTTAGTTTTAAAACATTTAAACTAAACCATTTGTTTTATAGCAACCAGGGAGCCTTTTGGAGCAAGTTGTACACTGGTGTTTGAAGTTTGTCAGTGGTCGACATAGTGGTGTGACAGCATACGCGCTGGTTGGTGTGTGACTGCAACTGTACCCCTCGCCAGTTGTCTTGTTTGCGAACAAGTGTAAAGTCATGCAGCTTGTGAACACACCAAAATATAAATTCCAGTTTGCGAACATATAAATATACTTGAGTGGTGTGGACAGTGGGCCACCTCTATGAGATGTCCTGTTTTCGTACACTATTTTATAAAACATATCAAAAGACCCACTAACTTTACATTTGTATTACTCAAAACTCTGTTTTTGGACGTGTTTAATACAAGGTGGATGGACAAGAACGTTTCTGTACGAGTATGTTTTATTTTTTAACTTTAATTTCAAAAGTATATACTACTTCAAACAAAATTGTTATACTTGTCCTAAATTCAACTCTATCTTGGCTTTTAGTGGTAGGAAAATCAATCGCCTGGTCATGTTATTATCCTTACAAAACCATTAGTTATGATATATTACTATTATAAACTTAAGATAATACAGCAATTGCGAATTGATTTGTATTTGTAGTGGTTTGCTGATTAAGCTTTTATCCTTATTTTGTATTTTTCACAAATTCTGTTTATGTAGATAAACAATCTTGATTTAGTATTTCGAAAATCCCTTGACTCATCGTAGCAAAATAATAGATCTATATAACGTGAAAACGAAAGATCAGTAACCTGCTGCCTAAGTATGCAAATTAATAAATTGTAATAAAAAATTGGAAGCCTAAGCCATTTATAATTTGACAATCATTAATACAGTATTTATTTATTGTTTATTACGTGATAAGTGAAATTAACTAAGATTGAACCACTTTACGTGTATTGTTGAGCGGGAGGGTCAATACCACTGTTCGTGAATGGGTGTGTGGGTGTGTCAATACCACTGTCACTGTACGGACGTGTACACTGTGGTGTACATCAACGATATAGTGTCCAATTTGACAGACATAAATTTTACTGTGTTTTATGCTGAGAAAATTGAGTTAGTACAAAATGCCTTTTATGCCTGTGAAATAAAAATTGAATAGTTTTATAAAGTTTAGCACAAAGACAAACTAAAATCACGAGTATAAACTAGATGTTTTAATGTCCAACATAAATAAGCTACGTACCCAGTGGTCTACAACCTGTTTTGAAAACAATAACCTCAACTCTCAGTTGGCTGTTTTTAAAGCACTAAATGTTCGCGCTCGCCAAATCATTTTACTTCCTAAACATTCGGCCTCTCTCAGTATAAACTTGCTCTTTAGCTAGCGAAGCCAAGTGGCCTATACAAATTTATTGGCCTCTCCCTCCCTCACCCACAGCTAATATCATTGGCGAGGATGGCTCCTCAACTGGCAATCGAAGAGCTGCTGCGCTCAACTATGCAACTGACTGTGGCTTTGCTTGGTTCGTTATTATTTATTTAATATTAAAGAATAGCAGTTTTGTTATAAGAGATTGATGTTATTGTAGCGGTAATACTTAGGGAAATGTTTAAAAAGTATATGATAATTAGAGAAAAACTTACCAGAATTTCGCGGCTAGCCCTGAGAAAACGTCCATGAACAAGAATCTTAATTACAATAGTAATCTAACGAAAGAGATGGTAAGAATATTGTAGAATGTGCTAAAAATAAAATATCAATTATAGTATATTTGACAATCAGAGTAAATATTTTGAAGTGAAGGAAGGGGCCACATGGTAAACTTTGCCCCGGGGCCACCAAAAGTCTCTGGGCGGGCCTGTTGGTACATATATAGTACAAGATAACGTCACACAACACAAATATATTACAATATAAGCACAAAATGCACAAATATACTGCAGTACATTTGTGCATTTTGTACTTATATTGTAATATATTTGTGTTGTTTGACATCCTCTTGTAGTGTAGATAATTAATACATAATGGAATTTCCCAGTTAATCACGGACATTGTTTCGATTGGATATGGAAGAGAATACACTTGAACACTTGTAAACTTAACTACCTTGACACAGTAAACAATGGCACTCACACACCACGGCCACTCGGACCATCTGTAATACAGTAGTGTTCTGAGTACTGCATCTACGTAGGCTAGCCAAAGAACCTGTTAGAATCCTCTCTAGTGGTAGTTAATGTAATTAGTTATGGCAACGATATATCGGAAATATCGATAAATATGTGCCGATGTATCGATATATTAGTATCGATATTTTCTTTCGATAACATCGGACATATCGATATTTTGGTCCGATATATCATATCACTTGTGTAACTTTATTTAGTTTTTTAACGTGAGGTTAACGCACTATAATGTAGTTTATTGTAGACCAGTGGGTGGAACGAGTAAATGAAGTTCTAGCTTTTGACCATTGGTGAAATTTTAACCTTTATTCTCATCAAATGTGTTTATAGGCTATTAGAACTCATTTTATATAATTCTGTTCGAATTGGCAACGCTGACTCTAAGATGCCTAGACAGTCGCCTTACAAATTATTATTACACTATTCTTTTATAATTAACATAATAATTAAAGTTACAATAATTAATATTTTGATTTTTTTCATTCAATTCCACAGACTACTTGTTTCGTGTAGATAAATTGATTTAATTTTTACTTTCAGTGTGCTATTCTATATAGTGAAGGCAAAACATGAGTGTATTTTTTGTCATGACACTTATACTGTATATATCGATATGTTGAAAATATTTGCCATCCTTAAATGTAATAGGTTCTTGCACAGGAAAGAAGGAAACAGAGGTCGCTTCCAATAGTGCGCTAAATGTGTGTCGAGTACTTATTTCTTTACTTTTTGCCTTAGGATGACAGGGCCAGCGCCTTGTCAGTACATCCATTATTCCCCAAACTCCTCAAGGATTAGCGTAGTAATTATTACTACAGATGGAGGAAGATGTACGTTAGTTGTAATCTACCCATAATTACCACCGAGGTATTCGCTGCGGCCACAAGAAAGTAACCTCTGCATCTTTATCTCTGTGGTTCTTGCCCTATTTTTTTCTTGTCGAACAAACAATAAATTTGGCTGCATTTGCCTTTAAACTACTGCTTGAATTAAAATTATCAAAGTGCATAATAATAATAATAATAAAAAGTAATAAGATGTTCTCCCTGTATGATAATTGTTGACTCATTCATTGAACGACAACTGTAAACTCGTTGAACGATGATTATCGACTCGTTGAGACGATTGTTGACTCATTGAACGGCAATATTCGTCACGTTTTTAACGACGGTTAGTCATAAAATATTTAACAGCAAACGTAACCTCGATTTTCAGCTCGTTGATAGATGTTGACTCGTTGAATGACGATGGATGTTGACTCGTTTGACGACCATAGCGAGTCGTCGAACGACGATTGTTGATTCGTTAAACGATGATTGTATACGTAATAAATTATTATTGCCGAGCTGAACGACAATGATGTCGTCTCATTGAATGAAGGTTATCGTTTAATGATGAATTTCGACTCGTCGAACAATTGTGAATTCATTGAACGTCCATTGTCGAGTCGAGATATTGTCGAGATGCAACCAGCCTCAAGAAAGCCATTCGATTACATTGGGCAGTGGCCAGGCCAAACTATACTATACATTATACATGTAAACATACAAGGGTAAGTTATTATGCAAACCTTGCCTGCATGATAGTAGTGGCATGCTTTTGCATCAATTTTATGTTCGTTTAAAGGTATAATGTTTTATTATTATAAGCGTGTTTTATTTCAACATTTGTTGCTAGTTTTATCTTGAATTTTTATGTATCGTTGGCAGATTAGCGTGGTGTTCGAACCACACTGTATGTCACTTGTTGAGCCTCGGTTCTCTCACACAATCAATACAACAGGAGTGGCCACTTGTTGTTTCAGTCGTTGTTGAAAGATCAGTGAATCAAGCGAAACAAGTCTATTTTTACAGTACAACAAAAATGTATCCGAGTATCAAAATGATATTTTTTACGTTCGATAAAATACGCTTATTCTGTAACGAGGGGTCCCAGATGGTCCAATGTCGGGTACACCAAACCTATATCCATGACGTGTGGATCAATGTCAGACGGGAACAATAACGGTGAAGTGGGAGTTGGTGAGGCAAAAACTGTCTCGCTTGACGGAGTGCCGCAAGGGCGGGCTCCAAGGTGGAGTAAACACTACTGGCCCAGAATAAAGTGTTGTGGAGATTGTAAGTAGGGATGGCAATGATATATCGGAAATATGTTTCGGACATATCGATATTTTTGGTCCGATATATCGAATCACTAAATATTGTCGTCATTCTCTCTACTCAACATGATCACAATTCGAAAAAAAAAACACACATTTAAATTGCCTTTTATGCGTACTAAGCATGTATTTAAATAATATAGTAACTTTATTTCGTTTTTTACGTGAAGTTAACGCACTAATGGTAGACGAGTGGGTGGAATGGGTAAATGAAGTTCTCCGTGAGTTGACAACGCTGACTTTAAGATGCTTAATTTGAATTCCTTTTTGAATTAATTTGTTTAATTTTTAGTGTTTATAAGAAGCCCAAAGGCATTTTTAAATGTTAAAAACAAAAATAACAATATTATTAGATTATTATTTTATAATTAACATAATAAGGTACCGGTATAGTTTTTATTATTTTGAATTGTTTAAATTCAATGTCACAGACCAAACTTGTTTCATCTAGATAAATGTATTTAATATTTACATTCAGTAGGCTATTCTAAATAGTGGCAGCAAAACACGAGGATATTTTTGGTCATGATATAAGAGTTAGTGCATTATTTTTAAATAGATAAATCATTTACAATTCGACATATCGGTTACCTGATATATCGACATTTTTCTTTCGATAGTATCGTTAGATCGATATTTGGTTTGTTATATATCGATTTGCTGAAAATATTTGCCATCCCTAATTATAGACGATAGGTTCTATGCTCAGACCTCATGACGTCCGCTCAGTGATTGCTATCGGCGTGGACACCACAGATTATAGTTGTCTAAGGTGTCCATGTTCTACAAACGTTTCTATGTTGGTAAATTACAAGTGTTCTACTAGCCAACGTGACTAGAAGTCGTTATAGAAACGTGTTTTACCAACGTTTCTGTGTTAATAAATTACAAGTGTTCTACTAGCCAACGTGACTAGAAGTCGTTATAGAAACGTGTTATACCAATGTTTCTGTGTTAATAAATTACAAGTGTTCTACTAGCCAAGGTGACTAGTAGAGTTTATAGACAAATGTTCTACCAATGTTTATGTGTTGGTAAATTACAAGTGTTCTACTAGCCAAGGTGACTAGAAGTATTTATAGACAAATGTTCTACCAATGCTTATGTGTTGGTAAATTACAAGTGTTCTACTAGCCAAGGTGACTAGAAGTATTTATAGACAAATGTTCTACCAATGTTTATGTGTTGGTAAATTACAAGTGTTCTACTAGCCAACGTGACTAGAAGTCGTTATAGACAAATGTTCTACCAATGTTTATGTGTTGGTAAATTACAAGTGTTCTACTAGTCTAGACGATTATAAGTCTTTATGTACTACCAATGTGTTAGTAAAATACAAGTAGTTTTATTAAATATACATTTTAGTACTGTTTCTAAATTGAGCAGAGGGTAGGATACCTGTTCAACGAGTGTCATGTAAATTTGTCACGGTTTTCCAACTTGTTTATTACTTTGCCACACTAGTTTAACGTTGGCAAGCCGACTTTCAAGGTCACCATGAAATCATCGATGGCTCCAACACTTCGAAATCTGTGGAATTCCAGAGCCTTGCGGTGCAATTTCTTCGTTCAGCTCGTGTTTGGATGTTACGTGGAAAACACACGGTGATATTAAAACTGATTCCTCCTAAAAATATCAAAAAGCGTATTTTATTCAAAAGTTACAATTTATTATTCTATATATTAAAAAACAATCGGGTCATTTAGTTCAATCACTTTCTGAACTTATTACTTGACCGATTTTTATGGAATTGTTTTTATTCACAAGATAATTTTGATTTCTAAGTCGTAACGGAGCTAGAGTTTTGAAATTTCCGTAGGCTTTTGTCCTAATCGGCGTCAAAGTGGCAATGTTATTCTTATGAAAATTACTTTTAATTGACCAGCTGGCGCCATAAACAAATGTTAAATAGTCCAAGTAATTTGTTAGGTTAAACATAGAGAGCAGCACAGTAATTAATTATTAATTAATTAAATATCAAGTTAATTATAAAAGACCGAATACATGTCTGTCTGTGTGTATGTTATCATCAGCTGTTAAATAAAATGAAAAAAATTGAAATAGACTTAGTAATAACATTGGTTGTTTATAATTTTTTATATTATAAATCGAGTGCAAATCAAATGCAGCGAGTGAGCTACTATAAATGAACTAAAATAATATGATTTTACTTAATACAGTTTAATTACTAATGTTTTAAGTTAAAAAATACATGCCGAGGCTGAAGTCTGAGGTGTCACGCGGTGTGCTGGGGTGTCCCCTAGTTTAAATTATATAATTAATAATTATTAAATTATAATATTTAATAGTTCTCAATCGTTGATTTGTAATTACACCAGTAATAATTTGACTGACGCATTATTAATCTTGTTTAATTAACCTCAATTCCTTTATTGCGTTATCAGATTTTCAAATTTAATTAGTAGATGTAAATACGCTGTCGACAACTCACGTATATTGTAAGTTATTGCAGCAAGGTCTTTCGTTCAACGCAATTCTTTGTCTTGATTTAGTATTATCTTATTTAATACGTTTACACTCATGGTTGAATCAAATAATATATTAACTCAAGTATAGTTCCAAGCGAACACAAATGTATTGTTACGGCCTTCATTTTTTTGGTGACTTTAAACTAGATAGATAAGCATTTTTATTCACAAAAAAACAACAATTACAATGTAAAGATCATAATATAAACGGTGGAACTAGTTTCCCTCATGGGCACATGCCTGGGGGAGGGGAACGGGCCACTACCAGCCAGACGTAAAATAAAATGAAAATGTTACTATTATGTAAACAAATAAAAAAAATACTTATATAAATAAACTATGTTTCATAACAATTATTACTTAAATTACAAAATTACAGAGACACTTTTATAAACTAAATTACGTAACATTAGAAGCCACAGCAAATAAAATAAAAGTAAAATTAATAAAAACTAATAATAATAATAAAGGGTACTGTAATCCGCTAAAAAACTATCATAAAAACCTGACCTAAAACCTGGACACATTTCACATTTACAGACTCTTGCCCACGCCCATAATTACACAATATGATATACAAAGCATTACACATTCATACACTAACGCATACACACCTACATGAAAGATCACACATGCCAAAGAAAGACGCACCCGACTTCCGCACACATGCTCGTTTAGAATATACAAATTAAATACACTATCTGACATACACCTTCATATACGCACACACCTAGCATAAATAATGGGCGCAAGCACAGTGACTGTATATCACACACACCAACCAAAACATACAACACATGCACACACACATACATCCTCTCACGCACAATCAAACCACCACGCACATTCAAACCACACATGCATACACTCACACCTTACCCCACACTAAAAAAAAACTCAATAATTTTTATATTTTGAACGAGTTTGTTAGTTTGTCTTAGAACGTATTCACAGTTAAACGTGTACTCTGTAGCTTCACCGAAGATGTGTGTAAACACATATCATAGATAAGCCGCTCGGATTGCGACCTACTCACAGTAACCTTCTGCTGCGATTGAGTGGTTAGAGAGTGAACTAAACTTCTATTACTTTGTCACTCCATTTTATCGTTATCGTGGAAACGAGAGAATACGGTTGGCCGCGAAACAACTGCGAAGTATCAAGCCCCGCCCATTACGTCGCCAATCGCAGTGACCATTGGTTAGTTTGATCTAAAGTAACGAATCAACCTTAGAACTATTAAATTCAATCATTACTTCATATTCAAATATCAATTATTAATAAACATAACACAATTAATAATAATGAAAAACAATATATAATAACTGTAAAACAAACGTGTACAGTTAGCACAGTTATATTTTACAACTAAATTGTTGCAGACTTTGAGCACAGACGTGAATTTGAAGGTGGAAGGAAGTTATATAGTCGCGCCCGTGATGTATGGCGGTGGAGTGTTGGAACAATTCCTCTTCACTGCTCATACCCCTCTCCACTAAATATTACTTGCTGAAGCGATTTTTTTCGGCATAATTGAAAACAATCGACCGGTAATATTTTATAATTAAATATAAGGTTACAGAACTTATGTGCAGATGTGGTATACTTAAAAACTGTAGCCTACAGTTAAGGTTTGGCATCATGTTTTATTTCTTGTACTGATACCAAAGAAAAGAAAAAAACCTCGAAGGAAGGGTGTTTATGCTAGAAAAATCATAACCTATGATGATGATGTCGAGGGCAAATGCTGTATTTACACAAGGCCTCCCTGACATTTTTATTTACATGTAATTTGGAAATGAACAAACATTACTCTTACTATGTCGTTATGGTTAGAACACTCTTTTATTAAGCATGATGTTTTCTATGGTCTGTGATACATTTTCTATAAAACTTATGTGTTTATGATAAACAAATCTTCAATTTTCCAGAAATATACGACATACAGTATAAGCCTACTTAAACTAAATTAATGAAATATTCAGTTATAAAGCCGACTAGAAAAAAAAAAAAAAAAAAAAAAAAAAATGATTCGGACCTTGGCAGTTTTTGTCCGATATCCATACAACCCATTTTTTCGATGCAAACGGGTTGAAATTAAACTTTTCAAAAATGCAAATAATTAACTTTTCAAAACACAATTTACAACTTCCTCATATTACAAATGTAACGACTCAACCTTCCACTAAATTTCTGGGCGTACATATAGATTCTAAATTCAATTATAATACACACATTAATTACTTAGCAAACAGACTTAATTCTGTTTGTTTCTCTTTAAAAATCTTGTCAACTTGTGTATCAGAAAATATAATTAGAACAGTTTATTTCTCAAATTTTCAAAGTTTAATCACTTATGGAATAGTTGTATGGGAAAGCACAAAATTTGAAAAAATCTGCTATAAGGATATTATTTAAGAAACCATTCCGATCTCATTGTAGGTTTTTATTTTTAGCGGGAGAAATTATGACCCTCCCAAGCCTTTATATTTAGGAAATATGTAAATATTTTCTAAAAAATTAAAACAAATTTAAGAATACAACAATTTAAATTATGACACCAGGCATAACTTTCTAGAATATCCTCTACACAATAGTTGTAAATTCGAAAAATCAACGCACTACATGACTTGTAAAATAATTAATAAAATATGCATGAGTAATAATATTATTGAATTTGTCAACTATTATATAAGATCAGTCAAGAGACATTTGTTAATTACCGCATTTTACACTTTAGAGGAGTTCTTAAATTGTGATATAGAACCACTAATATAGCTTGGCTTGTATTTATTAATTAGCACATACATAAATTAGTTCGTAAGAAATTTAGGATAAGATATCTTGTACTTAAGTTGACTATTCCTATATACAGTATTGTATTTTACAGCAAATAAATAATGGCTTATGTCTTAAAACGTAATACACGACATATTGAATGTAACACACGACATGTAAAACTACTTGAACGTAAGATTTGACATATAAACCTACTTAAACTTAATACATGTAGTCTAAACCTACTTGAACGTAACACATGACATGTAAAACTACTTGAACGTAAGACTTGACATATAAACCTACTTAAACTTAATACATGTAGTCTAAACCTACTTGAACGTAACACATGACATGTAAAACTACTTGAACGTAACACATGACGTGTAAAACTACTTGAACGTAAGACTTGACATATAAACCTACTTAAACTTAATACATGTAGTCTAAACCTACTTGAACGTAACACATGACATGTAAAACTACTTGAACGTAACACATGACGTGTAAAACTACTTGAACGTAAGACTTGACATATAAACCTACTTAAACTTAATACATGTAGTCTAAACCTACTTGAACGTAACACATGACATGTAAAACTACTTGAACGTAACACATGACGTGTAAAACTACTTGAACGTAAGACTTGACATATAAACCTACTTAAACTTAATACATGTAGTCTAAACCTACTTGAACGTAACACATGACATGTAAAACTACTTGAACGTAACACATGACATGTAAAACTACTTGAACGTAAGACTTGACATATAAACCTACTTAAACTTAATACATGTAGTCTAAACCTACTTGAACGTAACACATGACATGTAAAACTACTTGAACGTAACACATGACGTGTAAAACTACTTGAACGTAAGACTTGACATATAAACCTACTTAAACTTAATACATGTAGTCTAAACCTACTTGAACGTAACACATGACATGTAAAACTACTTGAACGTAACACATAACGTGTAAAACTACTTGAACGTTATACATGACATATAAACCTACTTAAACTTAATACATGTAGTCTAAACCTACTTGAACGTAACACATGACATGTAAAACTACTTGAACGTAACACATGACGTGTAAAACTACTTGAACGTAAGACTTGACATATAAACCTACTTAAACTTAATACATGTAGTCTAAACCTACTTGAACGTAACACATGACATGTAAAACTACTTGAACGTAACACATGACGTGTAAAACTACTTGAACGTTATACATGACATATAAACCTACTTAGACTTAATACATGTAGTCTAAACCTACTTGAACGTAACACATGACATGTAAAACTACTTGAACGTAACACATGACATGTAAAACTACTTGAACGTAACACATGACGTGTAAAACTACTTGAACGTTATACATGACATATAAACCTACTTAAACTTAATACATGTAGTCTAAACCTACTTGAACGTAACACATGACATGTAAAACTACTTGAACGTAACACATGACGTGTAAAACTACTTGAACGTAAGACTTGACATATAAACCTACTTAAACTTAATACATGTAGTCTAAACCTACTTGAACGTAACACATGAACGTTATACATGACATATAAACCTACTTAGACTTAATACATGACATGTAAGCCTACTTGAACGTAACACATGATGTGTAAAACTACTTGAACGTTATCCATGACATTTAAACCTACTTCAACGTAATACACGACATATAAAACTACTTCAACGTAATTTACGACACATAAACCTACTTCAACGTAATAAACGACATAGAAACCTACTTCAACGTAATACACGACATATAAACCTACTTCAACGTAACACACGACATATTAACCTAATTGAACGTAATACATGTCATGAAAGCCGATGCTTTTAGGTATCGCACCCTATGCAATCCAATAAACAATATATAGGCAATAATAAGTGTTAAATATGAGTGTCATGTATTCATCGACCTCTAGGAAGACTCTCGCCAATAGCAATGAAGTCAGTGAGGTCTTCCAAGGTCAGCCTATAGTTTTACGTCATGGCAAACGATTATGGAACGTTGATAAAAATAATGTTTGTGCAACGTTTACTATTCGGTTGTCGTAACACTTGTCTTTTTGAAAATATTTTCTTCTTAGCATATTTTCTGTTGTTTTGAATTCGTATATTTTTCATGATCAGCTTTCAAAGGAATCTGCAATGACTGCCTATTGAATTTAGCCATTATAGACTATGTCCTTTTCTATTATAAATAATCCAACTACTTTTCTATTATCATAATTCAAATGATGCGAACATTGGGTATTTACCACAAAGACTGTTCTCAAAGCATCTCTGATTGTCAGCCTTTTTGAATGGCCCTTTACAAGCATCCTTTTATAGTATATAATACGTGAAGGCATTTTTCTTTTAACGCAATTCATTCTCATCTCGACCGAGTTTAACATTTCAGGTTTAAAAAAATGCCCTTATTCGTTGCGCGTGAGTCGTCTTTAACTTGTAACGAGAAAAATAATAATAAAGTAATTTCTTATGGATGGATGACAGTTTGATTCATTGTGATTAGTTTGGTTAAGACTCATTTATTTAACAATTCAAACAAGTTAATGAAAAATTAATTTTTTTGTAAACCCTTGCAGACTTGGTAATGACAAACGCTAGACAAAATCATACCTATGCTCTAATTTTCTTTTGATCTTTTGTGGACCGTACCCAGTACGATGCAAACAACTGGTATTTGATTATAAAAGTGTATTTTTAGGTAAAGTATAAACGAGTAAAGTGATGTTGCTTTATCTGCCATGGATAAAAAAATATAATAAAAACTCTTTGTACACCCTGTATGTGTGTATATAAACAAGTAACACATATTATGTTTATTCATTCCTAACCTAACTACCCATGGTGACAGAGTTTACAACCTAACTTTATTACAACCTTATTACTAGATGCCGTCTTTTTTGATTTAGATTTTTTATTTTTTTATTTTTAAAGAGAGGCCGACCTCCTTCTTAACCTTACTCTGCCCATTCCTCATGGACTATTGATCTCTGCGAGGAACCAGTACAGTACAAGGTGATCATTACTGATAAAATATTTCCAGTCCAGGCCGGATTCAAACTAGCGCTATCTCTTACCCAAGGTCTAAGCCCTGACGACTTAGACCGCTCGGCCACCGGCGAAGATTGTACTGTATTCAATAATTAAAGCGACGGCGCTGGTTTGTTTTCTTGTAGGTCAAAACCACGTGACCAATATCAAAGGTCACTTGTTTGTAAGTTTAGTTTAGTTCTAGACTTGGTAGACACTCTTTACTATATGCGAGGACTACTTATCGTGCCCAGTCCCGTTACCATCTCAAAAGTAAACATCTACGAATCCCAACTTTACGTTTACTTTGTTGAACTTGTTAATCTTGTATGTGACACCTCTGGCTCGGCTACCAATACCGGGACGGTTTAATCAGTATATCTTCGACTTTTTAATAGATGATCTTATATTGTAAAAGTACGTTAAAAATCCGTTCATATACGCTTAAGAAATGAGTAGCATACAACAGTCGATAAAGGAGTTTACAATTTCTATAGTCCCTTCTCAATCAGGGCCGGATTTAACATTTTGGCGCCCTTAGGCCCAATAATGTTTTCTGCCCCCTAATCTTGTTAAAGTTACTGTCCTAAAAACCTTTATAGAAAAATTACATCAGGCCCACATGTTAATTGTTTAAACATCACTCCACGATGGAATATTATCACTGCAAGTTTTTTTGAGGAATTTACATGGATCTGGGCTTAACAAAATACTGTTAATGTATTAAAATAAGATTGGTTAATAACTTTGGATTTGTTCAATTTAGTCATTTGAGCAAATAGTGTAAATAAAAAACTCTGTAATACATTATAAAATAGGTTTAATCTCAGAAACACAGCTTACATGAAGTATTTTGATAACGTGACACATTACATTATTAGAAAATCATTATTAGTCAAAGATTTGTTTTTATTTTTATTTTTTATGATTTTAAACTACATATTGGAAAATTGAAGGGAGCACCGGCAAAACGTCATTTATATTAATATTGAGGGATGAACGATAAACGTTCTGTTCCGCGGAGGAATTCGAGGTTATGTTAGAACGGAGAGACATCCAGCACCACGAGGCATTATTAACCTAATTTTTAAAAATCAATTAAAAAAATATGTGAAGTTGTGGCTATTTATTTTTATATATAGATTTTTTAAATGTTTGTTCTCGGCCATGCGTTCCCTGAGAACTTGCGCCCATGAGAACAGGGCCTACCGGGCCTGTTGGGAAATCCAACCCTGTTATCAATATGCCAAAAGAACTGCCAAAAAACCTTGTTTTCTTCTTTAATTTGAAAATTATTTTTTATTTTAACGATCTAAATTTAAATATTTGCCTACACGATAAGATCTTAGCAGGTCTGCCACCAACGCTGAGGTTCACGGAGCTTTGGCCTTGGCCCCTCGTTACAATGTTTAAATAACATTAACTCAGTTGGGAAAAATATAATATCATTAAAAAAAAAAAAAAAAAAAAAAACGAAAAATTTAAATTATAGTTACCAATAAAATTTCCCTTCTACGTTTTTAACTATGCCGTCATTAATGCCTGTTCCAGTTGTTGAACCTTTTCCGTAAATTCACTACCATAACCATAACTTAGGTTAACCTAATCTAACATAAAAAAACGTAACATTATTTATGACCTAACATAACATAACTAAACCTAACATAACATAGTTTGTGTAGACATAGATGAGTGTAGACAAGCGAATTGTAGTCATTGTTACAAGCTATTATTGCTAACAATCTTTCAGAAGTAAACAAAAATGTTATCCTCATTAGAATTTGAGTTATAGCATTTTGATAAAATTGACGGCAAAACCCCGTATAAAGCTATTGATGTTAACTTGTCGTAAATATGTAGAAAGGTGAACTGCTGCGTGACATAAAAAAATATTAAAAAAATCTTGTGTATCATACAATTATTTTTAATCTTTTACGTTTATTGACCAGGAAACATGTAATTTTTAGAGCGCTCATAGGAGGATTACTTGTGTTAGACTTATATACTACTTACAAGATGCGCTTGGAAAGGTGAAAACAGCCCGAATGTCCATAAAATCGATAGAAAATCAGTTGTTTTCTTTTAATTTAAATTACGTTGCCTCCATGTTATTACATCTTAGTACTTGAACAATAATTTCGCCGTCATCCTCACCAAATCTGTCTATTTGGCAAACGAATTTGAAGTAGCCAACTTTCTTGAGCCTCCTTTAACATCAAATAACACAAAAGTATATCTTTTAATTTCTTTTTTTAAATTGGAGTTTGATATTCAACTGGTTCAATAGCTTCTTGTTTCATGTGAGACAATAATCCTGGAGGGAATCGTCTGAGTTTCACCGATGCTAAGATTGCATCACTTTCATCTGAGGAGTCATGAATTTTCATTATTCCAAGGTCTTCATCTTTCTTCATTTTTGTACTCGATGGAGTTTTATCTTGAAATTTATCCAGTGAATCTTCTTTAAGATCTAGAAGTTTATTCGGTTTTGCTAAATTGTTTAAGTAGTCTCGGAACATCTCTGATATCATCCAGTCATTTTAACTATTTGCTTAGAATGTTCCGGGCAAGTCTTTGTAGACCATAAATTTGCACCCTGAAATGCCTTACTAAGTCTTCAGTATTACAACCACTAACACTTAACTCTGCCGGTGCTTCTTGTGTTCTACTCCTGACAGCAATTTTATCTTGAAGGGATCACTGAACAATGATACTTCGTCCAGGTTGTAGATGTGAATCAGTTTACCTTCCAATGCTAATTATCTTATGTTTTTCTCCTATAATCGTAGAAATTATAAATTAAAATTGGATGCCTTGAATTGATCTTGCGAGATTTTATCCAGTGGCGAGATTCATGCTCATTTTTTTGTTGTTCAAAAAATCCTTTGTACCATCATGACCTGGTCAGTTTCCTTCAAAAACAACAGCCAAACTATTTTGCTCTACAACATGTAAGTCCTCATGCATGTAAACTTTGACTTAGATTTGGCAAACCCATTTTTGGCCTCAAGTGAATAGCTAATTTTTCTTCTTCAATTGGCAATGTCCGTTGATATCCTGGTGATATGGGGTTTGCTTGTCTAGCTTTTTTCATTCTTTTTTCTTAATATATATGAAAATTAAATTGAGTGTATGATGTATGTATGTGTATAACTTATATATTGATTATACTCAATAAATATAAGAATAGTTATATTATATTATATTGCACTTGCAGATGCCGTTTGAAAAATATTTCAATTGTCGAATTTTAAAAAAGCCTCCAAACAGGCAAAGCCTTGGAGGAATTGAATATTTCTCACTTTACCAACGAAATATTGTAGTAAATGTATGTATATATTTGGGAAATAAATTTCTTTCTTATATATAAACATTCACTAACTGCACTAAGTGATTTCCCTTCATTTACTAACACAACCTTATCTAGCGTTTATTGTGGGTAAGCTTTCCGGGTTCCTTTTGGTTTATATGTACAATAGATATCGATGTCAATCTTGATTTTAATTTAAAATAACATCAAAATTACCTGGTAAACTTCACATTTGAATGAAACCAATCACATTCAAATACTTTCCAAATACTTCATTCCCACAAACAAACCAAACCACGAAAAAATTACGATAAGGATGATTAACAAGATTTACACAGTTATTACCTGTATCACAATAGCCCCAGCTGGCGTATCACAATACTCACTGTTCCTGTATCACATCAGCCCCGTACTACAGTTTTAAGGCGTTGTTCCATCAACTAGATTACATTATGCCATTCACCTAAATGTAAAACAAAACTCAATTTAATTTTGAACCCAACAAACCGAAATCCGTTCTATAGGTCCTCGATACCAAAAGTTTTGATTGCTAATATAACAGTTTTATAAAGAAAAATAAAATTGATTTGGTTTAATTTTTTTCTTTAACTTGTTTGTTTGTTATGTATCAAATACGATATAGCCTAATTTCTTTGGGTATATCATAATAGCCCCGACTAATTTATTTGTTTGTATGTATGTTTGACTTTTTAAAGGGTAATTGAAACGTCTTAAAATAAAGCCTTTTTTTTACACAATACCACAGTAAGTGTATGGGTGGGCGGGTGGGTCAGTATTACTGTATGTGTATGGGTGGGCAAGTGGTTCAATACCACTGTACGTGTATGGGTGAGCGGGTGTGTCAATACCACTGTGCTGTATGGGTGGGTGGGTGTGTCAATACCATTGTGTGTGTATGGGTGGGCAGGTAGGGTCAATACCACTGTGCGTGTATGGGTGGGCGGGTGGGTCAATATAAAGCCTCTCGGAGCCTGGGAGCGTATGGCACCGTTTTCCAAGCAGAAGTCGCCGCAATCCTTCAATGTGCCGCCCAGGCGGTCGAGAGAGGGGTTTGCGGGAAACATATCCACATCCTCTCAGACAGTCAGGCGGCCTTAGGGGCTCTTGACTCCTGGAAGGTCTCGTCTGGTCTAGTCTGGGAATGTGTGGAGTCCCTCAGGTCTTGCTGGAATGGATCCCAGGACATAGGGGATTAGAAGGCAACGAGCAGGCCGATGCCTTGGCTAGGGAGGGTGCTCTCAAGCCCTTCATTGGTCCTGAGCCGGCCTGCGGCGTTTCGATTGCAGCTGCCAAAACAGCAATCAAAAACTGGGTCAGCGCCAGACATCTGGAAAGATGGTGGCGGTTCCCAGGGCAAAGACTCGGCAAGGTTCTTGTCAGGAACCCCTCCCAGAAGTTGACAAAGTCACTTCTTGGGTTAAGTAAACCGCACGTTAAGCTGGTGGTGGGACTCATCACCGGTCACGGCAAATTCCGGAGGCATCTAAGAACGGTGGGACTCTTTACGGAGGATCCCATCTGTCGCCTCTGTGGGGAGGACGAAGAGTCGGCAGAACACATTGTCCTGGAGTGTGAGGCCCTTGGTGCCAGAAGAAGAGCACTTTTTGAAGGCTCACCTCTGGGACAGTCGGAAATTACTAACCTAGTGAAGAAGCTCCTTGACTTGGTCAAGGATTGCCAGCTTTACGACGATTAGGCACCGGGATTGGCACAAAAAGCCTTAGGCTTCGTTGCAAGGGTTGGCTGGACCAACTATATATCCCCACATAAACTAACTAACTAACTAAGCCTTTTTGCGTTCATTAGTATGTCTTTATTTAAAATATTACAAGTTTAGAGCCTTAGAAAAAAGAATGTATCAAGAATACACAAAATAATACAAATTTGAAAACAAGTATCTAGACTTATGACAAAACGAGTGTTACTAAGAGAGCAGAGTTCTGGGTACTCCTTACTACAAAAGGTATTGGCCGGACACTCGGAGCATGCTTTACCAACTCGGTACATTGGCAAGTCCATTGTATTTCCTTGACTTTTGTAATTGCAGACCAGTACGTATGTTGAACTATTACTGTCGCTGTTGTATCCACAACCAACCTTGGTAGTCGAGGCCCAGGCCAGCTGAGTGAAGTGTCCAATACTCATGAAATAGTCTGGATTGAACGCTCTTATATCTATAACACCGAAATCATTAACTTCATTATACCAAGCTTGAACAATCTCCTTAACTATATTGGTGTTACTTGTGTTAGAACGTCCCTTTAGCATCCCTACATTTTGACCAACATTTTCCCCTGTATGGTACATTCGGCATGGATCATGGGATGCATAGTGCAAGCACTGCTCGGACCACCGTTGGGCGACTTCTGCCAACTCGTCATCCCATTCTAATTTCATCATGTTGCTTGCGGGGGGTTGACGAGTTTGCTTTCCTTGAGCCACCTTCTGCCTTAAATCGTTATGCATGTCCAAAATCACCTTCTTGTCAGCAGGTTCTAGATACGGCACATATTGTTTGCAATCGGGTCCTCCAAATTCAGGATACAAACACATAGTATGTTTCCCTGTTCCTTGGCCACAATCGATTGTACAGTAGTCAAAAGTAGTAGTGGTAAAGATATTTTTAGGATTTGTAGGTGGTTTAACCATCTTTTCTGCAACATTATTTTCTGGTACGCAGAGTTTTGGGTAATTTTTATTAGTGCAACGTGAATATTTTGTACAATTGGAGCACGGTTCACCTATGTTATATATTGATTCATTATGTAGATTTCCTTCCCATTTGTAATTACACACCACCACATATAATATCTCATTATCCTTTATAGACATTTTTTTGTCCTCATAATCTCTTTTAGCAACTTTTTTGTGGTAACCACAACCAATCCCTTGAGTACTGGCCCATATGATCTGACTATAGTTTTTAAGGCCGTTTTCCGAGAAAAATTGCTCATCAAATTTTTGAATATTTGCGATGTTTACAGCATCATCTATTTTAAATTTTTCTTGGAACCAGATATTTACAACACTTACAGGATCTAGGTCTTCTGTTTCATTGGTTTGTTTACCACTTTTTAGTGTATACAAATTTTGGCCATAGTTCGCCAATTTTGCAGACCCTGGATTCCAAAGTACCCTGCATCGATCTGTTCTGTATTTGTATTGGCACTGCTCGGCCCACCGTTGCGCGCCATTTTCCATCTCTTCGTCCCATACCAGTAACATCATGTTGCTAGCTGTGGGGTTAACATCATTCCTCAATTGGTTATGAAGATCCAACATTTTGGCCTTCTGATCTTCTGTTAAACCTATAATCTCAAAAGGACCCCCATAAATGGACTTGCAAAGTTCACCTCCTAATTCAGACATACACGACACGTGTGTACATTTACTTTGACAATAATCATAACAGTGAAATATTTCAGTTAAATACAGATTAAATATGATATATATAACTATGAATGATTTCATTTTTAAAACTATTTGTGTACCTTAAAATACTAATAACACAGTGTCTAACAAATTTATCTAATTATTTACCCATTAGATTACACTTCAATTTTAATTGGATAACCTTATTCACTTATAACTATACTAATAATTATCAGCTGTATTTGTTAATAATGAATCGTAAGCTATAATTTTATATCGTGTTCCGTACCATTTGAAAATATTTATTTACACTAGTGTGTCCCGTTGCTCGAAATCGAGCAATTAAAAATGATCTCTTTATTCCAATCGAGAAGGAATCTCTGAACATACTTTAACACTGGATAGGGATAAACTAAGTAATTAATTAGTAAATTAATGCAATGAAATGTTATCAATGAAAAAGTTGAGCTGTTCTTGCTGCTACGTCCAACAATGAATGTAGGCCTACAACATCTCCAGTCCATTAACACGACTTTCACCACATTTAGATCTAGATAGTTCCAAGGGTGGAGAAAGATCTTTCAGCACTGACGTGCAAAGTCAGGATAATATGTGATAGCCGTTTTATCAGGGAAAACAGTCCTGGATAGCATGGATTATAAACATCTAATGCTGTGGAAGGAATTTCGTTTCCATTATCAATTAATTAGTCTCTTCCATTTTACCAGCCAACGTATAAGTACACTCCAACACACTGGTAGAATGATGCTGAGCTACAGCGTAAGAAACACGAAGCTCAAGGCAGGTTTACACTTATAGCTCGGCTACATAGCTGAGCTATATTTTTTTTAAGATTTGCAACTTGTGTAGCAGATTGGTTCGCCTGAAGATACCGAGCGATCAAGTACCTCTTGCCGCTGCTGCAACAGGCGTGCTAATTACAAAAAGAAGACGCATATGTTGGTTAAGACAATATCTCGATGCAAGGAATAAATGTAGTGGTAGTGATTTGTTGAAGGACTCGTATGAAGATGATGGCACATGCGTTTATGTGTTATGATCTACGTTGTGATGTAAGTTTAAAAAATGTTTTTAGAATGACCAGTACTCTTTATTTCTTTACTCCACTCAAATTCACTAAATAGATTGTCCATTTAACGGAAAACTCACCTAACACGAATCAAAGCGAAACAAGAGAGAGTAGTTAAGCGCCCTTGCAACCCTGCACCAATGTTCAGGCAGTACTGGGGCTGGCGGAAATGAAGTAAAAGGGGAGTTATTTTTATTTATTTATTTTATTTATTTATTCATAAGACGATGATCGTCAAGATATGGGCGAATATGGATTTCGAATGAGTGTTATGAGTGTAGATGAGCGAATGTAGTCATTGTTACAAACTAAGGCCGAAAGTGTCATAATTAATAGCCCAATGACAAATGAACAGCCGGTGCTTATCAGCTGATCCTTCTCAAAATTTATTGACTCTGATTGGGATAGAACTGAGAACCTTTAGCACATGAAGCTGGGATTGAACCAACTACGCTACCGACCAATTACATATAGTTACATATAGCTCTACTACAAATAAAAAAAGCGCTTCTAGTACAGCTATATAGCCAGGCTACAAGTTTTCTTTGATGTTTACCGCCAACAAACGGATAGCTCATTTCCTGTTATATAGCTCTAAATATCTGCTATATAGCCGAACTATATAGCTGGTACATTAGGTTAATTTTAATGAATTTGTAGCTCCAGCTGTAAGTGTAAACACGCCGTCCCGCCGCAGCAGCAGCGATAGAGGTGCGGTCCTCTGCGGCCAGTGGAAGCAATGGTCTTTCCATCACTTATGTCATTAATACTATATTTAATACTTATTTATTGTATATACTAATACTATTATTATCTTTCTAAAAATATTGAAATTAGGTACTAATAAAATTCATTTTAGTTTCTTATTATTAAACAATCAATTCCAACCATCTTAGCGCCGGGAGGTGATCGCCCCCTATTCCCGCTTTAATCCACTACTGCATTGTAGAACTCGGCTTGCGGCCTAGTGGGGAAGCTCGGCCTACGGCCTCGCCAAGACGTTCTGCAACAGGCTGCTTTGAGGAAATCGGCCTATGACCTCGCGGGGAAAAGTTCGGGGAACCTCGCGGTCTCACCAATGCACTCTGCTACAGTTAAATTTGTGGATCTCAGCATGTCGCCTCGTGAGGCAGATTGGCCTACGGCCTCGCCTGAATTCTTAAACAATATGACCATGAATTTTAGTTTTTGGGGTAGTGGAACCCATAACATAGTGTTTTCTAAAATCTGACGGCATATTAGTAATTAAGTGAGGAATATCTTTAATTTGATTCCCCACTTTATTAGTGAGTGTATTAGTATAAAATTACCCAATTTTTGTTTTTGAGCATATTATTATTTGGAGGTAGGGGGTTTAGCAGGGCCCTTAAATGTTGTCTCTTTCAAAATGTATTGGTATAATGTGATTAAGGAGAAAAATACCTATAGTTTGATACTCCACTTTTTACTAGAAGTCGATAATGGTTCCATATTGTTTTTTCCGCTCTAAGTCGGTAACACGGGACGTCTAGGATACCTATAGTTTGATAATCCACTTTTTACTAGAAGTCGATAATGGTTCCATATTGTTTTTTCCGCTCTAAGTCGGTAACACGGGACGTCTAGGATACCTATAGTTTGATACTCCACTTTTTACTAGAAGTCGATAATGGTTCCATATTGGTTTTTTCCGCTCTAAGTCGGTAACACGGGACGTCTAGGATACCTATAGTTTGATACTCCACTTTTTACTAGAAGTCGATAATGGTTCCATATTGTTTTTTCCGCTCTAAGTCGGTAACACGGGACGTCTAGGATACCTATAGTTTGATACCCCACTTTTTACTAGAAGTCGATAATGGTTCCACATTGGTTTTTTCCGCTCTAAGTCGGTAACACGGGACGTCTAATATACCTATAGTTTGATACTCCACTTTTTACTAGAAGTCGATAATGGTTCCATATTGGTTTTTTCCGCTCTAAGTCGGTAACACGGGACGTCTAGGATACCTATAGTTTGATACCCCACTTTTTAATAGAAGTCGATAATGGTTCCATATTGGTTTTTTCCGCTCTAAGTCGGTAACACGGGACGTCTAGGATACCTATAGTTTGATACCCCACTTTTTACTAGAAGTCGATAATGGTTCCATATTGGTTTTTTCCGCTCTAAGTCGGTAACACGGGACGTCTAGGATACCTATAGTTTGATACTCCACTTTTTACTAGAAGTCGATAATGGTTCCGTATTGTTTTTTTCCGCTCTAAGTCGGTAACACGGGACGTCTAGGATACCAATAGTTTGATACTCCACTTTTTACTAGAAGTCGATAATGGTTCCATATTGTTTTTTTCGCTCTAAGTCGGTAACACGGGACGTCTAGGATACCTATAGTTTGATACTCCACTTTTTACTAGAAGTCGATAATGGTTCCATATTGTTTTTTTCGCTCTAAGTCGGTAACACGGGACGTCTAGGATACCTATAGTTTGATACCCCACTTTTTACTAGAAGTCGATAATGGTTCCATATTGTTTTTTTCGCTCTAAGTCGGTAACACGGGACGTCTAGGATACCTATAGTTTGATACCCCACTTTTTACTAGAAGTCGATAATGGTTCCATATTGTTTTTTTCGCTCTAAGTCGGTAACACGGGACGTCTAGGATACCTATAGTTTGATACTCCACTTTTTACTAGAAGTCGATAATGGTTTCATATTGGTTTTTTCCGCTCTAAGTCGGTAACACGGGACGTCTAGGATACCTATAGTTTGATACCCCACTTTTTACTAGAAGTCGATAATGGTTCCATATTGTTTTTTCCGCTCTAAGTCGGTAACACGGGACGTCTAGGATACCTATAGTTTGATACTCCACTTTTTACTAGAAGTCGATAATGGTTCCATATTGTTTTTTTCGCTCTAAGTTGGTAACACGGGACGTCTAGGATACCTATAGTTTGATACCCCACTTTTTACTAGAAGTCGATAATGGTTCCATATTGTTTTTTTCCGCTCTAAGTCGGTAACACGGGACGTCTAGGATACCTATAGTTTGATACCCCACTTTTTACTAGAAGTCGATAATGGTTCCATATTGTTTTTTTCGCTCTAAGTCGGTAACACGGGACGTCTAGGATACCTATAGTTTGATACTCCACTTTTTACTAGAAGTCGATAATGGTTCCATATTGGTTTTTTCCGCTCTAAGTCGGTAACACGGGACGTCTAGGATACCTATAGTTTGATACTCCACTTTTTACTAGAAGTCGATAATGGTTCCATATTGTTTTTTCCGCTCTAAGTCGGTAACACGGGACGTCTAGGATACCTATAGTTTGATACCCCACTTTTTACTAGAAGTCGATAATGGTTCCACATTGGTTTTTTCCGCTCTAAGTCGGTAACACGGGACGTCTAATATACCTATAGTTTGATACCCCACTTTTTACTAGAAGTCGATAATGGTTCCATATTGGTTTTTTCCGCTCTAAGTCGGTAACACGGGACGTCTAGGATACCTATAGTTTGATACCCCACTTTTTAATAGAAGTCGATAATGGTTCCATATTGGTTTTTTCCGCTCTAAGTCGGTAACACGGGACGTCTAGGATACCTATAGTTTGATACCCCACTTTTTACTAGAAGTCGATAATGGTTTCATATTGGTTTTTTCCGCTCTAAGTCGGTAACACGGGACGTCTAGGATACCTATAGTTTGATACTCCACTTTTTACTAGAAGTCGATAATGGTTCCGTATTGTTTTTTTCCGCTCTAAGTCGGTAACACGGGACGTCTAGGATACCTATAGTTTGATACTCCACTTTTTACTAGAAGTCGATAATGGTTCCATATTGTTTTTTTCGCTCTAAGTCGGTAACACGGGACGTCTAGGATACCTATAGTTTGATACTCCACTTTTTACTAGAAGTCGATAATGGTTCCATATTGTTTTTTTCGCTCTAAGTCGGTAACACGGGACGTCTAGGATACCTATAGTTTGATACCCCACTTTTTACTAGAAGTCGATAATGGTTCCATATTGTTTTTTTCGCTCTAAGTCGGTAACACGGGACGTCTAGGATACCTATAGTTTGATACCCCACTTTTTACTAGAAGTCGATAATGGTTCCATATTGTTTTTTTCGCTCTAAGTCGGTAACACGGGACGTCTAGGATACCTATAGTTTGATACTCCACTTTTTACTAGAAGTCGATAATGGTTTCATATTGGTTTTTTCCGCTCTAAGTCGGTAACACGGGACGTCTAGGATACCTATAGTTTGATACCCCACTTTTTACTAGAAGTCGATAATGGTTCCATATTGTTTTTTCCGCTCTAAGTCGGTAACACGGGACGTCTAGGATACCTATAGTTTGATACTCCACTTTTTACTAGAACTCGATAATGGTTCCATATTGTTTTTTTCGCTCTAAGTCGGTAACACGGGACGTCTAGGATACCTATAGTTTGATACCCCACTTTTTACTAGAAGTCGATAATGGTTCCATATTGTTTTTTCCGCTCTAAGTCGGTAACACGGGACGTCTAGGATACCTATAGTTTGATACCCCACTTTTTACTAGAAGTCGATAATGGTTCCATATTGTTTTTTTCGCTCTAAGTCGGTAACACGGGACGTCTAGGATACCTATAGTTTGATACTCCACTTTTTACTAGAAGTCGATAATGGTTCCATATTGGTTTTTTCCGCTCTAAGTCGGTAACACGGGACGTCTAGGATACCTATAGTTTGATACCCCACTTTTTACTAGAAGTCGATAATGGTTCCATATTGGTTTTTTCCGCTCTAAGTCGGTAACACGGGACGTCTAGGAGCCTCTGTGGCAAGTAATCAGAATTTTCCCAGAGTTGAGACCGGTGGCAATCGATTTATCGTGGTCGGAAACCCCCCAAAAATTAAAAACCCTGGGGCTAAACAAATTTTCATCCGGACGTAGCTTGTTTTAGATAATAAGATAAGATTAAAAGGCTAAATAGGATTTGTTTTACAAATTTTTTAAAACCTTTATTTTGTTTACAATCTGTTCATACAATTTGAACAATAATTAAATATCATAAGGTTAATTAACCTGAGTCAGAAACAACCCTTTGGTTGCCCTGAATTACAATGTTCTAAAAGTAGAAAGAATCAAAAGAAAAGAAAATTAGATAAATCTGTCTTTTAAATCAAGAACACTGTGTCTCTTAAAGTGGTAAATACTGCTGCTATTGTCAAAAAGATTAACTGCTAGGTAGTTTTGGTGGTTTTTGAGTCTCTGAAGGTATTTAAAGTTTTTCGTTCTGATTAAATCTTTTATATATGGAATTTTCGTGTCTTCGTGAATGGTTTGATTTATAATATATCAAGGGGCATCTAGAATAAATCTTAGGGTTTTAGATTGGAACCTTTTAATAATTTCAATGTTGGAAGTTGATGTTGTTCCCAGAGCTCAATGCCATAAGTCCAAACTGGTTTCAGTATAACTTTATAAATTAGAAATTTATTTTCTGTTGATAATTTTGATGTTCTGCCTAGAAGCCATGACAATTTCCGCAGTTTTAAATTTAACTGCAGTCTCTTATTCCAAACATGTAGCTGCCACGTTAGTCTCCGATCCAGATGTATACCGAGGTATTTAACATTACTTGTCTGAGGCAAAATTATATTATTTAGTGAAACTGGAGGACATGTTGTAGTAGACAATGTAAAGGTAACATGGTGAGATTTTGTTTCGTTTATTTTAATTTTCCAATGTTGTAACCAAATAGCTAGGATGTTTAGATATGTTTGTAAAAAATTGGAAGCCAGTACATGATCTCTGTTTGAAGGCAGCAGTGCTGTATCATCAGCAAAAGTAGCCATCATTATATATGGGTTTTGTGGAAGATCATAAGTATACATAGTATAAAGGACCAAGGACACTACCTTGGGGCACGCCTGATTCTATAGGACGCATTCTTGTGAGTGAATCTTGAGACTTAATTTGGAATAATCTGTTTGAGAGATATGATTTAAGTATCTTGTAATAAGTATGAGGCAGTAATGACTTAATTTTAAAGAGGAGACCTTTGTGCCACACTTTGTCAAAGGCCTGACTCACGTCTAAAAATGTAGCAGAACAAAATCTTTTATTCTCTAGATCTTCTTTCACTACATTCACTAACCTGTGGACTTGTTCAATTGTCGAATGCCCTTGACGAAATCCGAATTGATGTTGAGGGATTAATTCTTTTTCTAAGATAGAGGGTCGAGTATTTGTAACAGAAGTTTTTCAAACAATTTAGATATGATTGGAAGAAGACTAATTGGTCTGTAAGATGTTACTTCATTGATTGGTTTTCCCGGTTTTCGAATGACTACAATTTGAGAGATTTTCCATTGAGAAGGAAAGTATTCCAAACGAATAATAGCGTTGAATGTTATAGTCAATAAAACGATTCCCTTTCTAGGAAGTTTTTTAAGTAATCTACCAGTAATCAAGTCGTAGCCAGGAGCTTTTTTTGGGTTAAGATTCTTGTTTATAGCTGTTTTTACCTCTGATGGAGTGAAGCATTTTATAGGCAAGTCAGTTTAATTGGGAGATTCTAAGTAATCAGTAATTTCTTCCTCAAGTGTAGATACTATGGCGTATGGTTTGAATACATTCATAAAATGACTAGCAAACGTTTCTGCTTTCTCGACATTACTTTTAGCCCATGTTTGGTCAGGTTTTAGAATTGGTGGTATTGATTGTTGAGGTATTTTAAGATTTTTTGTTGCTTTCCAAAGCGAATAGTCAGTATCATCGGTTACGTCCAGGTTGGCTGTGAATTCCGAAAAATGAGCATTACTCACTTTTCTATGCAATCGTTTTAATTTTTGGCTTGATCTATTTAGGTTTAGTTTATCTACTGGATGTCGTGAGTTTTACCAAATTCGTCTTAATTTTCGTTTTTCTGCAATGTTCTTTTTTATTCCCAATGGCTGCCTTTTTTTCTTATTAGCCTTTTACTGTAGCTGAGGTGTCGCTTTCCATGCAAAATCCTGAAATGTTCTGTTCATATATTCAACAGCGTCATCAAGTTGATCGTTTGTCTTTAAAGGTAGTGACATATTTAAATGCTCAGATATAGTTTCTCTAAAACGAGGCCAATCGGTCCATCTATTGCAGAAGGAAGGGGGAGTAGATTTTTTTATAATTGTTGAGCTAACTGTAAGAATCACTGGTGAATGGTCGGATGAGAGGTCCAAGGAGCTCACTATGTTTAGGTAATTTCTAGATAATCCTTTTGTTATGAAAAAAGCGAGAAGATCAGGTACCTTTTGTCGATCGGACGGCCAGTAAGTTGGTTCACCTGTAGACATATAATCTAGATTACACTCATTCATGGTTTTTAATAATTGGCGCCCTCGTGGATTGGCAAGTCTTGATCCCTAATTGGGTTTTTTTGCATTAAAATCGCCTCCTGATATAAATTTACATCCCAGGGTTTCGAAGTAATCATTGAACTGTTGGTTTGTAATATTGTGCCTTGGAGGACTATACACAGTAGATATTGTTTGTGGCCCCACCCAATCTTCTATGACAACTGAACAACCTTGAATGTGGGGATGCCAATAATTTGGTAGCTCGTAGTGTTTGATCACATTTTTTATCAAAAGAGTGCTTCCACCATGTGCAATATTGTTTGGATGATTGTACGCATTATAAAACGAAAATGACGGAATTTTAAAGAGACTTAATTCAGTGAAGTGGGTTTCTGATATCAGCATAATATCAATGTTATTCATGGTGATAAATACTTTAATATCACGGTTATGCTGAACCATAGCGCTATCCTATAGAAATTGTTCATTTAATTTTGTTAATAACAGTAGTCAAAAGGTTCATTAATGTACATATTTATTTTGCTTGTTGTATTAGTTTTTCAAATTTATCGAAAAAATTATTTAATATGAATGCAATGTTAGCGTTTTCTTTAATTTGTTCATTGTGTGATGATAAGACTTGAGCGTAAGTTGGATTGGAGGTTGTTCTTTTTCGAATTTCATTGATTGTGTTTTTAGAGACAGTTGTTGATGCAGGGACTTCATTATTTGCTGAGCTTGGGGTCCTCGGAGGTGTTTGGTGCAGCAGTGTTCAAAAGGCGTTTGGATCTCAATGGTGGGAATGATTTGTTTTTCAATTCTTTGTAAATTGTACAGCCTTTATAATTCCCTGGATGTTGACCGTTGCAAAGCACACATTTTGGGGGACTGGAATTTTGTTTGGGGCAAGAGCCTGTGACATAATTATTGCTGCATTTGGCACAACGAAACGCATACCAGCAATATGATCTGGTATGTCCGTACCTCTGACACTTTTTACATTGAGGTATGTATCTTGTCTTACGAGGTGCCTCAAACAATACTTTACAATTTAGCAAGAGGTCGTGGTTGTAAATTTCTTTGTTTCTTGAATCGGGTTCAAGATCAACGAAGAACATGGAAAGAGGAGCCTTAGTCTTATTAGAGTCACGAATATTATTTACATGCCTTACTTTGAAACTTAAATCTTCAATGGCAACTTTGATGCTTTTTCTGTCTACAGAATAGTGCATGTGTTTCATTTTTCTCTTAGTAGGCTCTTTCATTTTTCAGTTGATATGTATGGAATCCTTTCTTAGAATCAGTTAGGTGTTTAACGACCTTTCTGTATGCATCTACAGTTGTAGTAGACAACTTTACTTTGTTTAAGTTTAAACACTTAAATGTGTATTCTTCTTTATTTATAACTGAATTTATAAACGAAGTCATAGCAGTAACATTAGACACTTCTGTGATGAAGATTGGAGGGGGTTTGGGATCTTTGACTGGGCATTCTTCTAGATCTTCATTCTGATCCATGTCTTTTTGGTTAAGTACCTCAAAATTATTTTGGGTTTTGATAGGTGTCATTGTGGTACGTGATTTCTTGAAATCAGACTGAGAGTCAATGGGCAAGGATAAATTCCTTTTATTTGTGACTGCCAAGGAATAGACTCGTTTATTGTTTGTGAAACACAATATTCATGATCGTTTGTACTTCTAAACTTGACATCCATATTGTTAAACTAATTGAAATTTGAATGATGAAACTACTGCAACAACCAATCATAACCTTAATTACCTGTACAAATTTGATTTAGTAAATTAAGTTTAAGGGGTTAAAACTGACACTACTTAATTAACTACATTTTAAACAGAAACTTTAGAACACTTAAAACAATATTATTTAACACAATTAACAATGAAAACAATTATTTAATGTAAAAATATAAGAACAAAACTTAATGTGCAGTTCACTACACAAACAGGTGTTTACATTTTTTTTTTTTACAAATTTGATTTGAATAATTTTGAAATGTATACAGTCGACGCGAGTAATAAGCTGACATTTTCAATTAGACGTCTGTTAAAAGACAGCTGTATAGTATTGGTAATTCGGACATGTTTATAAATAAAATATTTGATTAGGTTATAAATAAAACATATTGAACTAAGATAGAGTTGTAATTAGTTTTCTCAAAACTGATATTTTCACAAAGACTTCATTCATTATTGGTGATACTAACTACCGTCTTCTAATAAAATTAAATTTAGGTTATATTTATTTCATGTGAATATGAATATGCTGGACACGCGAACTATTTCGTGTAAGTAGCTTTTCCCTCTTAGTTTACGTTTAGAGTTCATGTTGTACACATTAACATTATTGTAACATTTGGACAAGGTCCCATAATCGGAAAGCATAAGTTCACGGAAAACTTAGATGGAAGACACTATTACATTCCCTCACATGCTCATCAGGACATTATCATTGTTTATCCTGTTGGTACAAAGAGAAAGAGGAGGTACACAGCAACAAATAACAAAAAGAAATGTGACAAATACAAGTACATAAAATCACAAGATAATAATAAGAGGAGTCCCACAGGGTTCGGTACTCGGACCAATCTTGTTCCTCCTGTTTGTAAATTACCTCCCAAAGTGCCAGTGCCAATGCCCAAATTTGTCTTTTTGCAGGACGATACTTCCATTGTAGTCAAAGCCCAAAATCTGCTGGATCTCATGTCTCTGGCTTCTAAAGAAGCGCATAAAATAGCTCAGTGGTTTCAGCAGAATCAGCTCGAAATGAATAGTGAGAAAAATCGACTGATTAAATTTTATATCAGGAGTTCACAGAATTTAGAACATAATACATTCCATCTAGGAGATGAAGATATCTCATCTTGTGATTCTTTAAAGTTTCTTGATGTTTACATTAACACCAAACTAAACTTCCATGACCATATTTAGCTCTTCTGCAAGAAATTAAGCGCAGGGGTTTTCGTTATACGAAACTTATTAAAGTTTGCTGATGTCTTATCAAAGTAACCTTAACTGCTTACTGTGGACTGATTTACTCCTTTCTTACATATGCGGTTGTTATTTGGGCATGTGAAAGTTCACGCACAAAAATAGTTTTCAAACTCCAGAAAAGGGAGTTAATAGTCTTTAACTGTTTTGCAGAAGTATTGACCCCACACCCACCCATATTCTTCAACCCGACCACCCATGTATAGTGGTATTCGCCCATCTGCCCACCATAAACTGCAGAGGTATTTACCTACCCACCCACCTATACACTGTAGAGGTATTGGGAAACCTCGAAGAACTTCGTGTAAGTCACTTTTTAAGGACGCTAAAGTTTTAACTACAAATTGTATCACCTTTGAATTTTTAATTGACGCATCACACGGAGAACGTCTTATTCCGCGCAAACACCTATCAACATCTGGAACTCTTTTGCCATTTAAACTAGAAAGAATACAATTCCCAGTTACAATTAGTTTCGCAATGACCAATAACAAGGTACAACGTTAATAGATAAATAATGTTGGAATATATTTGCCCAATCCAGTATTTTCGCACGGCCAGCTAGAGAGTTGGGCGTAAAGCTCAACTTTTTCACTGATAACATTTCATTGCATTAATTTACTAATTAATTACTTAGTTTATCCCTATCAAGTGTTAAAGTATGTTCAGAGATTCCTTCTTGATTGGAATAAAGAGACCATTTTTAATTGCTCCATTTCGAGCAACTGGACACACTAGTGTAAATAAATATTTTCGTATGGTACGGAACACGATATAAAATTATAGCTACCGATTTATTACTAACAAATACAGCTGATAATTGTTTAACACACGTACTGGATAGTAACATATGATACCTGTATACAGTTTGCTTACACGAAATAATCTACAAGTGAATTAGGTTTGCTAATTTAAATTTATGTGTAATCTAACGAGAAAATAATTAGATCAATTTCTTAGACAGTGTGTTATTAGTATTTTCAGGTACACAATTAGTTTTTAAAATGAAATCATTCATAGTATTATATATCATATTTAATCTGTATTTAACTGAAAGATTTTACTGTTATGATTATTGTCAAATTAAATGTGAAAATCAAGATCAACACGTGTTGTGTATGCCTGAATTAGGAGGCGAATATTGCCAGTCCATTTATGGGGATTTTCATGAGATTATAGGGTTCACAGAAGTTCAGAAGTTCAAAATATTGGATCTTCATAACCAACTGAGGAATAATATGGAACCAAGAGCTAGTGACATGATGTTACTGGTATGGGACAAAGAGATGGAAAATGCCGCACAACGGTGGGCCGAGCAGTGCAAATACCATTACAAACAAGATCAATGCAGAAAAACTCGCTTTATTGGGAATCCAGGGCATTATGGCCAAAATTCGTTCACATATAAAGAAGATGACATACAAACCAATGAAACAGAAGACATAGATCCCGTAAGTGTTGTACATATCTGGTACAAAGAATGGTTTAAAATAGATTTTTCCCCAATCATCCCATATATGAAAAAATTTGATAAGCAATTTTTCTCGCAAAAGGGCCTTACAAACTATAGTCAGATCATATGGGCCAGTACTCAAGCGATTGGTTGTGGTTACCACAAAAAAGTTACTAAAAGAAAACATGAGATATTATATGTGGTGGTGTGTAATTACAAATGGGAAGGAAATATAGATGGTGAACCAATATATCAAATAGGTGAACCGTGCTCCAGTTGTCCAGCAAATTCACATTGTTCTAGTAAAAATTACCCAAGACTCTGCTTAGGAGATATGACGATAGAGTCTATACCATCTACCACTAGAGATCCTACCACTACCTCTTATAGTAACACTCGTTTTGTCATAAGTCTAGAAACTTGCTATCAAATTTCTATTATTTTGTGTATTCTTGATACATTCTTTTTTCTAAGGCTCTAAACTTGTAATTTGTAAATAAAGACATCCTAATGAAAGCAAAAAAGGTTTTATTTTAAGACGTTTCAATTACTATTTAAAAAGTCAAATATACATACAAACGAATAGGTTAGTCGGGGTGTGATATATCCAAAAAAATGTAGGCTAGTGTGATACTCGGAAAAACACTTGCCCAATTATCAAGAGTTGTGAAAAAATAAATGCATGTTTTACTCTTTGTTACGGTCAGTTGACCACCATACCGTATTTGATACATAACAAACAGATTAAAAGTAAGTTAAAGAAAAAAAAAAAAAAATTGGGTGTGCGTCGGACCACACGGTGGAAGTTATACTTCTTTGGCCATTCTCATACACCCACTCACGCACACAAACAGACAGGATATATAAATGAAATATAAGACATTTTTCAATATTATTCAATATATTTATCTTCAATATATTATACGTGACTTCATTATTATATTATACACCTATATTATCATTATCAGTAATTTCTTCGATTAAATTTCTTCGATTAACAATCGATTAATCGATAGTTCTTAAAAAT